>JACAXG010000001.1:4372108-4600168 GCA_018881555.1 Amblyornis subalaris
CTTCCTTCCTTCCTTCCTTCCTTCCTTCCTTCCTTCCTTCCTTCCTTCCTTCCTTCCTTCTCATTCTCTTCCAACTACCTTCTATTTCATTTCTTTCCCAAGGGCACCCAATGTCTTTTCCTGCGCTGTACTTCCCTCTGTCTTGAAATGTGTGATGTAAAGCTGGGGTGACCTGATGGAGAATCTGATGAACATTTATTTTCTCATTCACTCAGGCATAGTCTCTCTTCCATACAACTGGCTTTAACTAGCTTTCCATGTTAAAGCAGTGCCCTCAGGCACATATGCCCATGAAATCAATTTGTTTAGGAGCATCAAGTCAGAAATATCCTCCAAAATGTTCAGGAGTTTTAGATGTTTTCAATAGATTCAAGTTTAAACTATACACACAGGTGTCAGTGGGAGTTGTAATATAGGCTGTATGTTTAAAATTAAGCACTAAAGTAATTAATTGTCTTTTTGCCCAACTAGCTTATTCGCCAGAGGCACATGCCACTGTATGCCATATGCTCTGATACCTGAGATACTTCATTGCAAAGGGAGGATACATTTCCTTTCAATGAAGGCAATATTTTAGCAAATTAACATAACCACAAATCAGAAATACATTATATTTTTAAAACATACCAAGTATAAACAGTTATTGGCTTTCTGCTTTAGCTTTAGATTATTTTATTTATAAGTCTACATGTACACTCATATAGAAACATTTTTCAAACTAGGTATTTACTTTTAAAATTGGGAAAGAAGGATGAATCAAGTATCTCCATATGTTAGCCAAC
Source organism: Amblyornis subalaris (assembly GCA_018881555.1). Classification (NCBI taxonomy): domain Eukaryota; kingdom Metazoa; phylum Chordata; class Aves; order Passeriformes; family Ptilonorhynchidae; genus Amblyornis; species Amblyornis subalaris. The sequence continues at coordinate 4,372,891 of JACAXG010000001.1, forward strand.
TTTTGCAATTACAAATAATACTCTGGAAGGTTCCCTGGTTTCTGAAATTACTTTGCTTTATAACATCCTGATATTGATACGTTATTTGGTACGCCTTAGTCTCGTTTGTATAGCATGTTAAGGTTCATGTGAAAATGCCAACACATACACACCCACCACATGAGGTCTGAAAAGGAAGGGACACAATCTAGTGGGGTTCTTTCTGTGCACATCTAGTAGTGGGACTGATTATATACATATCGTTTAGGCATATACTTAAATTTTAGGCACATACTTAAATTTCATGGTGAATTGGGGCTGTAGTTTCCTTTATTATATTTCCAGAATGTCTAAACATTAGAAACGTGTAAATGTATTCAACTGTACGCTCTCGATAGACAGACAGCTAGATTGATTGATTCCAGTCTTAAGCAGACAGAGAATAGCCATGCTTTGAAGACAGCATATGGATTTTTATATTACCTATGAAAGAAGAAATTATTTCTTTGTAATTTTTTAAGATTTAACTCAGGATTTCCTTAATTTACATTTATTATTTAGAAATGGATGTCAGTCACCTTTCAAGTTGCTTCATGGCTTGTATTTAAATATATAAGCTAAGGTAGACATAAATATATAAGGAACAATAGCAGAAGACAGACATATAGGAAGACATCGAGGAAGCAAGATTTCAACCAGGCTTTGTACAGTGCTGATGACTCTTTCACTGTTATTGTACGTGCAAAAACCAACCAACTACCAAGCACATCACATGTTATGAGAAATGGGAAAAGCATTTATGGAATGCCTAAGGAAATATTAACATGCCCTCTGACACTGTAAGATGTAATAAGATGTAATTAAGAATTTTCAAAAGCTTGAAGAAGAAAATTAAAAGTCCTAATTTTTTCCCCCCTTTTTGATTCACCTGTTTAAAATGAATTCCAGTCAAGGAAAAGACAAAGGTTTAGCCACAGCACAGGAAGTTGTGACAATGTTTTGCACTGCTCAGTATGGATGATTTTATGAACTTTTCCAGTCTACTGCCTTTCTTCCTGGAGAAGTGCAAAGGACCATTTCAAACTGATACACGAGCAGAGGTTGTTTATATTTACAAAGACATTTATAATTACTAACAATGACGGACTAGATGGTATTCATACAAGACGTCTAAAGGAACACAAACGAGGACTTGGTACTTCCTTTTTTCTTACTCTCATGCCATTTCCACAACTGACAAACCACCAGATGAATAGGTGCAATACAACTGCTCATATGTACTTAAAAGGATTGAATCCGTTCTTATGTATGATGAGTTTCAGAAAGGCAGTACTTGGAGTTGCTGGGAGAATGTTAAATTGTCCAATGAGCCAGTCAGAACATCGTTATATTTTTTTGAAACCCTTAACATCAGCATCAAAAGAAACGAGACACTTAATGGCTTAAATGGGCAGAAATGTGTCACCTAGATCAACCTAATAATATATATAAAACAGCATACCAGGAGAGGTGGATGAGGAAAAAAGACAGAGTTAACTAATACTGGACCCTTAATGGACATTTTCAGACTCAGTTTTGTCTAAGAGTGTATGTTATGGTCTATAGGGTACATATTTTAGCACCTAGCTTCAGGCTTTCTCTGCAGTGCAAAATTAAATTTAATAATAACAATAATAGCAGCAAAATCCTCTAGCCTGCCTTCTGTCACAGATCATCAAGGAGAGGTTGCAACAGGCAGAGGTAGTAGAAGTCAAACTCTTCTCTCCGCTATAGACTTGCCTCCTCCAGCTGTTTGAGTTATCTCACTGCTCCTTCCAACACTTCTTTGTGTGTCAAATTCCTGGATTACTTGTTGATCCAGGCAGTCTCTTTTCCATGCTATGTCTTTGTTCCCCACAGAAGCATCGATAGTGCCAATATCTGCCCAGGCTCTCCACAGGCAGGGCAGGGTGCTGGGAGGAAAAAAGCAGTGCAGCACCCTTGCTGTGCAGGAAAAGCCAAGTRCACACGAGGAGGCAGCTCGGTAACGTCCCTGTCTTTGGCCATAAATTTTTCCAGAAAACATCCCACTGGCAAGGGACAGCGATTAAGTAACTCCTGTGCCAAACACAGCACACATCAGTGTATACCATGTGGAAGAGGCACATTTGGGATTTGGCTCTGGTCATAAGCTAAATATGCTAAATGGCTTGTCTTCCAAACAAGACCTGAGCAGGAGGTTATAAGGTATTTCAGGTTTTCTTATTGAAGTGTAATCCTCTGTATTGTGTGCTGCAAGCACCCATGATGCTTTTAAAATAAAACCCTCTGCAGTGCTGGCCCTGTTAGTGAAAGGGTTAGAGAGGTGTTTACATGGCTCTGGATCCAGGGAAGCAAATCCTAAACCTGATTTGGACACTGTATAGGTAGAGAAAATAATTTTTGAGTATGGAAGTCAACTGCAGAAGGAGGGTATCCATGGTTAGTAATGAAAAACAGATTAGGAAGGCATTATTTACACTTGATAAATCAGAAATGGCATCAAAGCGAGCTAGTATTACAAACTATTAATGAAAGGCATAATAATGAAACAAATCACATAATAGATCACAACGAAGTGATTCAGTGTAATGAATACTGATACTAAGTAAGTGAACTATGGGCTCTGGGGATACAATTTCAAATCCACTCCGGTGAGCGTGGTAGCAGCGTGAGTAGGAAAAAAAAAAAAAAAAATAGAAATTGACTGTTCCGTTGCTCATACTGGGCACATCTACACCTTACATTAGCTCTCCTTTTGATGACATAGGTAGATAAAGGTAGACAAAAATTATTTTGCCTACCAAGACCAAATACATGCATTTATTAGCATCTTTTGTGTCAAAGTAACAACTGAGATCTCATCACGCATGCAGACGTCAGCCAACCGTCCTAATTTCACACAATAATGTGAATAAATAAACATTAAACATATTAAAAAGACAGCCAGACAATGATTTATCAACACAGATTAGAAACTCATTTAATTCTTATAATTATAGAAAACACATTGCTGCTACAGAACACGGTAGTGTCTTGAGTGTCTAAAACTCAGATCTTCAGAAAGGTTTTAGATTTTGGAGGTACAAAAGGTGAAGCCTTTGATTAACAGAAGGATGCCTCATATAGCTTATAGGGAATATTTGTATTTTGSTCACACACATGAAACTTCAGGTGGTGTGAAAGTCTTGATTTCATTTCAGACTTGTCTGCATCCTAAACACTTCCTGAGCCAATTCTATCAATATTAAAGCCTACCAAACCAAACATTAATTTATGCATTTATAGCTAAATACATTTCTGTTTATTGTGCATTAGCAAAAATAATTGGAATTTTTTTTTTTTTTAATGTAAAGGCATTCACATATATATCCCTGGAAAGCTGGTTTGATGGCTAAGGATAGGCTCTGCAAAAATCATCAAGCTGAGCAGGGAGCTGCCTAAGCCTGCCTAAGCTATTGCAGTGTTACTGATAACAGCCTCTCTTAAGAGACCCYTTGGATCTAAAGGTTCTCAGCTGAGGTTCTGGCTCAGCTACAAGATTTTACAATCAAATGTCAGTGAGAGGCTTACCGACACAGGGTGAACTTCTGAATAACAAGATCTTTATTACTCTCTGTTATGGTCTTATAGAAAAGAGAAGCAATACATGGTAAGGCTGAAGCATTGTGCAGTTTGTTTGGAAAATGATTTTGAGAAAATCTAAATTTTAATACATGTTGAAATTGAAAAAAATCAAATTATCAAATTAATACAGACTGACAGATTTGAAATTAGCTGAATTTAGCTTACCCACAAATCATTACTGAAACAAAAATATTTGAGTATGTTACTACATATGTCTACCATTATAATTGCTCAGATCAAGTCCACAGAGCCATGTTACAGATTTAAATTTCTGATATCTAAATTTCTGTCATGCAAAGTTTTTGAGCATCTATAATAGGATCAGAATTCTGTGTTCACATTAGACATGTTTAATTTACTATGAKGTTTTTAATACATTGTTTTGACTTTTCTTCACAATAATTACAATGCCTTCAGAGTTAGAAAAGACAAGTAAATCAGATCAGCATGAATTTGGAGAAGCAACACACTCAGAAAGAATCAGAAATCAAGCAGCTGTGGATAAAGTCGCACTATGGTGAGGCCATCACTTTCATCTTCAGAAAGCCACCTTAAGGGAAAAACATAAAATCCTGTCACAGACACAGCACATACAAAACTTAATAAACAGACAACTCATGAGAACCTGGTTCTGCACCTTTGATTTTCTAGGAGAGTTTTTATTGGCTTATAGAGAAGCAGAAACCAACCTGAAGAAAATAGTGAGTTTTAAAATTTTTGTTCTAGTATTGATATTTATGTAATTAACTTTATGAATATATTTATGAAATATACATTAATTTTATTTGTTGGTCATATAGGTAACCAGTAGATTGCTCCTAAGAATGACATAAAATCAGGATAATTTAGAGTAAGGAAACCCGTTCTGTAGTAGCAAGTTATTGTCCTTGTATTCCATTCCAGGGATTCTTTCTTTCTCATATTTCTTTGTTGGTTCACAAAATACTGAGTCACATGACAGGCCCAATCCTTGCTCTGTAAGAGCCTATGAAGGTTTTACTGTTGTTTATATGGGAAATAGGCCTGAGTCCAAAGTCCAGGTAGACTAATGTTAACTGGAACCATGGATACAGTGGTATGAATTTCCAAAGAGAGTTTAAAAGCTTCTAACACTTTTGGAAGGTTTATGACAGTCTACCTGATATGATATCTACTAAGGAGCTAGTATGGGGGGGACTCCCAGACAGTTAGTATAGCATTAATGTAGCTCACATCTGAAGTTGCACCATTCAAAAGCTGGAGGATATGGCTGAAGCTAAACAGTGCCAGGCTGAAACAGGGACATGAACTTTTCCTGTATCTGAGGAATGCCCTATAGCCTCTGGGTCACTGAGTACTCTGGGGTTAACCTCCTAGTATCTCCTACTAAAATACTTTCATTTTGAGTAAGTAGGTGCACTTCAAGGTAGGCACATAGCTCTACAACCCACCAAGGCCCCAGTTAAATGTCTTTATCAGCAGCATGTAGAATCAATCTGTGTCAGTCACTCCCCCGCAACGATGATGTGATTCAAGTTCTCATGTCAGTCTCTTATATACCTTTGTGTTTTACTATAGGACTTTAAATAAAATTGGAAAAAAAATCTCTGGAAAAAAATTTTTGCTGCAAGCTGTCTTCTTCAAGAATCTTCCTCTGACTGGTGTGGCCTGAGACAAGCAGCCTCCGACAAGTTCTTTTGTTGCTCTTTTGTTTCTCTGACAAGCAAAAGAGGTGAAGTGGCATCAACTGAAAATCCTGTCATGGATTGTATTGGACACCTGAGTGATATTGTGGTTTAAGAAATTTTGTTCATGCCCACTAACTTAAATTTAGATATCTAAAAGATTAGAGAGTTTCTGAGCATGCATTTGGAGGAATTTGAGTCAAGGGAAGTTTAATGTTGTTGGAASAAGTTTCATGTTGTTGAGGTCCATAACACCCTCACATTCTCATGATTTAGACTGTAGAGTCCAACTGAATATCCAAGAACTTAAAAAGTTACTTTTTTTGGGTACAGGGCTGGGATTTGGCTTCCATTAATTTTCAAGTTTACAGAAATATAGAGAAAGGATAAAATTAAATATTCTTGGCTACAATTTCTGTTTTCAGACCACCAGGTAACATTCCTCTTTCTAGATACAGGGAACTTGTAAATTTTCACACTTATGTGTTCTCCAGATGCATTAAAAAGCGAATTTCCACTTAAGAAGACATGAATATGTTTGCATTRGTTATTTATTCTGAAATTCTTCAAGCTATGAACTGTATACTGTAGTGAACAGTCACTCCAAATATGCCCTTCAATTTAATTTCCAAGTTTTGAATCTTTATTTTTTCAGTTTGAGGCTGACTGAAGTGCACCTTCTTTTTTCACATTAGGAGCCCTTTACCCCAGAAACGCAGTACCCAAATAAATTTCTAAATTTATATCTTTATACTCCTACATTACATTATATAAAGCTTTTTTTTAATCTTTCTCCTATTTGCTGAATGTATCTTGGACCCATACTAAGCAAACATTGAAACAGAAGGATTCTAGTGTTTTAATGTTGCTTTTGCTCAATAAAATACACTTTTTCCTTGAGTTTTGAATCTATGCTGCCGTATCCCACCATCCTCCTTTCTGATTCCCTCTCATGCCTGTTTGYTTACCCTTGATATGTTTGCCAGAGCTACTTACGCACAAATCCTTGTATAATGGTTCACCGGACACCTTCTACCTCTTGAAAATGTGTATGAATACTTTCTCTTGGCAAAGGCGCTAAATTGTGTCTCTCACTCCTACAATCATCCAGTTTTAATTGCTCGGAAAAACACAGTGTCTTCCTCTAACAATTCTTCTGATAAATTAGTTTGAATTGGCCAAAGGGTTCAAAAGTCATTGGGCTGGACTGGAACACAACATTGTAAAAAAAAATCCTAACTGTCCTAGAAAATCAGAGGGAAGCAACTGAGAGACTTGTGGAAAAGAAAACAGAATGTGCAGAGTGATGATGAACTGATCTACTGACCTGTTACAGTTGAAGCAATACGCTGAATTCCTGGCTGCCTCTCTGATTTCCACTTTTTCCAGAAACCAGCCACTTGCTGTAGAAGGGAAAGAAAGAGCAAATTTAATATAACCAAAACACAAATAGAGCATAGAAGGTTTAGATAGAAATAGAAAGGTTTCTAATTTCATTTCCCAAACCCCTTGTGGTTCAGTACTTCCAAGTGTATTCAACATCAATAATAAAACTGAAATGTAGATGATTCAAATTACTACCAACTTCCTATAGTTTTACAGGGAAGGTCTTTGATGCTTTTGACAGAAAATGTAATACAAGATTTTTGTTACAACTTAACTTATTTTTACATATTGAATAGAACAGGCAGTAAGACAAATCAAACAGTGCATGGTAATATTGAACACATCCTTGAAAACCCACTTTGCCCTTTTTAGTACTTGGAAATGCACTCAAAATGCCCCCTTGGTGGGCATTCTACTACTCTTTTCTAATTAATATATTGATATGTATGTAAACCAAGTGGTGAATCTGAATGCTTCTCATATCCCCATTTTTCCAGCAGTCATAATTCAGAACAGCATCTTCATTTAGGCCAACACTCATATCTGTTTCAGCTTTCAGAAGGTATTAAATATTCTACTTTAATCTCCTATTTCGCTGTGTGAAAAAATAYCTTCATTCTTGTGATATAGAATTTTATTTATAGAATATTAAAATATTAATATTTTAAAACCAAAACTTTATTTTATATGTACAACGTCTCTGCTGATATCTTTAGTTGTGTTTGCCAATGCAAATACTTAATGACAACATTTTAAAACTAATTAGGATCATACTGCTAATAGCTGACAAAGTTTTGGTATTCTTTGCATGTCCTAGAGATAAAGAACTATATCCTATCTAATTATTTTGGTTTTCAAATATTTGGACAAAGTACTAAGTAGACTAAAACCAATAAAAATATTTTTATTTATAAGTATGCTAAAAATGTAATATAAAATATAAAATATAAAATATAAATATAAATATAAATATAAATAGAAATAGAAATAGAAATAGAAATAGAAATAGAAATAGAAATAGAAATAGAAATAGAAATAGAAATAGAAATAGAATAAAATATATAATGATAATAATATTAATAAATATAATATTTTATAGAATAAAATATATGAAAATATACAATATAAAAATATTGGCAAATTAATACACTCAATACAATCAATTTGGATAAAATGTAGAGACATAGCAATGTTTCTTGTTTTTGAATGACATTTTCAAACAAACAACTGAGATAAGTAGGCCATGAAGGTGTCTAGGTATTCCATCTTCACTTTGCAAGATTCATTTATTGATATTGTGAAATACTTTTGAAACACTTTTAATGAAATCTTGTGAATGGTTTAATATATCATAGACTCTACTTGGAATATGTGACCTTTCACGAAATCTCTAATTCAGAGTCAAGATTATCAGTAATAAAAATTTACAGTCTCTCAAATTTACACGGCACTTTACAAAAGAATAGAAAGGCATGTTTGCTCTCTTGAAAAGATTAAAATCTAATGCTTCATCCTTTATTGACAAAACTCCAACAGACCTCACTGAAATCTCCAGGTATGGAGAAATCTAGAGGTAGCTAGGAAATTTCAGCAAACAGATGAAACATCTCAAAGAGGTGTAACATTTGAGGAAGCTTGTGGGGATAACAGCTGATGTGACAAAAGACACTTGGAGATAATGTTAGAGAAAAATTTAGAGGAAGGTAGTCATGTCTAAGATGAATCGACACACACCAGCTGTGCTAGGAAGGCAGTATTAGCAGCTATGTGATRTTGATCAAGACACAGAGAGGAAAGATAATAATTTTGTTGATAGTTCAGGAGCCAGGAAATATAAGTTCAACCTATTATTTCTCCTGCAGACCCCTGTGCAACTCTCAAAGTACTGAGTCTGCTAGTGTGGAGTTCCCTTCCCAGATCAGTTCTAAGTGAATTGTGTGCTTGTACAGCAATTAACACAAATAAGAAGAAAGTCAGCAGGGAGATCTTATTTATCATAGATATTTCAACMGGTTTGGTGTTTTTCCTGTTTGAATTTTCAGCACCATGACATATATGTGACTGGGTAGTTGGGGAAAAAAAAAAAGCTGCTCAACTTTTTCCAAATAGGAACTGCTATTTGCAGAATTTTGCTTGGTTCATCCTAGAAATGATAAACCCTTTGCCACTTTATTAYGCCTCATGAACTTAGATTAATCAGATTTTATTAAACCTAAACCTGTTTCTTTGAGATGGGTTAAGCAAACTTCACCTGACTAGAGTATCTTAATACAATCAGACCTTTTTGACTCAAGTTATACATTGCCTGCAAATTCAATTTATGTATTTGTGTATCTCTATATATCTGTATATATATCTTGATATCTGTATAACTCTAGRGCTTTTTAACACTATTAAATTTAAGCTTAAAAGATTATATGCTCTAGTCTCCCATTTTATTTTTATGTAAAAATCAGGTTTTAGAGGTTACTGTACATAGAAACGTTTTCCATCATCATGTGTGGTTAGGTACTATATCCATATCCTAACTTAGTCTCAGGCCAGGACCTGGTGCACAGTAGTGCTATTSGACTTTCACAAGAGGAAGAGCTGTATGTGTGTGAGAGGGAGCTTTGACCAGAGTCCCAAAACTTGCTCAAATAATGGAAAGTTTAGCCTGCAGTTTGAAAATTCAATACTGTCTTATTTAAGAYGTCTAATAAGGCGTTTGGCTGAGTAATGTTTGAAGGATAAAACCATTGGAGGTGTACATTAACTAGTTCTCTGTTGGAAAAAAAATCATGGTATAGCCAAGGGAAATGTGATAGACAGAGAGGGTGAAAGCAAGAGAAGTAAAACTGACCTCATTTGTACACAGATTTGTATTAGCTAGCTGTAGCAGTAGTGTGACTTCAAATACCTTTCCAAATGTCAGGCAGCTCCTTAAGCAGAAGATTTTTGCAAGGCTGTTGAACACACTTTACTCACCGAATCCTTTCCCATCATGGCCAATTTCAATCGAATGTAGGCTGCCTAATTTTCTTGTCTTCATCTTGAATGTATCAACCTTTAATATTAAAATACAGTTATTAAAAATATTATTCCTATACCAATGTTTGGAAATCTTTAAATTTGTCTAGGTCAGTTCTGAGGCCAATTCAAATGTAATAATAGAAGTTCAGAATAGGTGACTCACACCTGATGTGGTTTATTTTTCTTGCTGTAGATGTGTGGTATAGATCCTCTGCTACTAGGTCTCAGTTTAAACAGAAAAGATTCACTTTTCAACTTATATTAGGACCCCTACCTCTTTCTTGACTTTCATCTACCAGAAAAACAGTTTTGGTTTCACGAATTCCCAACTGCTAAGGTCTCCTTAAATGTTATTAGTATACGATACATAAATAAAAATTCAGGAACATAAAAGTTAAAGGCTTTTACTACACGTACCATTACCTTTCTTAAATATTATGTACTTTAATTTAAAATATTACTTTGTTTCATATTGCTGATCCTCAAAATGAGATACTTTTTTCCTAAGACCTTTGATATCACTGGCCACCCATTGACTCAGCTGGAYTGCTAACAGGATTTCCATGTATCTATTCTTCTTTTTCGAAGAGTAATGACACTGCCTGTGGAGTAACAGGCAAAAGGAAGTACTGCTCAAGACACTTTTTTTACTTGCTCCTTGTGCCTGTAGGTAACTAGATTTATTAACCTCCTCAGTATGGAAGACAATTCATGGGTAAATATCTGGGAAGATAGTCATAGATATCCTGGCTGAAGAAACTCAGGCCAATTGCAGGTAAAAATATGTTTAATATTGATGGAGATAATGAGGTAGATCTCTTGAGGAAGATATTTTCACTGCAGTTCTAATTACCTTTCAATACCTTTCAATACCAGTCATTACCTTTCAATAAATCCATAGGAGAAAGTTACAGAAAATATATATATTTCTTTTTTACTTAAGGGTAACCGTCATTGTAGTCTATTGCACAGGTGGTGACCAAATGGAGCAATGCCTTTGCCGGAGTAGTATGTTTATTAAATTAGGAGAACATTCAGCTAAGGTACTCGGACATCATGCAGAGAATCTGCATTCTTATGAAAATATCTGTATCTGAACTAAGGGTCTCTGAATAACAGAGAATAAAGCAAGATGGATATCAGAATCAGGTTGATGTGTATGGTTCCATTTCATCTGGTTATAGGCTTATTCAGTAAGTCTCACAGCACTGGTTTCCTTGGCAAAGTAAAATGTTGGGATGCGAGAGACTGATGTATTCTCACACACAATATTCAAAGTTTGTGCAACAGCATGGGAGAGTGGACACAAGTGCACATGCACAGGCAATGCATGCTGTGCATTTCAGAATGAGGAAATACATATCTGGGCAGATAAGTGGATGTAATATGAAGATGTATTTGGAACTAAGACAGAAGAGCAACAGAGACAGCTAGATACAAAGGAAGCAAAATGTCTCTTGGTTACTCTGGTGAAAAGGCAAAACACAGAGACAGACGAGACTGTATCTCATCTAGTGATGTGGGAAACAGAATAAATGCCTCAAGTTGTCTAAAGAACCTGCATAGATTTGAAGTTTGCTTTTCCAGTACAGAAATGGACACAACCTATAAAATCTGTGTACTCACCTTTCCTCTTTCAAAGGGGTTTTGATGGTCTAGTGACTGAGAGAGTTGAAATACCTCAGATTTGTCCTCATTCCCAAATAAAATAACATGCACATTGGCATCAGTCCCTGCTCCCCTTTTGTCACCTGTGTRCACTTTAATAGTATACTCTGTCAAATTTCTTGCTTGACTTCCTTCTTTATTTAAGTTGTTATCAATGTCATTCTTTTGTTTCTCTCCTCTAATAACAAAAGATCCTAAGATTTCTCTCTGTATTTCAGGCTTATTTGCATCCACAGAAAATTCTCTGAAAAACAAAACCACATAGGTTTTTGTTGTAAACAAATAATATGTTAAATCAAAAAAATCCTATGAATTTATGTGGAACAGTTAAAGGTATTATTTTTTAAATATCTGTTGACAGAATCACGCTGTGGCAGTTCCTTTAATTCAGTGTCTGCTCAGTGCTTTCAACTATTACACTATAAAAAAACATTGCTATCTTTACATAATATACTTACTCATTCACTTCAAATACATAGATAGGAYACTCCTTTGCAGCTTCTTGCACATGCAATTTTTTAATGTCCAGTTTGCAGTCTACAAAGAAAGAAAGAGAGTATAGTGAAAATGTTGCATTGCATGTCAAAAAATTGGGTAGTCTCTGCTGTTGGTATAATAGTGTCATTCCTACTATATTAAAAATAATTTTTAAATTAATTTGTGAATGCCAACAATTGASTTAAAAATAGTGGAATCAATACAAGATTCTTCATTTTGTTCCTATTTGTAAACCTCAACTTAGAAGTGTGGGAGTAAGCATTTGCTTTGTCTTATTGAAGCAAAGGAGTGTTGTCCTCACTGTCCTCGGACAGGCATGCAGAAAAGATTCAGCACGACTCAGGCAGGCACATTTGAGAAGAAAGAGCAGAAATACACGTCTGGTGCTTCCTGCTCAGTGACTGGTTGACAAGAGGCTTGGAGCTCTATTCCTCATGCAGCACAAAGAGGATCTCACTAGGTGGCAGATGGACAGGGAGTTCACCAGCTCACTGTATCCCTTTGCTGTTTGGGGAAGATTGCTCTCTGACTTACATTCCCTTTGAATTTTCTGCAGGTGGCTTCAGCAAYATGGCCTGAATCTCTTGCCACTAGTTAGTCATGAAGACTATTCATTTTCCCTTCTCTGCTATTATTTGTCGCTTCAGCCCTATTCAACAAACTGCATTCCAATCTCTTCTACTACTGTCCAAGTCCCTTCAATTATATAAATAGGATATAATCWGGCTTCTGTGGAGGAATCCAGGACATTGCATTACACTCATGACCTGCCAAGACCATGCATGGAGAGAGTCAGAAGATTTAGGAAGGGACCTTGAACTACCTGATCTTAAAAACTTGCTCAGATACTGAATGAAAGCATAAATGGGTTAGAGAACATTGCCTGGGCTGGTCAGTACATCTGTCTTTAAAGATCTTTTCTGGGTTTGGGGATTTTTCGTTCAAAGTCTTGCTCCAAACTAGTCTCAGTTCAAACAATTCTAGTTACAATATGGACACCCTTACTCATTTGAAGTGGTTTATCATCTCAGTAACTCCTTTGGAAGAATTATCTATTATACATCCGCCCAATCCTCTCTTCATAACACATACACAGGCAATGAGCCCAATGTCCCTCCTCTGTGCATTGTGTTTTCAAACCTGAATGGAAAAGTCTTGCCTGTCATGCTCTCTGTGRTGCCCTTTGGCAGCACACAAATGCCACATTCAGTGACTGTCAGGCAGACAGATGRCTGTAGTTAACTTTCACAACCGAAGCTGTGGGAAACAAAAGCAGTGAGCTACGTGCCTTGCTCCCCACAGCAGCATGGCATGGCTGTCCCTGTCCTTCCTTCTATAGTAACTGCAGCTCCACACTGCACCCACTTGGGAGTGAATAAGGCAGCCTGTGCTGCAGGATGTGTTGACTGTAGAACCTTGATTTTCCTAAAAATCTGTCTGAAAATGGCCAAGTGTAATACATAGTAATGAATTTCAATTATATAGCAAATTTCATTAACGGACTTCAAAAAACTTTATAATTTATTCTTTGAATAGATAGCATGATAGCCATCCTACAGATGAGGCAAAGAGAGGTTAAGGTCATGACAATTTTAAGTAAGTTCAGTGACAATACTTGCTGACTGCCAAACAGAGGTAAAATTCCCCTCTAAATGTCACAGGGATACAGAATAGGTGGGGAAAACAGTGAAAATAATTGAATCACAGAAGGAAAATTAAACAATACCAATTTCTTACTGGAGTTATAATTATTCTCCTAGATCACTTATTAGTAAAGCATGTATTAAGTGAAGAATATAATTATTCATCCTAATTTTCAGTTCTTTTTTCTTGTATGCAAAGGAATAGTTTACTTTCTTGATGCAATAATGTTACAACCTTTAGATCCAAGGATTTTAATATGTCAAAATGTAGGATTTTACTTTATAAAATATAACCCTTTAGCAAAAATAGCCAAAAGGAATTAATTAGGATTTAACTCTGGCTGTGATTTCATTGTCTTTAACAGGATGCTAGCTATGTGATTCACATCACTGACTTCAGAAAGTAAAAAATATTTTACCTGTTTTACTGCTGATCAAAAGAACAATTTTTTCCAGTTCTCCCAAGTCWACAGCATCCATGATAACTAGAAATGACTAAAAAAAATCATTCAGTATTGCAATCTTAAACTATATTACTTAACTGTATAGGAAAATTTGAAAATAATATATAGGAACTACAAAAATGGATTAAACAGTAAATTTTAAAGTACTTTAAGATGAAGTACCTCATTTTTCTCTCCCTGCTGGACATTCTGCAATGACTGGAGAAGGGATCTGTCCCCTGTGTCACCATGAGTACCATATATACATGCAGTCATATGCACCAAATTTCTCTCACTCAAAATATTTCTTGAAAATACTGTTAGATGATATGTAACCACTGCAAAATCAAGCAAAAAGAGATCTTGTTAAGACTGTGCCACAACCTTGCACAGTTATTTGACAATATGACACTGTACAGTCAGATGTAATTAAAAATCCAAGCACTTGAAAATTATAGTAAAACTCAAAATTTTTGCATTTTTTCCTTAATTTTGTCTTGTAACTGTTTTGCCACAGGCTCCGAGATCTGAAACTTGAGAAATGAGGCTGGACCAACCCAAAACAAATATGAAAGGATTGCATTTGGAAGGTTTGATTCTTGGATCACTGTGTCAGAGAGCAGCAAGAGCGGACCTGCCCCACAAGAGTGGTCAAGACAGGAGCTGAGCACAACCCCAGCACAGGCAGTGTCCTCTCTGACCAGGAGACAGTTCTGCAGCATCTGCATGTGGCAGGCAGAGCTGTCAGCAGTCCCAGATGAGGCAAGCAATCAAACAGGCCTGGGATCCATCCATTGAGATGGGAGCAGCATGTGGAAGGGCCAGAGAAGTAATGAAAATAAGGCTACAACATAGCTCCAAGGTCTGTGCAGAAGATGGGGGCAGAGGGAGGGCTAGAGARAGACAGACATTTGATGTAGCTCAAGCATGATCTGACATGGACATCCACTGCCCATCGTGGCTGGAGGTTCCAGGTGAGTCTGGCCAAGGCAAGTAAGATCTGTTGTCTCATCATGGCCCTGATACACCATAGTCAAGTAGAAGTAGCCTTCATGAACTTTGGATCAGATCATAAGTGGATAGAACTGGCAGAGTCCATYATACAAAGAAGGGCAATTGAGGAAGACTAATGTGGGCAAGGGTAGAGGGCTAAAATGCTTAAATGGCAGTCTTTTCAGGTAGCGTGATCAGATCGTCACAGGACAGGTGGAGGCAACCAAGCTTTTATCTCTGTAGTGTACTGAATAGACTGGAAAGGGGAAAGATGAAAGAAATCTCTTGAAAGAAATTACATACAATAAGGGTAACATATATGAATGTTACAACTCCATTAATTTTATAAAATTCTAATTATTTCATAATCTCAATGTGAATTACGGCTCTCTGTTAAATTAATAATCGGTTTGAAAGTGGCATAATACTTTTTTATTTCACGTCTTCAATATTTAATTGTTTTGACTTAAAAAATGCAGTAGTGCAAAATTCACCTTCTGTACAGCCTTGTGTGTGAGGAGAAAGAGAGCACCATGCCACCCCTGGGGATTCCTGGGGTGTAAGCATCTCCAAGGAAGGTACAGTGAAGGAAAACTATTTATCTATATACTCAGCTGGAGGCCTCTGTACATTAATACACCCAAAGGCACATGTGTGTACAGCCAGATCTCAAGAGTCTGTACTCTATTTCATCAACTGCATTTTGATGGTCTCAATTAGCCATTAGCATATGCTTCATCACAATCCCAAGTAGAAAATTAAAAAAATTTAAAAAGTAAAATATAACTAAGAGATTAAATACTAAGGCACTCTATGAATGACAGAACTGTATCTGAAATTTAACATCACATGGCTTCTGGTTATGGTGATTGTGATCAGCTGCTTTCCATTCCAATTAATACAATACCGGTTTTGCTTTTAGCTGAGAAAAAGGAGGAAAAAAATTAGATTTAGAAAGCTGTCAAAAAAGCATATCTGTTTTTCACAATAAATTGCAAGTAAGTTTGTGTGTAAAGATCACTTTGAACTTCACGTGTACCACCTGCTGTGGAGCTGCTTAAAGCTCTCTTAGATATAAATGGCAAAGATTTGAGGGAATCACTGTCCTAGGTTTTTTTTCACTGTGGTTTCAAATCCCTTCTTGAAGACATCTAAAGCATTTGTGGACAGAAATAAAACCCACAGAAATGAGTTATTTCACTTGTTTGTTCTTTTACCTAAACATATAGGTAGCATAATACTATTCCTTGCTTGTGATTTTTTATCTCTTGATCTCTGAGTATTTACAAAGAAAAAGGAAAAAAAAAAAAWGGCAAAGAATGGGGAAATTATTTTTTCAGCCAAGAGGTCAGTGATAGAGACAGAACCAAGGTCATAATGACTCCAGTCTCACTGCCCCTTTATTACCCATGCTGCATCTTTCTCTACTCATTTCTGTGTGCTTGAACCTGCATCCTAAATACTTCTGCACATGACAGCCATCAGTCTTTTGCAAGGGGCACACTCGTGCTTTATGCTTATCCTCTTTGTTTCAATCTTGCTCGTAGGAGATGAAAGCCATTGAGCCCTGTTCTGTACCCATACTGCATAAGTTGCCAAGTGAAAATAACACCCATAAGCAATAGAAAATGTAAAGGCCAAATACAAATTTTACATTCTCAATCGCAGCCAAAATATGCAAARATCCCCCCCTCAACCTCTGTTACTTCTAATGAGATTATTTGCATATTTACATTTGGATGCATTCAAACATCTCACTGAATCTGGGAAATSCAAATCCAAAGTGTGTTGGGATAGTTCATTTTATATCTACTTCAGCTCACTTTAGATAAGCTGACATTTTTTACCCAAATAATTCATTTGTTTTTTGCAAACTCAGGCACAAATATTTGAATATTAAGTATCATTATATGGTCTGTTAAACTGATATTTGTTCCATCATATGGCAGCATTCAGTAAGCATCACATTAGGAAATATGGTGGATTTTAGGCAAAAAATTTTCTTTTATTTTACTTAAACAAGGTSACATATATAAGAATTGTTGAGCTAATTTTAGGAGACATAAATATTTGGACTGTATAAAGGTAATAAAGCTGAAGCTTATATGTAGTTTTGAGCTGTTATTTACTGAGAATGTTTGTTTGTAATGTGCAAACAAACAAAAAAAATCGCTTAATAGTAAATGAGCTATAAAAAATGATATTGTTAATGTCAGTAATATGAGCTGCTGAGGACTAAAAAAAGGAGAATAGAAATATTACAATATTGCAAAAAACGGATATTTCTTATAAACTCTTCTTTGTGGCACATAATAATGGCTTTGTGCAATCAAATGAATATTGCATTTCCCACTTTATGGTACAGAAATTAAGCTGAGTGAGTAGTATTTTCCTTCATACATTTTAAATTCTTATCCAGTCTTTATGAATCATTAAAAAAAGACAATAAAAATTTCTGTTTTGATAAAGGTTTCCATTGTAATGCTATGACATGTTAACCTCCTGAAACACTACTGCTTCGAAGTAGATTTATACATACCAGAAAGTGCTTCTTTTAATGGCCACTGTATAGGGAATTCAATCCATCTGTCTCCATTAGGAGAAAGAGGAAGTGTTTTATTTATGGTGAGACTAAAGGTATCCAGGGTTGATGTGTTCTGTATTTTAAAGCGATGAAGAGACAACTGGGATATGCTATTTTCTAAACTCTGGATTCCAAGTCTTACTTTATAAAGCATTCCCAAGTCAGATGGCAAATGTATCTAGGAATCAACAAAACAATGAGTTAGCATCCAAACAGAGATATACAGATAAATGCATATATAATTTACAGGAAGAGAGGAAGTTTGCTCTAAAAGGGTCAACACAGTCCTGGACCCATTTCCATCAGTCTTGGTGCTAAAAGTCCCATTGTGTTTAAAAGCAGCAGAACCAGGTTKACTCTAGGCACTTCAGGACATTTCAGCTTTTTCCTCTAGGGGCATTCATTGTAATTGTCCAATCAAATTCAAATTACATACCACACTGATTTCTAATGTGAATAAGTAATGTTAATGCCATTTAAATTGATATGCATAATTAATTATGACTTCTTGTTGGGGAAAATAAAAATAACATGCTTGATCATCATGAACTTGCAAAAGCCAAAAATTAAAAATTAAATCTGGCATGGAACTGAAAATTTCAGTTCTGATTTTCTTGACTATTTAAACAATAATACTTCCAATATTTACAGCATTACATGATTATTTCTCTTTAAAAGGAAACTCAAAGAAAATTTAAATATAGGCAAATCTATATATTATTTTACATCATATGTTATTTGGTTCTTAGTCTGATGTTCCACTTTGTTTTCCATGGAAACTGGATTTGACTTGCCGTTGCTTCCATAAAAAACCATAACCATCTTGGATATATTTTCTGACAACTTTTCAAATTCTGGTTTTGTTTCTTCTTGATGTTTTGTGAAATAAATCCTCCATCTGCCTTCTGAACAAATAAAATAAGGAAAATAAAAACGAAAAAATATTAAGGATGTTTCTGTTTTCATATATTAACCAAGCTATCTGATACAAAATTTCTAAGACATGTCTTAGTCTACATGGGGAACATGATTTTATAGGTATGTCACCTGGGTATTGATTAGCTAAGTTTACTGTAATTTCTTACTATTACAAAGGGGAAACTATTGTCAGTACTAGTAAGTGTAATGACATATTGTGATGAAAATAATCTCACATTGTTTCAGAACTGATGAATAAAACAGTCAATGTAATGACAGAATATAATACCTGAATTCATCTGCTCTCCTCCTAAAGGCCAGGAAGATGTGCTCCTCCTCTCCTGAACTTCTAATTAAAAAAGGATCAAATTAATACCTTTAGAACAGTGTCTATATGATAATAAATGTCTGTATTTACCTCTAGTGAGGCAACTGACTATTATATGATTTTGAGTAAAGATTTAACTAGGAAGTGTACAATGTGACTTTCTACTTAAGCATTATCTCCTAAATATCATCCTATGTAATGAACTGACTCTAGGGCTGGCTCTGTCCTCTGAAATGGTTGTAACATGAAGATTCAACTACTTTTCATTTTAAAGCATTTCTGTTTCATTTGTACAATTTATGCTCTGGATGAATAAGCACTAATTGAATGTCTTTCATGCCCATTCTAGGGGCTGATGTTCTTCCCACTGATATTAGTYCCCATTGAATTCAGTGGTATTTGGTATAGAACTGCTTGTAAACATTAGGTAGTGGCCTGAACCAGAGATAAGAATCCCTCTTTTGAGTTYATAACCAAGGTTGGATTTGACAATTGTATAAAGAAACTCACAGGAATATTTGTCGARATCAATGCAGCCTGGTAGAAACAGAACTAGATATTCCTATATTTTTTTCAGAAAGTCCCAACATACAAACTAAACTAAAGCTGAAATCTTTTTCTTTTGCACAATAACAACTTCCTCCTTTTCTTTCTGGTTTCAAATGATCAAAAGTTAGAGATGATAAAGCAGAGGAAATGGATTGAATTGGAATCTTCTTCAGTCTCAAGAGGCTATTGTCAGACAAGAGCCAGCAAACGCCCTGGGAGTTAGGAAGAAAAAAACTAGAACATATTCTGTAATCTAAGGACTCATCTGTACTGTCAATTTACTTCTCCGGGAGGCAGGAGAAGAAATACATCCCTTTTAGAGGTACATACTGGGCTTTGCTTGCCTACTGATCTGGTTGGAGTGTGCTGTGGCTACCCCCYAGCTTGCACACTAGATCGTATTCAAGCCGTGACACCGGAAGGGAGGGTGTACATTCCCTTTTTGTCTTGACAAAGAGTCACAGGCAGTGGGGTCAAAACTGCTCCTCTGTGGCCTGATTACTCACATGATGTCAGTCAAAACGATCTCCAGTTTATGGCAAAAGCTGTCCAAACAGTGTAGCATAAACAATGTAAATCAGTCATCTTGAACACAATGGAAACATTTTCTCCACTGTCTAAACATAGTTTGCCCCACTTTTTACCTCATTTTCACTCTGCCTAGCAAGTAGTTGGCAGAGATACTAGAAGCTTAAAAAGTAGTTTGCAAGTGTAAAAGTAAGAGTTGGAGAGGCAGCAATTTGCAAAAAGAAATTGGACAAATTTGTTGCCATTTACACCGCTGTAAATCTGGAGTAACAAAGCAGAAATTATCCTCAAGTAAATAGTAATTATGAAAAGGTACTAAAACACAACAGTGTTCAGACACACKAATTCCCTATATAATGACAATGTTCTACTGGAATATTTTAAACCATAACTTGTCTGTAGAAGCAGAACATCTAGCTGCATTCTCCAGTTTGGAATGAATTTCTTAGCAGATGACAGTCTGAAGATAGTGTTGACCTGTGGCATCCAGAGTTACTGAGGCAGATCTTTTTCCATTGCGTCTGTCTTTAAGCCATGTTTGAGCCATAAACAATGTTTCTGTCCCTGAAGATGTTGACTCTTTCACAATAATCTTCTCCAGAAGCCAGTCAGAGCCTCTCCCTTTTTCAACCACCATGCTTTGCAGAATACCAATATCTACTGCTTCCACTTGAAAAACATCCACCTGAAAAATTCAGAATCAAAAAATCATATGGAAACGGAACTGTAGAATTAAATTATCGGTGTATTTTGAAATACAAAAGTGAAAAGAAAATCAGGMTTTTTTTATTAATTCAATGAATACCAACAGAACCAGAGATGACAAGTTTAAACATGCTAAATGTCTGCATTAAGAAGCATTTATCCCCTTTGTGGTTCTGCAATTTACGGAATTAGAGGTAGCTAAACTACCTCTTTGCCCACACAGATCTATCAGTTGCTTACGCTCATTTTGTGAGATACTTTCCTTCCCGAAATTGATGCTTAATGATCTACAGGGATAATATTTTAAACATATCTTAAAATCCAAACAAAATAGACCCCAAGGGCTACCATTTGAGGGATGAAATACAGGGAATGAGAAGGGCAGAAATGAGCATCACAGAAAGTTTCTTAGGAAAGAATGACAAACTTTGTTCCAGATTTGGATTAACTTGTAGGCTTAGTTTTAATAAAAGTAATTGAATTTAAGGAAAACTATTACATAAAACTATGTTGAAATATGTTCTGCCATTCTCTGTCGGTTAAAAAGGCTACAATATTTTTACAATGTTTAGAACACTGAAATAAGATTCCTAACGAAAATTGTGAGATACCAGACATCAAACATTTTCACAATATGTGATTTTGGGGTTTTGTAGGTCTTACACCTATTTCCTGTTTCCTCAGCCAGAAAACAGATATTCTTGACGCAGAGATTTTCCACATTTTTTGCTTTATAGATTTAAGAATTATCATCTCATTTCTATTGGGGTTGATAACTGTTAAAATCTAGTATTATTTCTRATGGAATTTCCAGCATGATTTAAAGATACAAAGATGTTTTTGAAGGGACTAGGTAGCAATAATGATGAAAACACTTGAGTTCTGAGAAGTGTTCTCAACATAATTCACACTGAAGTTGCTCCGCCAGAGCAAGAGGGCAGCAACCCTTATTCAAAGGTTTATGCAGAGGTGAAACAGAGAAAAGCAGTTCTCTTGCACCACCAGTCACAGTTTCTTTCCTGGAGAGGTTTTCCAGATGAAGAACTGRTGAAAGATTTGTGTCACAAAGATGAGCCTAACCAGCTTGCACCTTAATAAGACACAGCATAAGCTAAAATATTGAGCTTATAATTGCAGATAATATATGACCACCTATTTTAAAAAAGAATCCCCAGAAACAGAAAAAAATTAAATTTGTTCTTCAACTTTTTTATCATTTTTCATTAATATAGGTACATGTGAATGTGAAAGTGAGTATGTTTTTGAACTAAACCTTTAACAGTCTCCTAAAAATAATCACCAACCTGCCATTGAATTCTAGAAATCCATGATTTCTAGACTGAAAAGTCTTGTTAGTCTAAAACTTGTACAATGCATCATCTATTCCTCACATCTGCACTATCACTCCTAAGTTATCATGTGAAATGGGAAAATGAAACAATGAGTTAAGGAAAAASTGTTAAAGAGGCCCTTGAATACCTATACTTCCTTACAAGGAGTCAAGATTATCAGTTGCTCAGTGAATTTAACAGCAGAGCAAATACATTGGAACACCTGCAATTCTAGATGGAGTGCAGAACTGCAGGGAAAGAGGTTCCTCTTCATGGTTTCCTTAGCTAAATCAAAAAATTAATGTTTAGTGTCAACACACCATTTTATTTTATTACCTATTGGACTAATTTGATGATTGAATACCATTAAGTTAAACTCTTAATTTACCTTGTGATATTAATTTGATCACTCCTTTATTTCAGCTTTAATTGGATTGGTGAATAGCATCATGCTTGAATAAAATGAATTTGTTACATTTACTAAACAAAATGCTTTAAAAATACACAAGGTTAGAAGATGAGTGAAAAACACAGACTGAATAAAATGAATTTGTTACATTTACTAAACAAAATGCTTTAAAAATACACAAGGTTAGAAGATGAGTGAAAAACACAGACTGAAGTAAGAAACATACAGACCCCTGTCTCTGTTAGTAATAAAATATTTTCAGTTCATAAAATGTGAAAATTTAACTTAAAATTGCCTCTTGTTCTTGCAAATGATTATGCTTATATTATTGCATGATTGTTGTGGTTTAACCCCAGCCAGTAACCAAGCCCCACACAGCTGCTCWCTCAATTCCTTACCAGCAAGTTCAAGAGAATTAGAAGGATAAAAGCTAGAAAATTCATGTGTTGAGATAAAGACAGTTTAATAGGAAGAGAAAAAGCAAAAGCCACAGACACCAGCAAAGCAAAACAAGAAATTAATTGGCTGCTTCCCATGGGCAGGCAGGTGTTCTGCCATCTCCAGGAGAGCAGGGCCCCATCATGCCTAACGGTGACTTGAGAACACAAACACCATCACTCCAAATGTTCCCCCACCTCTCTCGTTCTTCTCCCCATTTTATATATATGAGCATGATGCCATAATGTCTGGAATATSCCCTTGGTCATTTGGGGTCACCTGTTCTAGCTGTGTCTCCTCCCACCCTCCCATGCACCCCCAGCCTCCTTATCAGYGTGGCAGCACGAAAAGCAGAAAAAGCCTTGGGTCTGTGTAAGCCCTGCTGAGCARTAGYAAAAATATCTCTGTATTACCAACACTGTGTTCAGCACAAATCCAAAACAAAGACTCATACCAGCCACTGTGAAGAAAATTAATTCTACCCCAGCTGGCACAAGCACAATCAATTATTTTATTGGAAACACATGAGGAAGCTCTCTTCAGACACTTGTTAGAATAATTTCTTTTTAAGAGAAAAGAGTTTTCCATGTAATTTAGTGGCACGATCATCAGCATGTCCAAAAAAATCTCTTGTCAGTGATCCACTCTTGGAAAGGAGRGTTAGGAATATAGCAAGAACATAGACAATGTTCTGCCAGCCTCTAGACTTGTGYAGTCTCCAGAAGGATAGCTGGGTTTGACTTGCACCAAGCTTGATGGTTAACAAACTCTTACTACTTAGTAACTTAGTGACTTAAYAAATCAGGCGCGGCATGTACTATGGGTTATCTATAACCTGGATGATCCAGCCACACATAACAGCAACTTTGTATACATAGTTAACACACAGGCGGCTTTCCAAATCCTTTTTCCTCTGAAAATTACTATATTTTAATGGAATAAACATTTGTGAAAACTTTGATGTTTGGTTTCTGTTAAACACACGACTTTGTCATGTGTCAATGCGCCATTTTAACAAGCTCATTTTAGAGTATGTAAAATCTCCGAAATCCATGGTGAAATTTGCAGACTATTCAGATATCTAATAAACTGAAAGTTAAGAAACTATTAAGTAGACTAGAAATTGTGTCAGCTGGGGTAAACTCACTTCACAGACAAGATTACATTTTCTCTTTATGAGTACATTTGAAAATCTATATAGTGTAATGAGCTTTATTGTAGTCAAGAGAGCAAAAAAGAACAGAGAAAGAGCAGCAACTATAATTRTTAGAGCTGAGAACAATTGCCTAGAGATAATTTATTTGCCAAATTTAATTCACTTTTCTCCTCTCAAGGTGTCTGTAAACAGACAGATTATGACATATATTTCATTCTAATTTTACGAAATTCAATTATTCTCAATAATTTAGCTAATATTTTGTAGATTCATCTGAGACCATGGATTAGGCATAAAATTTTCTAAATACTTGAGTTGTTGACAGGTCTTGTATGTCACATGATATTCTATCTTTTATTTGACTYACAAATTGGGGGGGACCTTTTGAGTTACTGGAGGGTTAATTCTTCTGCAAAAAGAGAAAGAGAGAGGAAGAAAACACACAGAAGATAAGCAAACCTATAGAATGTGAAATTTATCATTTTCCCTTAGGGAAAAAAATGTTAATTGTTTTTTAGTTACTACTAAGAAATTAGGTTTGAATGGAGAAAAGTCACCTTAAATATTGATAATAATACATATTGTCTAATTCGGCAGAGCTTATATTGAATTTTCTCAGAATAGCATTAAAGCAATTTGTGTGTATGTACAGCCCACTAAATTTTCTTAATGAACATTGCCTGGAGAAAAAAAGTATTCTCCAAGACTGAGCAGCTGAGATTGACAATGTGAGAGCCACACATCCTCTGTGACCCAGAAGAGCTGCCCTAGCAAAACCAGAATTGACACTTTTCATATTTCTTGGCTAAGAAAATAAGTACTAAAAAAATTCCTTTATGACAATCCTTCCAGCAAACCTCTCAGAATATTGAAAGTTTGTTTTTTTCTTAACTYCTTTTCAGATTTTCTTCAAATGTTTCTTTTCTTTCCTGAGACCCCTGTTTTGAGCATTTCCTTTGAATCTATGACCCAGTTTGACTTTATTCAGTACTCTTCTGTGTCACTGCTGGCAACATATCACTGTCTGCAGCAGTTGCAATAGCTCTTGTAAGAGAAGAAGCATTTGAACAGCCACTGTGCAATATTTACCTTTATAAATGCCAATCATTTTCCAGGCTTGGTATCGAGATTTGATGGTTGGTTAATGACGATATTCCCAGCAGAACTGAAAATGGCAAGTCAAGGCTCACCATATGCTTCATTTCATCAACCTCTATGCACAAGTGATTTCCCATACTGCTAATGTTAGTATCATTTTAATAGGCTKTTATTGGAAAAGGAGTCAGAGTGTCTAGATAAAGGACCTTTTCTATCAAGCTTAGCAAACCTATTGATTTGTTGCCTGATTATTTTGATCTAACTTGTTAATCTGGAGGAACTCCACGAAAACAAAGGAGTTTTAATGCTGGCAGGCAAAATAAAGACCCCTGTAAATCTGAGCCCAAACCAGAAACAGTGTGTGAACATTCCTGTAAAAGGAGAAAAAAGAGAAAAATTACTTTTGCCCCTTCAGACTGTGGTCCTATGGGGTCTTTCAGTTGTGCTGAACTCCATCCTGTCCCAAATGCTTGTCACATCACTACCTTCTCTTAGATGGACATTATCACCTTTTTAGTTGCGCCATGATAACCACAAAATCAGTTCCAACCAAATTTTATCAAGACAGACCAAGTGAAAAAGTCCAAATCACCAATGATATTAATTGCTTAAACTAAATAAACATTTGGACTGAGCAAATGAATGTCACTGTGCCAGCAGACTTCAGAGGTGGAAACACTGAGTGGTAAGCAGCAGTGATTACAAGCACTGGTAGCAGTARTGTCTTGGCTCAGCTCAGTGCAAGGATGAACAGTGCATCTGACTGTGCCCTCACCATCTTGTAGTCAGTGTTCTGTGCAAACGCTCCTTTAAAAATAGTGCTTTCTGAGCATCTGAAAAAGCCAACCCCGAATTTCCTTCTAGACTCACATTTCTGCAAGCATGTTTTTCTATTATGTTAAATTCTCAGCTATAAATTCATTGAAAATCTTTATCTTTGCATGAAAAAAATAATGTAAATTATAACGAATGAATAATTTATCAATCTTCAACAAGATTAGTAAAGAATCAGTGAAAGAATAGGGGTAGCAAAAACACCCAAATATATTTGCCCTGCTCTGACCTTATGTTAATTTGCTTAGTATAACTGGAAAGAAATCTTTTTAAACAAGATTTGTCTTCACAAAACAGCAACAGGAGTAAGAAAGAATAGGGGCATCTTATAATGATCAGCAGCTATGACCATTCAACTAACTACCTAAAGAAATTTCAATCAGGCTTTAAATAAAACGCATTTAATAAAATGCAAAAGGACTGCTACATACACCAGTATCATCAGCCACATTCAAAGCTCTAATCACAAAATACATTACACAATAGAAATTTAAAAACCAAACCAAACCAACAACAAAAAACACACAAATAAAAGACAGCCATCACTTTGCACAGATTCAACCTCATTTGATGCAGCCTGATTGCTGGATTGATTTAATAACAGTCCAAATTTGAGATCTGGTTTAACAGGCAAAGAAAATAGGATGGACGCAATTTTCTTCAACTTCAGTAATGCATATGATTGTATAATATTTTTATTAAGACACTATAATAAAATATAATAATGGAATAATAAAATGTCTAACTTGCATGTCTCCAAGTGAAACTGTAAACAGAATATTTTCAAGCACATTTCATTACAGTGAGGCCAGTTAATAAGCTTATGCTCTTTAGTATTTTCATGATTTATCTGTAAGAAAACAAGATTTCAGAGATTGTTCAAATACAATCTGTAGTTATGACACTTGAAGAACTAGGATGCTAAATTGAACAGTGCTCTGAAAAGATTTGTGAGAGTTAATAAATCACTGGGAAGCCTTCCTTTCAGTGAATTAAGTAGAATAATCTATTTAACTTGTCAAAGGCATACTGATTTTCTTATTGTCATAAATACTGTCAAAGGCAGCAGAAGTTTGGTGTAAGAGAGCTGTCCATACTAACAGTCAAAAGTGTGAAAAAATTCAGTTCCGAGAAGTTAAAGTTTGACAAATTTAGACAGCAAACAGTATGAATCTCTAAAATGAAAAAAAAAAAAAGTATCCTTAAAATTAGAAACAACTTTCCAAATAGATTTAAACTTCATCACTGGTATCCATTCATTCAGAGTTAGACATATTTTCTAAACTATTTAACTTAAATTGAATTTAATTTAGTTCTTGCTGCATTGAGGAAAATTATTGACTGTTTTAATTCCTGAAAAATGAACACTTGTATCAACCCTAGCTATTTTAAGATTTTTGATAAATCAAGCTAATAAATTTAGCTGTATTTTATTTTAAAATAACCTTGTTTACTAAAAATCTGAAATGAACACAGCATAAAATTCACTTACCCAACTCAGCCTATCTTAAATAAGTCTATCTAATAAGACAATTTCCCTGCAAAATCTTGAGAAAGCAGCAGGTACTCTCTGAGGTTAATGAATTTCAGTTTAAGATAAATGTCCAAATAAAGAGAGAAGGTAACTATCACTCCCTGTCTGCAGCAGATGCTTAAACCATCATGTTAGAACAAATGTGTACAATAYAGGCAAGTAAAACTAAGCGAGATGCATTTCAGCTTTAGAAATCTCATTTATGTGATTTATTTTTAAGCCCTATATAGACAGAATGCAGCACTCCCCTCTTGCAGTTAGTTTTGGCATTAATTAATTTTGTCCAGTTTTTAATTTTTTGCAACRAAGTTTTACGTGTTTTCTTGCCCTGCAAGAATATGTCAGGAAACCAAAATTAAATATTCACAAAGCTCTAATCCATTGGCCCATGTTGTGTAGGCAAACTAGGTGACTGCAACTGTGTGTTCTGACTCTGCCCCTTATAAATCTCTTGCTGACTGGAGCTACTGACTGGGAAATGCCATCCTGAAGGTACTGCTGAGAACCGCACATGACTCAGGTATTTGCCACTCTCTCCTAGGATTTATAAAGCTTTGGTTATGTTCTTTCTTCCTGCGTTCCTCCTCAGAGTTTCTGGCAACCTCTACCAGTCTTTTCTTCACTGTGATGGTATTCCATATTTTCCTAGTTTCCATTTGATTAATCCTTCTGCTCAATGGACTTAAACATGGTGTAACCAAAACTAGCACTCRAGTGGCCAAGGCGAGCAGCTCCAGCGCTGGCACGATCAGCAGCTGAACACTGCAGTGTGGTACACAGGGCAGTTTCTCAAAATGGGGGAACCTCAGAGGAAGCAAAGAGACCCCCCAAGAGTTTGCAGCTTGTGCCACAGCAGGTGACAGGATGTGGGCCAAGAGCAATGGTGGCCAAGCTCCCCACGTGTATMGCAGTCTCAAGGAAGTGCAGCCAACCAGGAGTGCCACCAACAGGGCAGGCAAAGGATCAGCAAAATCGTGAGATACTTATTGCCATTTTTGCCTCAATCTCTTAATAGTAAGACCAGTTGTCTTTCCAGTTCCCTGAGCTGGGGGGGGGACAAGGAGAAGAATGAAGTCTCTACAATCCAAGGGAAAATAACCAGCAACCTGCTACAACACTTAGATGCCCACATCCATGGGGCTGGATGTGATTCACCTAAAGGTACCTAGGGAGCTGGTAAAGTGCTCACCAGCAGTCCCAACTAACCAGAGAGGTCTCAGCTGACTGGAAATTAGCAAAAGTAACATCCATCTACAAGAAAGGTCGGAAAGAGGATCCCAAGGAAGTACCGACCTGTCAGCCTGACCTGGGTGCCAGGGAAGCTCATGGAGCAGATCATCTTGAGTACCATCACACAACACATGCAAGACAATCAGGGGGTCAGGCTCAGACATCATGACTTTATGAAAGGCAGGTCCTGCTTGACCAACCTGGTCTTCTATGTCAGTGTGACCTGCTTAGTGAATAAAGGAAAGGCTGTGCATGTTGTTTAGGTGGACTTTAAGAAAGCCTTTGATWCCATTTTCCACAGCATTCTCCTGGAGAAAATGGCTGCTCATGACTTGGACAGGTGCACTGTTCACTGGTTAAAATCTGGCTGGATGGCCAGGCCCAGAGAGTGGTGGTAGCTGGAGTTAAATCCAGATGGCAGCTGGTCACAAGTGGTGTTCCTGAGGGCTCAGTACTGGGCCAGTCCTGTTTAAYGTCTGTATTGATGATCTGGAAGAGTGGATCAAATCCACCCTCAGTCATTTCACAATGACACCAGCTTGGGTGGGAGTGTTGATCTGCTGGAGGGCAGGAAGGMTCTGCAGAGGGATCTGGACAGTGTGTATCAATGGGTCGAGGCCAATTGTATGAGGTTCAACAAAGCCGAGTGCCAGGTCCTGCACTTGGGTCACAACAACCCCATGCAGCTCTACAGGACTGGGGAAGAGTGGCTGGAAAGCTGCTCAGTGGAAAAGGACCTGGGGGTGTGGGTTGACAGTGGCAGAACTTGAGCCAGCATGTGCCCAGGTGGCCAAGAAGGCCAGTGGCATCCTTGCTTGTATCAGCAATAGTGTGGCCAGCAGGACCAGGGCGGTGTCAAGCACCCTGTACTCGACATTGGTGACRTCACACCCCAAATCCTGTGTTCAATTTTGAGCTCCTCAGTACAAGAAGGACATTGAGGTGCTGGAGCATGTCCAGAGAAGGCCAACAGAGGTGGTGAAGGGTCTAGAGCAGAAATCCTATGAGGAGCAGATGATAGAACTGAGGTTGTTTAGCCTGGARAAAAGGAGGCTTGGGGGAGACCTTGTTGCTCTTTACAATTCCCTGAAAGGAGGTTGCAGGCAGGTGAGGGTCAGTCTCTTCTCCCAGGTAACAAGCCACAGGACAAGAGGAAATGGCTTTGAGTTGCACCAGTGGAGGTTTAGATTGGATATTGGGAAAAATTTCTTCACTGAAACRGTTTTCAAGAATTAGAACAGGCTGCCCAGGGAAACTGGTGAGTCACCATCCCTGGAGGTAATTAGAAGACACGTAGATGTGACAGTCACGGACATGGTTYGGTGCTGGACTTAGCAGTGCTGGGTTAATGGTTGGAYTTGATCTTAAAGGTCTTTTCCAACTTAAACAATTCTATGATGACCAGACTGATTTAGTGTTCATTTCTGTACAACAGTAACTTGGCCAACAGCCTACCACTATGATTAATACACTTGGATCAATGACATTTGGCAATTATTTAATCATTATGTCAGACATGCTTTCCATAAGAGAACGTTTATCTGCAGTCACAAAATAGCAGCATGGTCAATAAAATGGGATGTGGACACTGCAGGCAAATACTGGTTTCCTGCTTGTGACCTCAGTACACTGTCCCACATTCTGACCCTTCTTAGTGTACTCTGGCACACATGGACTTTTTCCTGAAGTATTTTTTTAAAATTGTCAGTAAGTGAGTACTGAAACTGAACACCAACAGTCACCTCTCACTGACAATTTTTGTATGTGCTGCAGTTACCATGGTACCAACCTGAGCAGTTGATGTCTAAATATAGGGCTGGATAAAGGATATATCTTTTCAAATACTGATAGTATGAAATAAAAATTCTCTGAGATTTTAGCGCTTCATTAACTTGGAGTACTTAAAATACTGGTCACTTTCACAAAACCTAGATTAAAATACTTAAATATCAGTCATACCATATACAGTGGAGTTTACTGGTTTTGATGGAACTGATCTGAAAAAAAGCCACATTCTCAAAGAGGAAAAATTTGGATAACTCACAGCCATATGATAGAGCATACATCAAGTCTATCAAAGGTCATATAAAGAAGTACAAAAAATTACATTTGCCAAAAATTGTTGGATGTCAGAAACAACACAGAGTGACTGTAAGAAATTTACACAACTGGGTGCTGTTTTTCACAGAATGTCTGTGCTGAGTTTACTTGGTTCAAGAAAGTGTTTGTAGCAGGTAACATTTGTCAGCCTTAAATCGACTCTTGAAGTATGAATACGATTAGGATCTCATGAAAGCTGAACTGCATAAAGAAGTGTGCTGAGGTTGCTTTGTCTATCCTCACAGTCTTTAGGAGAACATCCAACAGGGCATCAATGTCATAGAAATTTGAAAGAATATGGTTCTTGCAGCACAAGTCCTCACACTGATTTGTCTGAGTAGATCGTCAGAATCTCAGCTCTCTCAGTGACAGTGCTGCTCACTCTCAGGGGTGAGCTACAGGGGAATTAGTATCATTCACATTACTTTATCTACAAATTCTCTGGTGGTTTCACAGGTGTTAGGACTTTGGAAAGACACAAAGCAACTTTTCAGATACAGGATGCTAATTCACTCTTTTACTATCATATAACTCAGCTCATGAAAATAAAAGACCTGTTAAATGAGAGACTAATATCTCCAATCCACTGCAAACTTCACGGAATATTTAAACATTTCTATGTATTTCTGCATAGCTAAACTGTTGCTTGTAGCAGCCCTGACATTCTGTGAGACTAACACCACATTTTGATGTGATTTCTAACAGAAATGCTGTTCCAGTTCACTAGCTGTTACCATATAGTCAGGGGAAAAATTACTGCAAGGAAAAGCACATTTTAAAATGTCAGAACAACTGTTAAGATTCAGAATGCAAATTCTGCCTGCTGTACTCCAAATCCCCTAAACCACCAAGTGCAGACTCTCTGACTGCAGGGGTGCTTGGCACAATATGTGATTGGGCTGGTATAGAAAGAGACATTCTACACTTGAGAGTCTTTTGGAGATTACTTTTAAAGGGAAGAAAACATTGGGAAATTTCCAAAACATGTCATGAACAAAGTGCTGCTGCAAATGCAGGAGTCTTGATTGCAGAATCATTTTATACTTTTCAATTAACCAAATACCTTTACGTTATTTTCACTGAACAAAGAGTGAATCAAGACTTTTATGTGTTTCTCTACTACTTATCTACAAGCAATTTCTTTTCAGGGCCCTAAAATACTCCTATGCTGATATCTACATTTAGAAATATAAGGATACTGTGTTATATTCACACACTGCTCCTATAAAATGTCAAATAAATAATGAAGAGATGGCTACATGCCAGATCTGCATCTTACTCTGCAAGACAGAAAAATTCTGAGCCAATTTACAGATGCAAATACTGTAAATATACCATTCCGGTTATAAATCTTTGTGGTTCACTTCTACTTTCTTAGTCAACATTTGTGGATGTGCATTCCTGATCCTTCTTCATTTAAAACTACCAGCCTAGAAATCAGATTGCTAACTTGTGGGACTATGATTTAAGGAGAAATCCAGTAAAACTTATATTAAACTAAGTTTACGTCATGAGGACAAAAGGACTGCAGCTTTAAAATTCAGTTAAATCAGCTTATCAGTAAACCATAATCTGAACCTCAGCATTAGGGAAGGCAAATGTGACTTTATCAAAACTGAGTACCCATATCCACAAGTATTTAATTTCTTAAAAATAAAGATTTAAACTCTCCAATTTTTCTTATGAATAAGTATTCCAAGTAGGTGAAATCCTAAACGATAATACCTCCTTTTAATTCCCACTGAATTGATGAGGCTGGGGGTAGTTAGGAGCTGAGCTCCCCCTAATCACACATATCATGCCTCTGCTTTGGCTATCAATCTAGGCTGATTTGCAAGCTTGTTTCCTTAGAGAAACACTCATTTGTTTGGCAGCCAACACCAACAGAAGGAAATAACTTACTGCATGTTATTTCCAAAAAGGGGAGAGGTTAGAACATCATGATCACTGTATTCATCAAGATTTCAGAAAGGTAGCACGGTGCACACACTCCAGGTACTACTGTGTAGGTAGCACTGTCTAATGTAAAATATGCTCAGCATTTCTGGTTTCAAGACACTGATGTTTCTTTCTCTAAACTTTAATTATTCCAACCCAAATATTCTGTTATAGATATTTGTTTCAGAATCTTTATAAATTGTTTTAATCCTCAAATTTGTTTTCAAATAAAAAGCCACAGTAAAGAAAAACAACCTGCTTATGCTGTGTTTAAAATATCTTGTGATCTTTTCAGCTGAAAATTTTACTCCCTCTGTCCAGAGCTTCCAACAGGAAGCATGTCAAAGACATGCATTTTGCTGTAAATCTACTCATGTTTATGCAGCACATTCAGTACCTAAATTGCCTCTAATTTCTGTTTATACTGACAATGCAACAGGGAAATGCATCTCTGGCAGGTATGTTGGTCTCTGGTCTATGTCTGTGAGCTGCAAAACTCACTCCTGCTCAGTGAATGAATGACTCTCTCGGTAGACCTAAGAAAACTATGGAGTGTAGTGTCTGATCGACTGGAGAGAGACCAAAAGCCAGACTGAGGGGTAGACGGCAGAAGCCAGGGAAATGTGTCTGAAGAATGTCATGGGAAGAAAAGATGTATTTAAAAGGAAAGTATGTCTTTCTATAGTTCTATTATGAAGCAAATATGCAGAAAAACCCATGACATGTCACTGAAGATTTTCAATATTTGAAAAATTGAATATAAAAGCACTTGATATAGTCACTTTATTACTTGTTAGCATTGTTAGCATCAGTTATATAAGCACTGGTATTTCCCTCATAAGATAGAGATGGTGATAGACAAACTGGACTTTGTAGACTGCCCTACTCCCACTTAACACACATTAACTGGACTGGGTTCTAAAAGTCAAAAATATCATGAAGAATTTATAAGTGTACCTTTCCTTTAGTGAAATTATTATCTCCTTTTCTAATTAGCTTTCTTCTGCCAGTATCTCCCAAGGGACCTTGCAGCATGACATACACATCTGCATCTGTTCCTGACCCGGGGGTAGCTCCCGTAGTGATGTAGAGAACATAGATTTTCACTGTGGGGAAAAGAGATCAAAGGTTTACAAAACTTTAACCAGTTAAAAAATGCATTATTTAATAAATTACTACTATTATATTTTCATTTCTCATCCTACCTGGAGTGATCAGAAAACCAAACTATATTGTAATGCTTGCAAAAGCACAAAGATGCATTGTAATCAGAATTTAAGCACCACTATTATGAGGAATAATAAGCTAAATAATTTGAGTGGGCCTGAAATACAGGCAGAAGAGAAAAATTAAAGAAATTAAAGAAAAATAAACGCATCACAAATTGGTATACAAACATGTAAATAATACTCTATCACCACTTGTATGCATTTAAATTTGTAACATTCCAATGAAACAGTTCCTAGGCTATGAACGATACAAAATCACATAATAAGCACATCTCTACTCTGAGCTTCATGGAGTTCAAACAAAGCTGGACTCTGTCAGAAAGACAGCAACTTTTGTATTTCCTCTGGATCATGGTCCAGCCAGTGGCTGGTCACTCTGCACTATACCAGTTGCCGTTACCAGCCTCAGCAGAGGAGATGACATATCAGAGAACACACAGTGTGAACACACAACCCTTCAGCTGAGCACTTCTTGAATGGCTGCTTATGTAAAATACCTGTTTGTACTCCCAGAGAAATGCATAACACAGCGGTGATATGGCCTGTAAAATAAGAAAGAAATCACATCCCCAAAACATCCCATTGAAAATGAGAAAAAAATGTGGGGAGAGGTAAAGAAAAGGTCTCTGTCCTCATGTTAAATGCTCCTCAGAAAGAGAAGGAGAATTTGTAAAGATTTAAATATCTGTGCTCTTCTAGAAGAAATAAATCTAAGTAATCAAAAGCAAAGAGTCTTCCCAAGGAATATCACAGCACTACTCTTCTCAAATTTATATTCAAGAAGCTTCTTCCTAAGTACTTTGTTTGCTACTAACTTTGAAAGCACTGCAGAAAAGGAAAGGAATATACAGATTACTTATGCTTGATCTAAACCCTTAACTTCTGGAGGAGCCTGGGATATTCTCATGGTAGAATATCCATTTAGGATAAGAGCTCTTGCATTCTTCTCTTGCTTTGGTTATAAAACCTCGTAAGAAACACAGAGCAAACTAAAAATATCCACTCTTGAGGTGACCAAGGCACAACTCTGATGGAGTTTGATGCCATGCAACTCCAAGGTCACAGAAAAAGAATGCCTGAATTTCTAGAAACACAAACAGCAGCGTTCTGTTGTGAAGGGCCGTGGATCTCTTTCTTGTCTGAAATTACAGTACAAGAGTTATTTCCTCTGGATTTCCCTTGTTTGCTCTGGGAGAGAACCAGATCATATTATTGAGAAAAAGCTGAACTCTGAGTACCATTCAAAACCTTTTTAGTTTCAGTGCTATATGCTTGTTCTTTTATGTGTCACAAACTGATACCAATCAGACTTGAACGCACAATGCTCAGTTATAGGATCTAAGATACTGTTTTTCTAAACACTGGAGTGGACTGCACCGAGCCATGGATCACCAAGCTGAAATGAATAGAAGATATCTGCTAAGTCCTTTGGACTGCTCTGAAAATCGGCCATCACTGACCAAATCTCTTCCAGTGTTTCCAGTTTGTGACAAACCTGCTGGAAAAGGAGAGCCAGCTGTGAGAACTGGAAGCTCAGTCACTCTTCCTTGTTCTTCATCTGCAAAGTTGTGACAAAATGGAAATTCCAGAACATTTTTAGTTTCTCTGTGTTGAAGCTTTACCTGAGCAAAGAGCAAAAAGAAATAATTTCAGTATCTGTTGCGCTCTAATGCAAACCATAGCAAAAGACAAACTATTAAACAGCTATGACACGTCATCTCAAAATCTAAAAATAAGAGGAAATTATTTTTTCTAAAACGTTTTTGAAAGCAGCCTTTTAAATGAGAAGGAATAGATATCTTTCCCAATTAAAGGTAATTAAAATGTTGTCAAAATTATTACTGCAGAGACTGCAGTAAGGGAGAAAAAATATTTGGAATTGTTCAAAAAGGTTCCTTTATGTAACCTATTCATCCAGCATATGGAAGAAAAAGATGTGTTGGTACGGGCACATTTCAGCTTCTAAGAAATGTCAATATGCCACAGTATTTTTCAGTGCAGAATGTTTTCTTATTCTAAGTAATAGGAGAAAGGAAAAGAAGTGTTTCTGGGAAAAAATGAAAAACAGAAATTAAGAATGCTTTATGACATGTATATATATCAGTACACATGTACCACTTGAATATATAGAGCATGATACAAAGCATTTTCCATCTCTATGAAGCTCTGTGCATAAACTAACAAAATGGTGATCCTGAGCTAAGTAGCTTATTCTTACTATATGAAAACATATTTTAATAATGAGATATTTTACATTGCGGTACTACCAGCTACACTAAGAGATAAAGTCCCATTTTCTAAACTATTTAAACCTAGACCAGACAACATATTTGAAAATATGTTGTAGGAAGTGACCTTGCTTTGAAAAGGGCACATATAATTCAATTCTTCATGACCTAACTCACAGAAATGTCCAAACCTTTAACCCAGTAAGCAAAACCAGCTTTGGTTAGGAATTGTCACTGGGAGATGGTAGCATTATTTTGTCTTCAAAAGACTCTTAGTACTTTTCATTATGACAGACACATTGAAAAGATTTTTTTAAATGCACTGTGAAGTATAATGCTAGCACAATTTCCCTTTCATAATAATATCTACATTCCTGAACAGTTTATTGAAACTCAGTTTTCATTTACTATGTTTTATTTCTTCAAGAAGGGAAAGAAGCAAGAATGAAGATGTTAGCTATTACATGCTGCCGAAATAAAGCATATCTTAATTAATTTTGTTCTGGATATTATTTTATAAAGATTTCAGTTTCCTCAAAAACATCAGGATAATTATTTTGTAGTTATGGCTATAAAAATGAATTCTGAATCTAAATATGGAATTCAACCAACTACACCTGCATTTACATTTGATAGAAGGGGGAAATCTCAGACTCTCTGGAGCTGCAATCTTGTAAAATCAAAATAAAATAGCATAGAAATGTCCATGCTGATTCTAACCAGCAGTGTAAATACACTGCTAACTTGTCTTTAATAACAGATATTATCCACAACCTCCTACACCAACCTAGATATTTCATGCAAGAATTCAGCCAGTCCTGCTATAAAAACCATGGAATAAGAGGAAATGTCTTCCTAAAGCCCAAATAATTTTCATGTATCCCAAAGCATGGAAATTTATAATTTCTTTCTCTACCTCTTTCTCCTACCTAAGGTAAATGTGCATCTTTTCCTTACTTATATAAATGATGTCGATTTTTTTTAAACTCAGCTTTGAGTGATTGTTCTGAGCTAATGAAGCAGACTAATAGATGTCACTGGTTTTAACTGCCAAGTTTCTGCTCTGAAATGTTTACTGTGATCTACTGTCTCCTACAATACTCCAGAAGCAGTCTTAATTTTGATAGATTTGTTGGATGACTATTTCATCTGGCTATGAAGATGAAATTAACAACCTGCCCATTTAAATGTCAGAGAGTTCAGCTCATTAATACCATATATTGGAAAGGAAAATTAATTTTTCTCCATTTTTTGATGGGAACTAAATAGAAACATTAATGGACAAAAGCATGWCTGCAATTTGAAACAAGATGACTCTTTCCTTTAAAACTATTTTTATTTTGCAAGCATAAGAAGATAAAGATAATTTTTTGTATAGTGAAGTGCCACAGCAATTTCAGTGTGATATCAGAAGAAAGATTGTCAGTTTTGCTAGTCATTTCTTTTTTTCACATGCCAACTTAAAAGGCAGATAGTTTCATCAAAATGCATTTCTAGTGTCTGGCTTAATTATTTGTCTTGGATCACTGAATCTACAGCATGTAACAGCCAATTTGGAGTTATGTAAATACTGCAATGTATGCCAGTGGGTACAGTTCTGAAAAGACATCACTGGATATGCTACAGATCATGGCACATCTGTCTATACAGCTCTCCAGAAATCCATCCAAGTTTACAAGATCTTCATTATCCATAGCTATCCCAGGAAGTGTTTTGAGCAGTTTCTGAAGCTAGAACTCTGCAAGTGTTGCAACTTCTGTAAATTAAAAATCATGCAATTTCATATAGGACCTAAAACTGGGGGCAATAACCACAGAATATGGAAAGCAAAAAAATAAAAAAAAATTACAATAGAGACACAAGAAGTAATTGCTCTCGGTTTTAGTTTTTACCTCACGGCAATGCCAAGTCTCTCCTTCTCCAGCTTCTTCAATTTCTAGGCGAACTTTGAATATAATATTAAATTTCTTACTTAGTTCAATAGAGGTCTCATAAATTTGTTCTTTT
This sequence comes from Amblyornis subalaris, assembly GCA_018881555.1. Classification (NCBI taxonomy): domain Eukaryota; kingdom Metazoa; phylum Chordata; class Aves; order Passeriformes; family Ptilonorhynchidae; genus Amblyornis; species Amblyornis subalaris. The sequence goes on from JACAXG010000001.1 coordinate 4,410,966, forward strand.
TTAAGGGATCCTTTTGGAAATATGACTGAAGTACAGGTTCCTTTTTCACCACATACAGTTAGAGACATTTTAGGGTTTGTGGAACTGGAAGAAATATCACTAGTTGTGACCAGGACATCCCAAGTCCCTGTTGAAATAACACAGCAGAAAAAAATTAATGGGTTTGCTGAATATGCAAAATAATATGGCACTTTTAACATGATGAGTTACTACCAGTGAGTGACTACCAACCCATTCCCACCTTTGTACTGAGCTCATATATAGGCATGTAACAGGTTCACTCACTATCATTGATTTAGTGAGAAGCAAATTTGGACACCAGTCCATCTGTAGCAGTAGTTGACACTTTAGAGATGGGTCAGCATATTTTTTACAAGATATTACTGATTTGCCTTTGGTCAGGAGAGGATATTTTTTCATTTTAACCTTTTGGGGATTTACTTAAACATGTTAAAATTTGCTCCATGCATACTAAAAAAAGCTGGTGATAAGATAAACTGGTTCACAGCCTGAAATGTGATATTTTTATCATGGATCACCACAATTATTATGACAGCAAAGTACAAAACTTTATCCATTTCTTCTATGAAGTGATGTTTGCTGAGAGATTAAAAATAGTCCTATATAACAGCACATAGATTTGTCTACTTTAGGGACCCAGGAACCACTCAAGAAGTATTTTTACGAGGTCTTGTTTGAAGCACTTAGTAGCTTAAGCATTGTAGATTATTTCACAGACCCCTGAAGGCTCACAATGACTGCAGAATGATACCAGGTAGGCTCCTAAGTAAGTTCTGCAACTCTATATGGAACAGATATTTGGTAAAAGCTTCAATCAACAGGACAGTTTTCAAGATCAGAAACTTGTACCCATCAAAAAAATCTCACTGATTTAGCTAGCTTTAATGTTCTAATTCATGATAATAGAATATATGGAAAATTCAAGGTTCTCAAAATAATGGTTTCAATTTTAAAAAATTATCAAAATCAGAGTCTTTGGTCACCTGGGCTGCTGCACAACTGAGCAGAATTTTTTATTAACATGACTTTGATCTGTTTATGCAAAGCGAGATAAAGTATGGATCAGATTATTTCAAATAGCTATTTTTTAAAACAGGTTGTTTTACTTTGAGTAATGGATACAGAGAGTATCTGAGTTTATGTCTATAAACCTCAGCTTCCTACCTCAGATTCAGAACATCCAATCACCTCAGCTTCCTAACCACAACAGGAAAGTCTTTGCTGCCTACTATAACTAATGTAAACAAAGCTTTATTACTTTAGATGAGGTGAGGATCTGTGCCATAAATCCAGGACCTGGTGATGTAAAAATTTAGTACTCACCATCTGTAAAATCATCTAAGATAACTTCAGTGTTATGACTTGATGAATAATCCTAAATAGCTACCATTGTCATGTCTGTGAACATTAAATGTAAATGAAACCAATGATATCCATGAAAAAATGGAAGTCAAACGAAAATTGACCATATCCCCTGTGACATAATCTAAGATATTTTAGGCCTTTAGTACTGAAATACTTGGCCTTTAAACTGTCAATATGTAGCTGCCCAGGAAGATTGAATGGAAGGACTATGTCTGTTGGATCATGCAGTACCATACACTACTATAATGCGTAGACTAAATTGTATAATCTCTGATAAATTTGCAAAGATCCAATTTAAAGGCAGCTTCCTTCCTTCTCCTTAGTTAAGTATAAAACAGTGTATTTAGTTTGCTTGGCAACATTTTCGTAGCAGGGGGGCTACAGGGGTGCTTTCTGTGAGAAGCCATTAGAAGCCCTCCATGTCTAGCAGAGCCAATGCCTGCTTGCTCCAAGACAGACCCATCCCTGGCCAAGGCAGAACCCACCAGTGATGGTTAGAGCACCTCTGGGATAAGGTATTAAAGAAGGGGGCGTGAAAGACCTGCACAATTGCAACTGGAGAAGAGTGAGAAAATGCAAGAGAAACAATTCTGCAGTTCCTCAGGTCAGTGCAGAAGGAGGGTGAGAAGGTCCTCCAGGCACTGGAGCAGAGACTCGCCTGCAGCCCATGGTGAAGACCATGGCGAGGCAGCTGTCCCTCTCTGGCCCATGGAGGTCCACAGTGGAGCAGAGATCCATCTGCAGCCCATGGAGGATCCCAGGATGGAGCAGGTGGATGTCCGAAGGAGGATGTGACCTCATGAAAGCCTGCACTGAAGCAGACTCCCAGCAGGACCTTATGGCCCCATGGAGAGAGCCTGTGCTGGAGCAAGTTTGCTCCTGAAGGACTGCACCCTGTGGAASGAACCATGCTGGAGCAGTTCATGAAGAACTGCAGCCTGTTGGAAGGAGTCACTTTGGAGAAGTTTATGGGAAACACTCCATGATGGAACAGGGGAAGAGTGTGGAGTACTCCCGCCAAAGAAGAAGGAGCAGCAGAGACAACATGTGATGATGAATTGACTGCAAACCCCATTTCCTGACCCCCTGCACAGCTGGATGGAAAGAGGCAGAAAAAACTGAGAGTGAAGTTTAGCCCAGGAAGAAACAGGAAAAGTGTTTTTAGATTTGGTTTTAGTTCTCATTGTCCTACTCTTATTTCATTGTCGCCCTGAGTTTTGCAGTTCTTCGATGTTTTTCATTTTTGTAACAGAGTTCTCATGCACTTTCTGTAAACATAGCCATGTTTTGCTAACCGTCCTTTATTGATTGCATTCCATTCTCCTAGGTGGAGACGTTTGATGGATTTTTCCTTTGACCAGTGTGATTGAGAGGTGGTAACCTCACCCTCCAATCCACGGTGGTTTCTAAGAACATATAAATAAACAAGCTCGGGGTCATCGGGCCCTTCTTGCTTCCTGTCTTGACAGAGCTGAGTCCGCGTGGTTTTTTTGTGTCCAAGTGCAACATTTCATTGGTAATAAATTCAGCTAATTTCCCCAAGTCAAGTCTGTTTGGTCTGTGACAGTAACTGCTGAGTGATCTCTCACTATCCTTATCTCAATCCATGAGCCTTTTGTTGTGTTTGTCCTCTTCTGTCCGGCTGAGGAGGGGAATGATGAGCAGCCTTGATGGGCACCTGGCATCCAGCCAGGGTCAAGGCAACACAAAGAGTGCAGTGCTTAAAATTTAACCTTTCTTTGTTTCTTTCACAGAAATCTTTTAATTCTCTCAGAATGGCATTAATGGACTGCCGAAACTCATTTATTTTTATGACACCTTAGTTAGCTTAAATAACTCTSTTCCCTCCTTGATGTGTAAGTCCCCATTAATTTGATAGATCACTACTGTGTCCATTTTGAGCATTTCATTTGTTATTCTGAATCYGTCACATTTTTTCAACACCCTTTCACAACAAAGACTTCCCATATTTTCAGTCATCATATCTTATTTACCGCTGTTCCAGCTTTAGCCAGTCCTTCTGGACAGAGGTGGCCACAATTACACACTGCACTGCTGGTGAAATAGCACAGTTTCTCTGTAGAGGCAGGGATCCACTTTGATTTTGACTGATAATGCCAACATACATCGTGGGGCCACAGTAACCCCATAGCCATGTCACATTACTGCCTCAAAATTATCCTGTGATCTTATAACAAACCCAAGTATTTCTCATAGTCCTCCTGCTGATGAACTTGTGTAGCAGAAATCATTACAAAACATGACAATACAGATCAAATAAAATTTTTAGACCCTTACTACTACTTAGTTCCTAATTCTAAAAAGAAGAAAAAAACCCCAAAGRAAATAAGGACTGTGTATCAGAACTGAGAACTCAAGTATCTGGTTGAGTTTACACCTAATTGTACACAAGCTGCTTGCCACAGAATTCTGTTCTATTGCTTTCCTCCTGTTCTCAGTTTATCATGCAACCTCTTCATCTCCTGATGGCACTCGCGGCTTTGTAGCACCAACAGATTTCATTTACATATTCATTGTCTCTTCTCCAGCTCTTTACAATTCTTCCTTTTACTTTTCCCTTTACTTTTCACTTTCTTATGATTACCTAATAATTTCCCATAAAGAAAATAAAATTCAGTACTGAAATTTAGACAGATTAGACRTCATTACATTTGTCTTACTGCAAAATATTTCTGGAGTATCATCTTGTTTTACAGTCTACCTTTAGTAAAGTTATGGTGCATTCCTTCTCATTTCCTACTTGCCTCTRTTGTCTCAACTATTCTTTTCTTCAAAGTGTTATAAAGRTTTTCATCTGAACAATTACTAAGTCTATATTCACCTACATTATGATTTCTATTTTTTAGATGGAGGCATTATCTTTGCTATTATTAAGTCATACCATTTGTCTTCATAAAATTGTTTTAAATCCTTGCTATTAGATTTGCCGCTTCATTTCCCAATTCCTTCAGGTTTGGTCTTTTTTTCCTTCAGTGGACTAACAACTACTCTGGTTGTCACTGTTTGACTAAATGAAACTCAAAGTTCTATTTGTGTTTCAGATTTGCTGATTTCCAATGATCTCCTTCCCATTAGTAATTGTGCTTTTGCTTCCCTGGCCAACAGTATGTTTTCTTGACGAAAAGAGAGACAGAGTATTCTATTTGTTTAAGGATTTTAACTACATGATCTTCAGTCTGAACTTGATTGTTCATGAATAGTTACTCACCTTTGAAGGTTCTTTCATAAGCAAATGGTTAAAGAACCTTTACTATTTGTTTTAATTCTTTTATAAAATCTGACTCAGCTTGAAATTTAGTAAGTTCCATTGTAGCTATATAGTGTCTGATCCCTAAGGTACAGTGCTCTTTGCTGATTTGTCTTTTATTTCTCCATTCCTCATAGGCTGTCTGCTTACTTGTCATATTATTTCTGAAGTTATTATACACTCAGACCAAAAATGATTTTCAATAGATACACAACTGAGTATTAATAACCATAGACACGAAATTATTAGCAAGATTGTACTCAGATTTTTGAGGGCTATGTGTGCGTGGGACACCGATGAAGGAAAACGTTTTTACGTAGCTATGTTCAGACATCAATCAAGGTGCATAAACAAGGATGCAAGACTTCTCTCACTGTTCGTATTATCGGTGAAGAAAGATGTGACAGAGTTTGACCAACCTTGGGCTTCTTCTCCGAATTATGCTCAGGAGACACCTGCCTCGCTCCGTGGATTATGTAGGACATCTAKGGAATCTACTTAATAGAGACCTAGAATACTTTCAGTTGTGCAATACAACTATTTCTTATTCTGAAATTGTCACTACTCTAGCTACTCATCCAATGCTTATATTTCCATGGTATTCTGGTCTTCTGTTGTATCAATAACATTATTTTTCTGTTTCCTTAGGTGATATGAGATATTCACTAGTGGACTTACTGTAGCTGGCTAAATATGAGGATACAATCTATTAATTTTGTCTGCAACTATGAATAATTTAAAATGCTCTGAAACCTAAAAGGAACTATCCAGGAGCATGGAAATTAATAGAGATCAGTTTACAAAATGGCTGATACAGAATGCAAATTCACACCTTCAGATTAGTTAAACTTTACATAGCTTGGTCTAGCAGTTCTGATTCAGATTTTATAAATGGACCCAAACCAGCATTTTACACCTCTCCAAAAAAGACACGAGAGCTAAAAAACCCAGTACTCTGGCAAAGCATGTTTTTAGTGTCTAAGTTGTTTCTGAATTTTGGTTGTTTGYTAATTAAACAATTTGAATAGAATATTGAGTTCAGGTCAACTAACTGTTTGCAAGAACTTGTGCCATTGATATAAGTAAAAAAGAAAACTGCAAATAAAAGCAAATGCTTTCTGCAAATATATGAACATAAGGGAAAATCTCATTCTGCTAAAAGAGTTTTTGTATTTCTTCTTGTGATTTCATCACTGTTGCAGGAGCCTTCTGCTCTGCATTGAATGCCATATGGAACAACCTACTTCTTTCTGCTTCAGCTTTTTTTCTAGCCTCAACTAAAACCAGAGTGTCTTCATTGCCTCCATCACTTAGTATCTCCCTTCTGCTCTAGTCTTTTTTCCCTGGGCATTGTCATTGTATTTACCAGCTCAGGAAAGCATTTGGAGACACAATTGGTATGAGAGATGCAATTCACATCCAAGCTATACTGTGGCTGTATTTTGGTTTTAGCCATAAAAATAACCAAAAAAGTATTATTAATTACAATTTAAACAAAAGCTGGAAGGAGTTTTGAGGATTGTGGAACTTACCATGAATCTTTCCCGTCAACATTCCATTCCTGACTTTTCCAAGAAGCTTCAATGTTCGTTCCATCTGTGCATCACCAACTCCACTGTCTAGCCATTGCTGGCAAAGAAATACATATTGTTCATCAGTCTTGCCTGATTCATGGATGACAATTTGGTCCAGGTACCATCCGGCTCCATAACCCATATTATGGTGCTCGACAAGCACTTTGATTAACTGTCCAAGGTCTACCGCTCTCATTTCAGAGATACAAACCTGAGAAGATAGAGGCAAAAAGAATAGCAAACTGATTAAACCATATATTTTATCTTCTGTCTTTAAGAAGTTTGTGTTTGAAAAGACRCATTCCTTTCAATGCTGAAGTATCTTTTCCCTTCTGAGAATAAGTAAAGACACTATAGGCTGACATTCATATTCGGAGAACCTATTCAGAAACTATGTGGATCCTTGAATATGTACATTTTTTGTTCTTCATGATCACTGCAGCCCAGGTTTTCTTAAAAAAAACATCCCAGTGTTTTGGGTAGAAAGAAACCTCTGATCAGTAACTTACAGAAAGTTTATGAAAATTGAAGTTCAACCAGTCCCTCGTAACTGAAACTAAGGGTGTGCTTCAAGAATCAGGATAGACCCGGTAACTTAAATTTTTGTTTAGATAGGGCATTTTATTTTTAAACATTTCCAAGTCTTTTACATTCTAAGACACCCTATTTTTCAAATAGGAAATGTCGTATTGTTCAACTCTGAACAGAAATACTGTTGATGGCTCTGCAAACAAAGGAAGATACTGACATTAGAAACTATAACTAAGGCTGTGCACGCATACAGGCAAGAATTGATGTGCTCCTCAGATGTAAATAGACATCTGTTTAAATATTGCTACGGCTACCAGTAAACAAAAGCTAAATGGCAACTGCACTAGTGCATGTTGGGATGAATAAATTATGTGAGTGAGAGAATGAATGTGTTCTGTGCGAAATAATATAAGTGGGTGGGTAGATACATGGGCATGTGTGTGGGTGACATTAAAAAAACCCCAGATGGATAGTAGAAACAGACACTATAATTTTTATTTGTTGCCAACCAATTTGCCACCAGGCAGGAAAAAGCATGAGGACCAGAAAGCAATGAAGAAAGAGATGATTTTTAGAATGAATTATGTCATCTGGCCCATTCTCCTGTCTGTGTCAAACTATTCTCGACAATGTGATCAGAAAAAGAAAACGTCTGAGTTATTATTCCTATCACAGCCTTAGGACTTCCAGCATTCATACCTTGTTATATCCACGATCTCCTCAAACAGTTACCATGGCAAGTTATACCCCTGCATGTAAGTATATGTAGCCCAAAATAAGATCTAGCTGTGAGGAACATCTTGCAAATAACTTTTTGRGAGTACTCATTGCTTTTTAATTTTATTCTTTGTAGTTCCAAGCCAAATATAATTTTCTTGTCAGTCTACATGACCCTTGACTTAGAGGAAATWGCCTGTATTGCTAATATTCATGTTCCTTCACAGCTAACTCTAGCTGAGAAAGGGACCTATCATTAGTTTCATTCTTTGTGATAATAATTAACATTCATTAGACAACAGTGGTCATAATCACCCATTGTTATCAATGAATTCTCATAATAATACATTAAATTGCCTACTCTCTCAGCATTAGTAAGAATGCACTTTTGGTTGATGTCATTACATTTCTTTTTTTCCATTCAGTATAAAGACATTTGGAACTGCATTAAACACACTATTGGAAGTACCATTAATGAAAGCCAAAAGGATTTTATTTAAACTGTTTTGCAAACGCACTTTACTCTGTTTTCTCACACTTTGTTGAAATTTTCTGTCTTCCTAGCTTTTCCTTATATTCGTGTTCTTTATCAGTAAGAGAGATCCTTTCTTTTTGTATCTCAAGGTTCCTTAACTTTGTTTTCTTTGCCTGTCCATTCCACATTTTTCAGGGATATTGCTGACATAATCTTCTCTCTCAAGACAGCTTGCCCTTTACATTCCTTCCTTCCTTTCACCTTCTATCCTTAGATACTCTCACTAAAACCTCTTTCCAACCTTTTTATTGATGTACTTCAACGTAAAAAGAGTGTAAGACTGGTAGTAGTATTTTAAATTGCAGATCCATCTAGTCCAGTATAGTGCTGCCAACAGCTACCAGTAACAGATTTCTAGGGAAGACCTGAAAAACAGGGCAAATATATAGAGATGCTTCTTGAATGTAAAGTCTCTCAGGCTTTAGCAATTTGTGGTTTAGAGATTGCCTGAGCCAGAGATTATGTCTTTGCACTTAACAGCCTCAGTGGAAAGTTGTCTTCCATGACAATGTGCAATGGCTTTTTGCACCAATATGTCTTTTACCATCTGCAACATCTTGTGCCAGAAAGTAAAATGTATTAATTAGAAATTGTGTAAAAAGCCACCTCCTTTTGTTTTGAATCTGCCACTTGCAGGTTACATTGAATGCTCTTGAGTATTTCATGAAAAAMTAGAAATGCTCATTTTCTCTATGCCATTTTATATTTTTTATCTCCCTCACCTTTCCTCTCATCGTCTCTTTTCCAGGCCAAACAGTACTTGTTTCCTTCATTGTTCCTTGCATGGAAGATATTTCATATCGCTTGACATCCTTCTTGCACTTTTTAAGACAAGTGAATCAGAACAAAACACAGCATTTATTATGCATCTGCACCAGAGAATTTCTTTGGAGGCACGACTGTGTTTTCTGCCTTGAAGTGGCTGCTTTTTGCCTTTTTAAAAATAATTTCTAAACATTTTATTTGTTCTGTTTTCCTTTTGTTTTGCTTCTACTGTGCACTGGGATGACATCCTACCACTTTACTATTTCAGAGCCCATCATTTTGCATGCAAATTTAAGGGGTTTTCCCTCTCATAACCACTGCTTTTCATTTAGCTACAAAGAATTTAATCTGCCATTTTATTACCCATTCACTCTGTATGAGGTTCTTCTGCAATGTCTGCCACCAGCTTTCATATTTATTACCTTAAATAGCTTAGTATCATCAGAACATTTTGCCATCCCACWGCTCAACCCTTTCCCAAGAACCCGTTGAACAGTGAGGAACATGAATACAGAAAATATCTAAGCTGAAGAACACTTTCACTGTCCCCAACGGAAAAACTGCTTCCTGAAAACAAAGGAACTGCTTGGAAAGACACTCAGCATTCTGCTGCTCAACATAGTGGCTCTGATTTCTTTAACACTAACAGCTGCATCACTGACTCTACATTAACTTCCAGCTTGAAAGTGCCATGTAAATGATTTCTTTTTAGACCTCTTTTCCAGATTATGTCACTGACTACGTGCCTTTACATTTTTTATTAACTCTTCTAATTGCGTATAAATATTTGCCCTCAAAAATACCAAAGATTAAGCTGTATTTTTAATAATATCATCCAGACAATCAACATCACAAACCTCTTCCTATATTTKTATAGCACAGTTTGCACTAAGACAGCAGGATTCTGCAAAGAATGACATCCAAAAAAAAAAAAAGTATTATTGAAGAGTCATACAGGAAAGCCTTAGTAGGATGACTAGAGAGACGTTCCATGCAAGGAACAACGCAGCAACAAAACAAGTGTGCAGAGGATGGAGGTTTATAAAAGCAAGAGAGAAGCAAAGAGAAGGTGACATGGAAGAACACATTCACTGTTTCTTCCAATAAAAGACGTGGAGTGAGATTGAACTAGTATGTGAAGGTTTGGTTTTACAAAGGTAGCAGATCAAGTGCAATTATACTGCCACAGAAGATCGTGGATGCTTATCACATGTCTATAGAACAATTTATACAAGTTCTTGGAAGAAAAAATATCAATGACTCTGAAACACAACACAATGATAATGTGGCTGGTTTCTAAGTCTCTATGCTCAAGGAAATATTTTGACATAATAAATCTAGTGAAGAAAGAGTTGTTAAGCGCAAGGCAACAGGAAAGTTATGGCATGTCAGGCATGAGAGAGTGTGAGAAATAGCATGAAAAAATATGGAGGATCCTGCTCTATTTTGCAGGATGAATTGATCAATTGGTCTGAGTTCAGGATATGCGTGAACATGTTGTATAGATATAATCATTAATAYGGTAATCAACAAAGGTTGACCAGAAAATCTCTCCTAGGGTTTATCTTGAGCAGACAAGTATGTTTACAAGCAGCTTTACCTGTTTGCAATTCTATATATAAATGGATTAATTAACATATAGTAGCTAACATATTTAAAGTCTTTCTTTCAACTCTGTCTTGACAGATCTTAAAAAAAATGCATTTTAAAGGAGCAGTCACAGGAAATAGACCTGATGTTTCTATACTAGCTTCACAAAGAGCTGAAAATTATGCCACGGAATTTTATGTATCATTGGATTCAGTTCCAGATTCTAAGAACACATACTGATGGTTTGTGGGTTTTAAATTTATTGGTACTCAAACTATTCTTAAACTGTAAACCAAATTACTCTACTTAGTAAGCAACATATTTTTTCTACAGGTTACCAGAGTGTAACGTCAATGCTGGTATTTCATAATTGAAAAAAAATATGCTATTGGAAAATAATTAAATACATCAAAGTCAGTACTAACCTGTCCTCTTTCAAAATCTGAATGCCTTAGTCTCCTTTTGCAGGAATCTCCTTGCTCTCCAAATACTGTGATAAATACATCTGCATCAGTTCCTGATGCAGGCAATGTTCCTGTATGAATATTGATCGAGTAAAGGACTTCTGCCATGAAAAATCAGTGACACAAGACATTAGAAAATCAAATTATTAGCAATGTAATTATCAAAAATTATAAACCAATATATTTTAGGTACAAGATTAATTTCAAAACAAAGGAATTAAGTTACAGGAATTGACATCAATTTTCTGAGTTTCATATAGCCATCTTACAGAGCACAGTACAGCATTAGGGATGAAATGTCCTTTATGAGTCAATGCAACAATCCATGCTTGCATTACGGAAGAAGAAAATGTCCTACTTCTGGATTCTGAAATCACCCGAAAGAGTCACACTGATTTTATCAGGCTTTGTAAAAAAGCTGAAGTTCTCGTAGGAATTACAGGTCTTAAATTGAGTTAGGATTTATCAACTCTAACATTTTACCAAGGAAAAAATACAGACATAACAGATGAAAACCACTTTTTTTTCTGGAACAGCTGAATTGTGTTTTAATCTCATATTTTGAGAATTATGGCCAACATCAGTTAATATGTTCAGGAGAAATGGCTCAGCTATTTATACAAATTTGCATTGTTATTATTCTTCTTCACAACAAAGGATGGCTTGCCATGACTTTTGGCTGATGAGTTATACAGTACATATTCCTTGAGGCAGCATGACAGATGATTTTTAATGGGTTCTGTGAAGAATTAAATGTTATAACAGACTCTTTAGATATATCTCCATTTGCAGTCTAGCCTCCAGTTAGATATTACATGCAAAAAGTTTTAAATATTTTAACTAAGAGTTCTGTTCATAGAGTATAATGAATGAGAATTCTTTTCTACATATTTTATAAAATGTAATCAGAACAAAAGAAGATGTTATACTTTAAATACAATGATGAAATGAAACATGGCTTCGGGGGCAGAAATGGGGTTTGAAGAAAACCTCAGAAAAGATTGCRTTTTCTCTTTGTGTTTCATGCCATTATGACTTAGCACCTGCCTTTTTTTAATCTGTGATTTAGTCTCTCATTAAGTGTAAATCAGTCATTTTCTGAAAATTGCAATAAAAATATACTAATTGAGATTTGTGAATTTTTCAGACTTTTGAATTRGTACTTTGTCTAGTGAAAACAATATGTGTCACTTTCTTTAAAACAGAAGAAAATACTTTGACTAGATACATATAAATACCTCGCAGTTTACTGAATGAATCTTTAAAAGTAATTTTGAGCAGATTTTTGAATATATATAAAATGCTTTGCAATCTTGTCCATTGTGTTCATCCCATCAGGCAGTTTACAAGTTTGTGTGTGCATGCCTTTGCTCATGTATTTATTTTTCATTTCGGCAGCATACCCCTGAGTGGTGGCTGGTCTGGCCTGACCACAGCAAGCTCTGTCACGGTCTCAGATCCATCTTCTCCGAACAGACATGGGGCTTCAGTGTGAAATCCCAGCTGTTGTTTAGTGTCCAGGTCTTTTAGCTGAAGCTGCAGGCAGAATCAGGGAAAGAAATTCATTTAACTGAATTATTTAATTTCCTATTTCCATCCCAATAGAAACTGACATTTCTTCCTATTGCTAACTCCTGCAGACCACACTTTATAAAAGCTACCTGATTCTGCATAAGAGTTACAGCAGATGCTGCAAGCTCATAATTCTGCAACCTGATGTTTACAGGTGTATTCTTCATTGCATATCGACACGAGCATAGGACCCAATTGTAAAGAACCAATGAAAGATACAGATTAAATTGACCTGTATGTGCTTGCAATTTCAGAATGTCAAATGAATGAATACAGTTACATCAATCTTAATAGCATATGCCCATTTTGCAAAAACATTTGCTTTGCTACTTTTTATTTATTTAAATGAGTCTTGCTATATCTCAGCTASGCTTTTCAAAGTTGGCAGAAATTAGGTGTCCAGTGGCCTTCAGTGGCTGCCCATGGAAATAAGTTATTTGAAGAATGAATTCCAATAGAAGGGGCAAGCTTAGGTCCAGCTTCATTCCACTTGGCTTTAAATACTTATTGGAGACTGAAGAAATTAGGTTCCAAGTTTGTGAACTTAGAACCTCCAAACCAACTGAGGAAGCACAGCCTTAGGAGCTCACATATCCTGTTTCTCCAACCTTTAGAATCTCTTTGTATGGAAATAGTATATCCAAGACATTTAAAGCAAAACAAAAAGAAACAAAAAATTTCATCAGGATAGTAAGCAATTGAAATTCTTAGGGAGGGATTCCCAAAATTATTGTGGTCACTTCTTACCTGTACTGACACCAGCAGCAACAGCAAAACTTGGTGTTCATCATACAGAATACACATACAAGTGTTTGGAAATACGAAGTACAGGTTTCCCCACATAGATTTCAAGTGCAGGCTTTGAAATGCATAAATATTTATATAATTGAATGATACAAATTAAGTTATTGAGAATTTGACTGTTCCACTCTTAAAAATTTTATCAGACTGTCTTGCTCTTAAGTTCTTAGAAATGTAATGACCTAGATTTTCCATTATTGCTTATTCATTGTGTCCAGTGCTTCACAAGATCAGTCACAGGGCTTCCAGGTGAAAGTAAATAATACCCCATGACCATTTCCAGAATTAAACCATTAATTACTTGAATAAAAGGCAGTTTTATTTACATAGTATTAAATTCCACTAAACATGCAGCCCATTGTTTGCCTATTTTTTGTGCTTGCAATAAGAAAATTTTCTTACACTAAATGTATAACTTCTTATACAAAAATTTACCCCCTAACTTCTATCAATATATACAACCCTAACTAAATATCAATACATATCACAAACTCCTATCTGTGTTAAAATTGCACTAAGGTTTACCCACATATACAGGCAGACAACCTGCAGAAATGGACTTATAAAAATGAGGTGTGCGAATTTATGCAGACTTTGGCCTTAAAATAATATGTACCCGACAAATTCTTGCTAGTTCTAAGATTACATCTAAGTGTGAACTTTATCTTCAAGTCATATAGTGTCCCTATATTCTAAACAAAAATTTAAAAATTGATTTGTATTTTATTTTGGGAAGGGCCAGAAGTTATTTTTGAGCAAGAAAAAGATACTCATTCTATAGTACACAAATCTTCAAAAGTTACAGAAAATACATAAATTTTAGCTAAGGTTGTATAATATTCTACAGAATTTTGCAGAAAACTGTAGGAGATACCAGGAAAAACTCTGGTACTTTGAAGAACCCTGTAAACACCAAAACAGAGAAAACAGAGACTAGTAAAATGAATGTAGAGATTTTATCTCCTTTTTACTGTTTCATCTGTAATCTGTGTTTCTGAGAAATTTCTGAAACTTTGGACATTACTTCTTCCAATTAAGAAGAAATCAAAGAAAGGAATTCTGTTCAGCTGGGGCTGGGTTTGACCACTGATTCATGTAAGTGAGCTTACACACACTGACTGCCATCTGTAGTTTTTCTGTTTCTACACATCTCTATTTTTTACTGCACTGTAAGAGTCCCATTAGAGTGAAACCAACTTGTTACATTTTAGATTATGCTTCCATGTATAAATAATTTATACATAGACTGATAAATTAGTATTAGATGTTATAAGCATATTAGTGGCAGAAGCAACGTGTTATTGTGGCTTATGTTGTGGGTTGCACATGCACACCAGTACAATAGACTACAGAGGTCTACAGCAACATACTGACTTCTTGTAGATTGTAACAATTCATAGCTACTAATAAACCAGTTATTAAATAAATCTTGAAGTGTTTAAAAATATTGACAAAAATCACTTAGCCAGTTGCAGACGATTGTTTTGGAAAAGAAAGTAGAAAGCAAACTATTACATTTATGAATCTTCTGCCATATTTTGAGCCACCAGGCCTGGAGGCTGAAATTGTATATTACATAATCACACAATGGATGTATTAAAAGTAGAGTCAACATATTTTTTGAATGGTTTATCAAATGGCCTGGAGATGCATATTTAAAATGAGAAATTAGCTTTGCTTACCTATTCTTTCCATTCTTATAGTCTAAACTGAGAATACAAAATTAGCTGACATAGAACACATTTGGGGAGAAAATGTAAGTAGTATAAACTCCTGCTGTATCCTCAGAAGAACTCATAAATTCCTACTCAATGCTCCTTTGAGTGCCACAAACCCATTCACATTTTAGTGTGAAATGCAGCTGTCTCTAGCATTTCCCATCAGAACAGTTTCTGGAGTCTTTACGCATTTAAGGAATCACCTTGATCTTTCAAATCCATGGCAGGGTTAAGGGACTTTTTGGCTCAGTTCAGGAAAGCATACTTCTACTGACTTCAGAATAATTCAATGCTATATCCACAATGGTTTTTTTGCCCTTGCCTATAGGGAGAGCTCATTGACACAATTTTTACTTGATTTAACCTTCAAGTTTATGTTTTAAGCATACTTTTAAATTTTAATTCTATTGTAAGATTGACAGCATTAAGTCCTTTCTCCATTCCTTTTGATGAGGGTTCTTAAATACATGTTAAACTACAATCAGATGTTTAAGGCCCACTGATAACCATGCTGCAAATAAAAAATACTAAAGTATTGGCTTAATTGGCTTCCACAGGTAGGTTGCTCTGCGTCTGAAGACTGTCAGTATTCCATGCTGAAGGCTGTCAGTATTGCATTCCATTAATATTTCCTAACATCAGCAGAAAGCACTGCCTTTCATATCATGATGCACAGTGCTTGCACACCAGTGAATAGCTATAGTTATATGCACTTCAGCAGGTGCAAACAAGGTAAATCTGCCCACAAAGAGAAGCTGTAGGCAGTCATCTGTAGATAAAAGGTAACTGAGAAAAAAGGTGCCTGGCTTTGCTAGTTTGTCACAAAGCAAAGCTAACCATCTGTCTCTCAACAAAAGTTATTTACTGGTATGTTGAAGAATATTGCAAGTTTATATGTAGTGTATTTGGAATACCTTGTGAAGTTTAATTCCTCTTCTCAAGGATGGACCAGATAACACAAAAGAGACTTTTGTTATATCTCCAATATCACCAATGGTCAACTGTTAGAAAAAAAATAATGATTAGCTATACATTGTATGCAACAGTTTGCATGACATATTTTAAAACCCAATAAAAAGAAATACAACAGGTAAAAATACTAGTCAGTGATGTTAGTGTTAGGGTGAGGAAGTCCTATTAAGATTGCAAGTTGATTTGGACTCACATTTGTATCATAATTTATGCGTATTTTTAACTGAGAGAATTGGTTTCAGAGCCTAGGCCAACTCAACAAAAGGAAGGAAATGCGTGACTGATTCTGTATTTTCAAGTCCAATTCTTTTCTCCTCGCTTTCCCATTTCCATCCTCTCCATCACACTTTTACTCTCAAGCTTGAACTGAAACTTTGAACCCATGATGATTCTTACCCTCGGTGTGCGCAACAGAAAGGATGGCTGGTATCCCTATCGGGGCTGCTGCTCCTAGCTTTTCATCTTGCAACAGTTAAGCAAGTGATGTTTATATTGCCATTTTGCAAAAGATGCATAAAGAGGTTTTTTCTCCATGTTTAAGAATGAAAACCTTTTGAAACGTGTGCCCCAGGTTCATACACCTGTCCAGAAKCTGCCATTAACTTTGCATGCAAACTACAGGACTGATATTTGCAAGTTCATTATAAAGAGACACAGCTTCTAAGAAGTGCAAACAGATTAGTTGAGGTTTGAAAAGCAGAATGTAAAGAAAGTAGGGAACAGATTCATTATTGATTGCCTTATTGTTGAGGCCTACAAGTCTTAATACAAAGTTAATGAGGTTTTTCACATCAAATTTGGCATTTCCTCAAAAGAGCTTTCCTAAGTGATATATATTAGCCCACAAATGAGAAGTTCTCCAAGCTCGGTTTATTTAAGACACAGAGGTATAAACATTAACTCTGACAAACAAACAGTCATTCCACACAATGTCATACATATTGGCAACAATTCTTATTTTACTAAAACTACTTGGTAAGACTTGTGGGAAATAAAAAAGGAAACCAACCAAAAAGGGATTATCACTCAGATTTTGAATCTTCTGTGCAGGGGATTTCCCTTTTCTTCCAAATGCAACAATTTGAATGTCAGGAACGTCTTCTGGTACTTGAGTACAGTGCACCCATGTTTGCCATCGTCCTCTACTTCTTGTATCGAAATTTTTTGTGGGAAGAGGTGTCACAGATGTTTCTGCAATAAAAACAAATGTATACTCAGAGCCCATGTCTAAGTCATAAGGCAGTATAAACCAAAAGATACAAGATTATATTGCTTGGTACTGCTGGATCTAGCACAGGCAAGTCAGGCAATAAAGCCACAAGCCCCTCATTGCTCATGTTAGTCCTGTGGAGGGGTAGAAAACCAGGCCAGCTGCTCCATGAATCCATGTCACACTCATGCAGGGACAATGCTTATTTTCTCTGTATTGTTCTAAGGACAGGAAATTTACTGCCAGAGGAGAATCTTTCAATACTGCCTTTCCATATTCTTCATCCCAGGCATAATTTCTTCCTCTTTGTTTACAAAAGGCATGATTCACCTTGGTGCAGGCTGATGTCCCTCACCTTTGGGGTACCAATGCTGAGTTCTTCCTACTGTGTGAAGTAAGCTTATACCAGTTGTGATCTGCTCTGCCATGCAGGAGTGATTCACGGAAACCAAGGACACTACTGCTGATATTACCTTTGAGTGGAATTGCCACTTCTACAAAATCTTTCTTGGAGCATTTGTTGATCCAGCCATTGTGAACAAAAGCATGTGCATAAAAAGGGTAGAAGACTTCTTTGATAACAATTTTTTCCAAGAACCAGTCATCTGATTGAAAATAAATAGGACATTATTAATGTATAGATTTTAAGCAACAAAATATTCTGTGTGCGCAGTCATAAGTTTCTATCTTCAGCAAATGAATAAAATGTTTTCTTTTGATGGACTTCTTAAGGAAATAAGATTTCTGAAAATACATTGGCTGTGTATATATGTGTATATATGTGTTTCTGTCTGTTCCACTACACGCCAAAACATTTGAGAAAGTGAAGTTTTTATGTTTTTATAGATCTTGTGAAATTAAACATAGGGATAGATACGTTGTAATGATCTACTGCATCCCAAAGAATGGAAAGGCTTCTGTAGGCAATCTTTAGACAGAAGAAGTCCCCCATGGGAAATTATATTATCAATGTCTGAAAATAAAAAGGATCAGGATTTCTATGATGTTAGCCATCAGAAAATCCACTCAACACACAACTTGCTTTCTGGTTAGGTTCCATGCTATCTAATAAGGAACAAACTTCAGCTAGTTTTATCTCGATTGAGACCATTGTGTTGATTCTTTGGAAACAAAGCGTTTGTAGAGTCAGATCTCTGAGTCTTGGTAAAGTTGGTTACACTCCAAGTCTTGGTGAATGAAAGTTTGATTGTTGAATTTAAAGTTACCATGTAGGAAATAGTCTCCCAGCCTGTTTTTCTAAGTCTAAGCTTAACCTGCAGAGTCATTTTATAATCTTGGGGGCTTTTAGAAAAGAAGAAAGAACAAGACACTCAGTTTATCATAATCTGGAAAAATCTTATTTCTATTATCAACATTATCTGCAGGTGTAGATCTGTTCTGTTGCCTTTAAAAAACAATGGGCCAAAATTTTAGACAAAAGATTGAATAAAATACCAATTAATGATACTCTTTGCTGTTGCTATTTATTTTCAAGAAATAAGCAATCTTTTTTAACTACAACGGCTGCTTTGGAGTCAGAAGCAGGATGAGAAAAAATGCTGCAGGAATACAGCCTCTTTATCTGCCAGTCAACCTCACATATCCAGAATCTCTTAAAAAAACATTTTGCATGAATTTATGAGGCCAGAACAGCCTTTTTTCTGTGTTTCACTTCCCAATCTAATGAACCGATTTTATGTTCTTATATTTACCTAGAAGAACATAGCCCCAAAAATAAATACTTTTTTTTTTAACTTATCCATCATCTAAAAATGGACAGGAAGAAAAAATTTACAGAAGTTTCAAAACATGATGTCATATTGCTTTCTGAAAACCAAAAGCTTTGTTGACTGTACTTATAAAAACACAGAAACTTCTCCGGAGAAAAGTTTCATATAGAATTTTACCATTTTACATTGTCACAATATTTCCTTGGAATCCCTAGCACATTTTAGTAAAACCAAGCTGGATCTGGATACTTGACACATATAATCCAACAGAAATAATGAACAGCAGAAAATGGAAAGCAATTTCATATTTTCTATAATTAAAAAAAAATACTTTTCTGTTAAATTTCAGACATTTCTGAAGTTCTAAGATCTCCTAAATCTAATAATCTACATTATTATTACCTTACATTAACTGGAAAAAGTACTGACCATTTTTTAGACTTTTAAATCCAACAAGAACTTGATTTAACTTGCCAAGGTATACTGATTTGATTTTGAAAATATCCACCTGCAATATGAAAATAATCAAAATGATATTTTATTTAAACTCAATAGAGATCTGGTTTTGAGCATTTATCAGTTTAGCCTTGTGTGTCTGGTCATTGTTTTGTATCTCGATGGAAGCAATTTTATCTCACTTATGCCATTTCATTGTCTTTGATTGCATAATTAAACATTACATACTATATCTCATCTTTTCTTATCCAGTCAATCTTATGAATTCTGAATTTCAAAATGCTGCTGTATTTAATATGAAGTAATTTTGGAAACACCAGACATACACACACTAGCAATAAAGTTTTCATTTCTCATACCTTCATGGACTGAAATAAACAAATCAAATCAATTATTAATATGTTGAAAGTTACTTTGGTACAGAACCTAACTTCCACTGAAACTGATGAATAATAGATGTCTAATAATTCTGAAAATCTGGAGCAATTTCATTTTCACTAAAATTCACAGTTAATTTAGTGGGAATTAAGCATGTAAATGGGAATGAAGTGAACGGTATCTGTGAAGATTTCAACCACTGTGCTATTGGGATAAAGATGCCTCATTGAAATCATCTCTATAATAGGTCAAATTTTCTACATACAACAGGCTTGAATGATTAATAGACTTCATGGAATCTTTCCTTTTTTCACTACTGTAAATCTCACATAAGTATGCACACTGACACTGGGAACACACATTGCTGAAAGTGTGCATTTGTTGGGTTTTTTTAACTGGGCCTGAAGAAACGAGGTTTGGAAACATATTATTCATGAATGGAGTCATCTAATCTTTTGGGAAACCAGCTACGAAATTAAATCTCTACAGCTAAGACTTTTATTTCATGTGATTTCATGAGCTATCCTGTTGTAGACAGAAGGAGTAGTCTTGGAAAGTTTGGTTGAAAGTGCAAGTTGAATAGAGAAGTTAGGGACTAGTTTGTGAGTTTGAAAACAAACTATAAAACCCTTGTGTTGTTCCTACAGTCGCATAATTCCCAAAATTCACACTGTCTGTGAGAATAATATTGATCACAAGAATCATCTAGAAAAAAAGAGCAATGACTAAGAACACAGCATTAGTCATTTGAGGGCAAATTGGAGTAAAGAGAACTGCGACAGAATGAATACCAAAGAGTTGTTACTCGAAATCTTTTCTATAAGAAGAAGATTACGGTGTTATACCCCAGGATATAGAAAAGCGCTTTAGAGTTTCAGAGGAAGGATTTAGCCTCCTGAACAAGTCTGTTCAAAAACTGACACAGAATCTGGATTATACAGAAAAAATCCTTGTGAATTTGCAGATGAGTTGTACTTCCACAGGAGTCAGTATTCATGGAAGTCAAGTGCTATTGTTCACATGTTTTTCTCTACAAGTTTTCTTCTTAGCAAAAATGTAACACAATCATATAAAATAAAGAATTTTTAAAACAGTCAGCGCAGATCAGTTTCTTGAAAGAAACAGGACTCAATCTCTCTTCCAGTCTGTACTGATACCTTATCCATTGCAGCAAGCAGCCTTGCTGTTCAGATTTCTGTAAGACACTATCCTTAAGACATATTACACACGACTATTATCATCAAAAAGATTAATCTATAAAATTTTCTACATTACTCCTTAAAGCAAGATGAGCTCTACTATTCTGTCATTATTATTTTCAGATTTATCTTGTGAAGTCTGAGCCACCAGTTTGATCAGTTCTTGACGAACATGACATTGGGCATGCATATTCTCTTCCACAATGCAAAAAGAAAATACAGGAATACAGAGGACATAACAACTCAGATTTGGGTTTGCTTTCATATAAAAAACCTAAAGATCTTCTCAAATCTTAAAAATAGTAAGAAAAGCAGATAAAATAAACAGAGGTATGTGTAAAGAATAAATTAGGCATATATCAATCAGATTTCTTTAGATTTCTGCAACAGAGAAGAAACTACTCTGGGTTGACTGGCAACAGTGAAATACTCTCTACTGCTCTCCCCAACAGAAGATTTCTAGGTACTTCACAATGATTTTATGATTTCCTTAAAACAAAAGAAGTTCTTCCAAGCTGAAATTCTAAAGAAACACTAGGCTCTATTAAAGTATCATCTAGACATGTCCTTTTGATCTAAAAGAGATATTTCCCTTTGATGTGAAATTTGTTTTAGTTACTTTGTTCTCATGCCAATAACTACTCCAGGAATTAGTCTTCTAGGAAAGGCCATTTCATCTCAAAAAGCAACAATATGTTTACCATGTTTAAAAGCAATAAGTGGGTGGAAAAATTGGAAACATGAAAAAGTAAGACTCTTCTGGGAACACTGACGTGTTCAGGAAAGTTAACAAGAAAAGATCATAGACTATGGTAGATTTAGTGGTTACAAATGCAAGTTATCCTACAGAAATGTTATCAGGTCTAACAATCAGGCGTATTTTAATAAAGCAGTGATGCATCCCTGGCCTTAAAAGTCTGGAATAGAAAAATAACCTCTTAGAGAACATTTATTCCAACTCAAAATTACTTCATCAGCTTGCCTATTTTACTGCTGCACGACGCTGTTGATGCTTAAAAACAATATGTTAGCCATGGAGACAATCACTATATGGAATACAAAACATTAGTATTTTTGATACTCAGTCCATGAAAGGTTTTCTGAAAACATAAGCATTAACAAAAAGACACTCACAGATTCAGTTACATTTTCCCTCATTATTTTACCTGTCCTCTAGCAAAAGTGATCAGGCTGTTTTTCGAGTTAAGCCATCGCTTCCCCGAGTCACTTTTTTCTCCTTGTATACGAAGATAAACCTCTCCAGTGGCATCTGCCTTCTTCAAGTCTCCCGTGTGCAAATGGATTGCATATTCCACAACTTCAGAAAAAATACAAAAAAAACCCTAAAAAGTTAGCAGGAGAAAATGGTCCTTATCTTCTTGCCTGACATCTGCATTATGTACCAATTCCTGGTAGAAACCATTGCGAGTTTCATCTAAATCCTATACTGTAACACCCAGCAAGGAGTACAGGTCTTTTCAGTCCTGGTGACATACATAACCAAAACACATTCCTGCTGCATACCAGGATGGCAATCCACAGAATACAGATTTGCTCTGCTCTGACACCACTCCCAGAAAATAAGCACTACTGGTTGCTGTTTGGGGCACAGGATCTCTTGTGTACTGTCCCCCTCCCGCTAAGGTAGGAAATTCCTTTCTGAGAAAAAAGCCATACCTATGTCCTCCTCAGAATGTCTAAGTTCTTCTTTCTAAGACTATTTATTGATATTTCTTTGTTTTTTCCTTCCCTCTATTTTTATTTATCACTAGTCAGACCATAGTACTATCACAATGTTCTTGATTTAAAACATGTTAATGTGAAACAAAAATAATGAATTAAAAATTCTTTCAACATCAGCTTTAACACATAAATAGAAAAGCCTCCTTGCATTTTGTATCGGTCTTCAAAGAACCTTCCACTAACTATATAATAGCCCACAAATCCAGGTCAACTAAGTGAATTTTCAGTTTAAGGGAAAGTATTCCTGATTTTCTTAGATGTGGTCATAGTACAGAGGTTAGAAGAGACAACTATGTCCCCTATATTAAGCTTCTGCTTCCTTGCCTCTTTTTGAGACAATACATAGGGAAATGATGCAGGTGAGACCAGACTGAATTATTGCCAAAGAAACTTCATGGAAAACTCCTATGTTCCTTTGTAAATGACCTATTTTAGCCCCTGAGTTTATCAAGGAAACAAGGAACAAGGAAACACTTAAACAGAAGCAGGTCCCAATCTCAGTATTCAGAGATTTGTTATTTGCATCATTTTAACAACAAGGAACCCAGGACAAAATAAGAAGAGGTTTTGGTTGGTTGATTTTATTTTCCTTCTGGTGTTGTAAATGTGCTCTTATTCAAATTATAATAATAAATATAATTTGTATAGTATGTTTATTTATATAATGTGTTCATTTGTGCTCATTTGTGTAATGAGCTGGTACTGTCAAATTAGGAATCTAACTTTGGTGGCTATATTAGGAATGAGATCCTTATGTAGTCAGCTGAGAAAGGCAGGTGCTCTAGAAAACACCTCTGATGAGTTCTCATATATTCCAGAGATAAACACTAGAACTTGGGAGTCTAAACTTAGATGGTCTAAATGTTCATCTGCTTCCAACCACAGACATCATTTCTTCAGCCTAAGAAAAAAAGCTATAATCTTGCAGCAACACACGTTTGTAAAACATGCCTTTCTAATATTTTTATTGAGGAGGAAAACACTTTTATCCACTGTAAAATGCAAAGTCACATTTGGGATGTGAGTAATGAGCAACACATACGTACCAAGAATGTATTCAAGAATGTTTATATTATCTCCTGAACTTTTTTTATCACAAACATGAAGACCTATTTTTTTTTTTTTAAGAACTGAGCAGCTTTAAAATCCAGCATTTTACAAGAACTATCTTTGACTACCACAAATTATCAGCCCTTCCTCCCACAACCTTCATCACTGTAGCAGTAAAACATTGACAACATCTAGACTATGTGACATTCACATGTTGGAGAAAGTCTTCCAGCCTCACTCTGCCACTTGTCCCTCCTGGAACCTAGCTGGCTCTACAACATCTGCTTTCCCAGGAAAGTTATGTGAAAGAAGGGGAGTGGTGCTTTAGACAGACATGAAACCAAGGAGAAACTAAGAAACACTTTCAGTTTCACAATTAACAGCACAAGCCAGAGAGCACTGAAATACACATTATTCGAGTCTGAAGCATATATTTCAATCTAATATACATCATAGGATACATGAATATCTAAGTATTCATCCTGGAAACATCTGATATTTTCAGTACATTTTGCTTCTTCAAACAAATTTATTCCAAGATAGAAATGGTCTATTTAAGCAAATTGTACATTCTTTAAAAAGATATAATTATGAGAAATTTCTAATAGGTTTAAGAATGATTCTATGAACCCAGAAGCTAAAGCTGTCATTTAGTTTCATGCGTAGGTGATAGGAAAACAGGGAGGAAATAAAATGTTCTGAGGATATTTATTTTTAAGCTTTTCTTACAGCTCTTTTCACAAGTTGGTGCTATTCATTTTGAGTGTTATAATCAAAAGGTCTGAATTCAAATATTGTGACATCTTATATAGCTATTTCTTTCTGTTTCTAAAATAAAAAGGTCACATAACTGGATTAAGGGTTTTAAAGAGTGGGTTTGTATACTGACTGTAAAATTAATACGTAAAAGGTTTCATTAAATAATAAGTGCTGTATCAGTCTGCTAATAAAGGCGTGCTCATTGCAAAAAACTTCTGAAATGTCTTTGTTTCTCTTTATCTTTTACGACATGAGGATGATGTCTGAGAAAATCTGTTTGCTTAAAAGTAGCTTTATCTGCCTGCAGCACTATTTACTTCAGAGACTTCCCCTGGGATATTTTTTTTTAAATAATTTAATCTAAGGGCTGGGAAAGTTCTTATAATTGATGGTATCACTCATGTTTGATGATAAGAAGCAAGCCAAGAGTTTTCCCAGCTTGGGGCCCTATCATATCTCATTCCTTTCTTCGAGGCAGTTAAATATGCACTGCCAGGTAAAAGACAACATAGCTGCATTAAAGTCAGCATGGCTACACAGACTTGATCTTGCTGGAGTTACAGATAGTTGAAAATACATGAGTGGTCCAGGTGACACTTTATTTAGCGTTTAGCCAATGGCATTTTTCCTTTCAGGAGAGTCAGGATATGAAGGTAAGTTTCTGTGTTATTTGTCTAGCGTGTTGCCTTGCCTGTACAACTGGGCCATGTGAGCAGATTTGCCGGAGTCAAAAGGCTGCTTGTGTGAATAAGATCAAAAGATTTTGGTCCATGGGTCTGATCACTCGTGTGGGGTAGATTAGAAATCACTGTGCTCGTGTCTTTACTGCTTTGTCCAGAATCATTAATATACAGAATCATGAGATTAGCTTTAATCACACAAGTAATATTCAAACAAGATAGACTCTGAAAATTAGAAATATATTGAGTGTTTCTGCTGAGTCAGTATTTTCAGCTGAATCTGCTGAATCTATTGATGCATAATTTAAAGCTCAGTGTAGTCACAGCGAATATTTCCCATCAATTTTCCACTCTTTAAGTGAAATAAAAGTACATGAAGTAACCCCTATGAAAGGAGTCATAACAGAAAGGAGATGCTGGGAAATAGGGTAAAAGATTTTAGGTGGAGTTTGGGATCATTCTGATTGTCAGATGAACAACATACCCCAACAACAAAAATCTACTAAGATAAGGTGTTCTTGTCATTCTTTGTCTGTTCCCAATCCAATTTATAAAAATTCTCTTTCAGATGTAAGCTAACATAGTGCAAAACTGGAAGGGATCACCTAATGCTCAATTTAAAAGGAAAAAAAAAAAAAAAGTAAGTTAAAGATAGGAGAGTAAATACATTTTTTTTATTTTTTTAAATTAATTTTGCATGTGTGTGTCTAGGAATATAAGAAAGAAGTTGACAGAAACTTTAGACTGAATTAGTATTGGGGCCACAAAGAACAAAACTGGTATTAACATGTCCAGCTGTAGATCACTGGACTCCACAAAATGGTTTGTGAGAGACTCCCTAAGTTAGTAGATAGTCCCATCTATGGACTAATTTTTTAGGGAGTGTATATAAATATCTTTTCCCAGAAATTTTCCAAGAAAAACACTCTAACTTTCTACCATACCTCAAAATTTAATTATTTTACACATCAGAATAATGCTTTCACACAGTATCTCCATTTGGCTCTTAGCATAATAGAGGCTTTCAGCGGTGTATTCTAGAATTTTTTTTTTATTTCTGGACATTTATATGCAGTCAAAAATGTCACAAGATTGAATTCAGAAAATAATTGTCCATATTCATAATTTTTCCCATTTTTTCTTAAATAAATTAGAGAAATAGGGCTTTTTAACAAGCTCTAGAATTACTATATTCATTATTGTACACCCAGCATATATTACATCAAACATCCAATGTTTTTTTGAATCTGATGGATCAAAACCCTAAAATTGTAAGATTTTTCAGTAAATGAATACAGGGCGACAAATTTTTTTTAATTATGCAAACCCACACAAAACCAGACATTTTAAAGGTCTTCAGTGGTTTTGTTCAAGTTTCAACTTTCAATTAGATGAAATATTAAGGCAACTTTCCTTAGAGAATGGTGTGCAAAAGTCCACGTGGTCTATTTTATTCCTTTTTCTGGGCTGCTTCCATCTTTTTCTATTAGTTTCTATTTAAGTGGAGCACTCTTTGTACTATAGCCTCTAGCACTAAACCTCTTAACCGGCACTAAAAGCCTCAATATATGATCTTTACTATCTCCATCAATCCTCTCTATTCTAATGAGCTGGATAAATGGGAAGCCTGTTCTTAAGCACTAGTGATCAAGTTATCAGTATGCAATTGGTTGTTCCCCTGCTTATTCCAGAGGAAGAGATGAGGGGTGGTTGACAGAAATCACTTCATTATCTCTCTGGCATCATACCATTCACATATGTTACTAACAGCAGAGAAACAGGCAACTTAATATATATTTTTGTAGAATATTACTTACTGTGCTATAAATTTCTTATTGACATCAATAAAATGCTAGTGCAATTGAAATTCTTGGATATCTCTTTGCTGGCTAATTGTAAATTAGCATTTTAAAAATTCTACCTTTGTTTTGTAGGGGTCTGCAATTCTTTCCTTCTTTACTATGTTTCTAGATCACATATATTTCATTGTGAATATGAAGATACAAGTAGTACCACACAGTAAAAGATACTTTGTACTCTTCAGCTGACATAGCATTAATTTGAAGAGATAATAAATGATCAAGAGATAGAACTGGAACATAATCTAATGTGAAAGAAGCCAAATACTATGTTTGGTATCAGCAGTTAGAGCATCTCTCATAATCCTCATGCCAATGATTTCTCTTTTCTCAGCTTTCTTTTGTGTAAATGCATGTGTAAAACCATCATATTGCTTAATATCAAATTCTTATGGAAATCCTCACGCAGTATTTTAGGCTCTAAAGAGATATACCGTTATTCCAGAGACAGATCCTGACCCCAGTAACTAAAAAGGACATAGCTTACCAGGCAAAGGCTCCTGATCTGCATAGAGAGCTGGCAGCTCCACGCATTTGTCTTCCTTAGGGTTGAACCAGCAGTCAAAAGCTAAATACATCTCTTCCCTTGTGCCTGTGTGCTTCATACACAGTAAATCTAAGTGCCATGGCTGTTTTAGCTCACTGTGTGGGCCAGTTACCTGAACTTTGTAAATTGAGCCAATATCTGCCAGTTCATCCTGAGTGAGGAGAAAGAGAAGATAAATGGATCTCATTTCAATTGTGCCAGAACAAATGTAGTTAGTTAGCAGCTGCATGCAACAGTTGAACAAACTTCAGTAGTTAAAGGATTGGGGCAGATTTATAACTAGTACTATTTTTCCGCTTTCTAATCAATACAAAATTGATGCAATAACATGAATGATGAGATGGAATGCTTAAGGTTTGATATTAGGGAACAAGCAATGGCAGTCGCTGAAATTTGTACACAGAACAAGGCACAGTGTTCATATGTATTATACAGATTCAGTAGTCTATTTTCAGGCACTGAAGCTTTAGCCAATTTTTAAAATTTTGAACACTATTTGAAATATTTCTTACAACTTTTACATAAAAATGGTGCAATTAAGTATAAATTTGGAGAGCTAATCCAATTTTGAGGAAACATCCAAGAGATCTTCCATCTTCGCTCTAGATCATGTTCACATATAGAAGCTGTACATTAAAACCTTGCATTCATACTTGAGAAAAAAAAATGCTAGTTCCACTGGGGATAACACAGCATATCTAGGGCATACCATTGTTTGAGTAAGTGACATTAGAGGAGGCCCTAGATACTATAATTATTGGTTTAAAATCAATATTTTTTCCCAGTAAGGAAAAAAAAAAGGGAGAAAACAGTTGTCTTTTCCTCTTCCTATTCTATACTTCTCATATTCTTTCCCCTGCTCTTTCATTTTAAATATGTTCAGATACTAGAAGTGCATGTGACCTGATTTCAGCCTTTCCTCTGACAGGGCAGTTCCAATGTCATACTGTTTTTTTGTATTTACCGGAGGTTGTTGGAAATAACTTAAGAAAACCCTCTGAGTACTCATCATTTTGGATCGTGTTTGTGGTTAGTCTAGCCTGCTTAGTTCCTCTTTCATTAAAGAAAAGAGGAACATCAAAATACAGCAAATTATTTCTTTGGCTCAATCATTAAGTTCAATTTACCAGGAGAAAAAAGGAAATGACAATAAATAACAGGAAAAAAAAAAGAGAAAACCATACTAGAAAAAGCAGTTCAGAGAAACTGGTGGCAGGGATGAATAAATTACGTGAGAGAGAAAAGAGAAAAATTAACCTTCTGTACACTTCATCTCATTTATGATTCTTCCTTCTCCATCATCAGCCCCAAAAGCTCTACAGTATCCCATGGCATATTGTATGCTTAAAAATTGCTTATTTTTGTGAGATCAACAAAGCCTGTAAATCAGTACCTGCAGTGTGGTGTACACTGTGATATGCACCAAGGGACCAATTCACTCACTTAAACATTCTCAGTGTGAGACACTGGGAGAATTTGCTCATTCAAAAACCATTGTTCAAATGTTGCTACCTACAAACAAAAATGATGATCTGTGCCAAACTACACAGAGGACTTAAAAATCAATTTGGTAGTTTAGTTTAAAGGAACAATTTATCTCAGAATTAAGTGGATTATCGGCTACATGATTCGTAGGCTTTTCTTGCAATAGAGAAAGGTTGAAGTACTTTGATCTGAATTGCTTTTCCTGTGACTTGAAGTGGCAACTTTTTGCAACTCAGGTTGCCATAGAAGATAAAAGAAAGCCATATTGGATCCTCTTCATCGCTCAATTCAGATCCAGTGATATCCATTATCCAGAGACCTGCTGACTTCATGTCGATTTCAGGCAGTTTAGGACTAAGAGTCGACCTTACACCTTTAAAAATTATCAAAGAGAAAGGAAAGATGACAGCATGAGAGAATGGCATGATCTAGCAGGACCATAGCCTTTAGAGTACACAAACAAAGCTTTTTTTGCAGGTTATGTTGTATCTATAGCAACTGCTCACTAAGAATAACACATCAATATCTTTATTATATTTTTTTTGCCAAGAATTTAGCAGCTTAATGTTCTTTCAATTAATTTAGTTAATTTAGTTTCAAAGGCATTTTTTTGATGCCAATATATTTTCCTTGTCATGTTTGGAAGTAATTGCTAAGAGAACATTCAGTCACCTTTAAGAGGTGTAAGTAATTGTTCTTAAAAAAAGCAATCAATGTTACTAAAACCAATTTATCATTTAGAAGCATGTAGCCATATGTAGCATGTAGGCCCCTAAAGCAAAGTGAACAATTCTAACGAACATTGTTTGAACTAGATCTTACTTAGCAATATAATATGTGCTGTAATAGTGTGAGACTGACAGGTAACCCATAATAAACAAACAAAATAATTTGCCAGATCCTCAGAAGATCAATATTGCTATCCGCCTCTCTTTTTCTTCATTAATTACTGTTATGCTTCATTTTAATTCTGTTTTAACCATTCTTGGGGAAATGAAAATGAATTAATGAAGAGGAACAGCTCAGAAAAATGTACTTTCTACAGCTCAGAAAAACCACACAACTGAATCAAGGACACCTTATGTCTTACTCCCTCTGGACAACTTTTGCAGTTCATTTCCTTTACATTGAATTGTTTTCACAGGATTGCAGGAAGAAATCTTTTACTGGTTCTAAATGACTAAAGGTCCTGCTGTAGTGTTCTTTTGGCCAGTACATCCAGGTTCAGATTTGCACAATCATGGTGTAGTAGTAGGGTGAAATGAGCAGAAACAGAGCATTCCAGAACTGCTGCTTTGTACTGTGGATAATATCACAGGTAAAGACTAGGGTCATTTCAATGAAGTAATTTTTCTTTGGGTTTCAAATGAGATCCTAGGCTGAAAAATAGTCCATAAAATTTAAGCTATTTATCCCCATGAGGTGCACATCCCAAGCTCTGCTTTTTATCTCGCATTGAAAAATGTGTTTAATTTGCAAGGCGAGTGCTCCATACACATCACATTGACAAGACAGAATTAGATTAACTCTGACCTTACCAGATGTGGTTTTGCTATAACACTAAGATCAAACTGAAAATTCACATTTTCAATAAAAGAAAGATACTATAGAGATTTGAAGGAGCTGTAGTCAAATATATATATATATATATATAATTATATAAAAACAGGTAGGTCACTTTTGCAGAAGAACTTACCAACTGTTACAATCTCACAAACAGTCTCACATAAGCCCAGATGAGTATCAAGCCAGTTCCACAATGGAAAGACCCATTCTTTGTCTGAATCTTGTGATTCCTTGACTGTTACCATCTTGAGGTACATCCCTGCCCCGTAGCCTTCTCCATCATGTCCTATGACCACTTTTTGCAAATGACTCAGAGAAACAGCTTCCACTAAAAATGAATCCACCTGCAAAACAGGGAAATACTTACTAAAACAGAATGTTGACCCGAATATGCTTGAACTTCAGGGAAAATATAGGACTGTATTTAGCTGAGAATTTAAAATTTGTATCTGTTTTTTGTAAGATTTAACATAATGTCTCCCCTCTGAATCTCAGAAAGTACACATGGATTATACCTAACATTGAATCCTACATTCATCACTAATGATGCATTGTAACTTCATTTGATCTTTGGAAAATATGAGTCATTGCATCAATCATTTCATATTACATTAAAATCTATATAGCTCAACTTTCTGACAGTCAGTTATGATAAGATTTTGGTTCTAATCAAATTTCTATCTTTCAGGGTACCTCTAGTTTCTAAAACTTATCATACAAATTTAGATATAAATTAATAGTTCTAAAGAAGTTAGAAATCTTAAAAGAGTGTGTTCACTCCACAACAGCTTCCAAATTCTTCTCCAATAGTCAGAAAAGTCTGTCTTTTTGTTTTCCTTACAGAACGAAAATAATTGTGGAAAGAGCAAATGGAGAAAAGAGTAAAGGAGAAAGTTAAGATGAAAGTGAAGAGCAAAAGACGAGAGATGGGAAGGGAAGCAGAATGGAGAAGGCAGAGAAAGACAAGAGAGAAGTAAACGCAGGCAGCAGAGGGTAAGAATATGGACCAGAAAAACAAGATAAGGAAAAATGTGAAATGGAAAGAAAGAAATTATATGCCCCACTAAATTTTTGCTTGTTTTGTAAGAAGGCCAGATGTTCTGTACAAGGCCCAGCCGGGGGCCAGAAGGACCTCGTGGTAACTGGTAAAGGTTAGAAAGTTGTGAACAAGTGGAGTTTAAACTGCAATGTCTAGGATTATAATTAACACCATAATTCGAATAAAATGTTAATTCAGTAGTAGGAACTTACTAAACTGGATGTCAGAGCAATTAAAAAAAGAAGAAATTAGCAAAACTCTAAAAAAATACAGTAGTTGACAAAGTCCTAAATGTTGTCCCTGCTACTTTTTAAATAAAAATATAAGAGATTTTCTGCTACTAATATTGAAAGTACTTTCATATGACAAAAAAATTTTTTTTTTTCTCTAATAAGCATCAGAACCCAATAGCAGATTGTGAGCAGAAATCATTAACTTTGTTAATTAAGATATTTTAGGAAATAAATCCATGTATGGACATAAATTAAAATAATTACAATAGAGTGCTATCTTCTGTATATAGGCATAGTTCTAAGAAATACATGGAAATGAAATATAAACATTCTCTCAGTTCATTACTGATTCTGCTTTTACGCTAACAACTGCTGTGGTAATTGTTTAATAAAATTATTTCACAGAAATCTGAGTGTCTCCTTGACAAAGTACATTTTGGCAGTGAGTTTTTCAAACTTCCGTGTTCAGTGAGTGAAAATCTAATTCACAAGAGAAGAATTTTATTTATACTGGTCATCTAGAAACACTGGGTTTATATGCATTCTTTTTCTAAGTGGAAATTTTGTTTCTTGTCTAAACACTGAATAGACATTGAGTAGGCGTTTCATGTGGGATTGTGGTTTCAGAAACATCATGGACTGCAAAAGTCTCATAGAAATTTCTATAACTTATTTTGAATCACTGATTTTTTAATTCTTGGCTTCCTGTTCTGTCCTAAATTTGGAATGGAAGAAGTCAGAAGCATGATCACAGAGGTCCTCTCCACTAATCTGCTTTGTATGGCTCCTGTGGAGCCTTTATTGTCATGTGGGGATGTTCTTGTACAGGAAATAAATAACACTGGCATTGGTCTACTGTGAATATCTGGAAGATAAATTCTGTGAATGTTTCCAAATTCTTCCCTATCTAGCCAGATGTATTAACAACAGGCACTAAGTCACACTTAATGCAGTGCTAACCCCGGCCCATGTAAGATTGCATTATTGTGCCATTACCTTATTTCTTTGAAATTTTCTTCCTTTCGTCAAAGATGTATGAAGTTTCCTTACACCTGTGTCCCCTCTTTTGCCATAGAGAGTGATATAAACATTTGCAAAAGTCTCTGCTCCCCAGCGGTCTCCAATGTGTACAGAGACAACATACTTATACACTGTACGAAAGAAAAAGAAGTTTAATTAAAGCTGCTTAAGTACAAGGTGTACTTATAATAAAACAGCAACACAGAGTATTTAGCAAGACTGCTGCTTTTTTTTATTATTTCTGCAGCTACAAAAAAATGTGCTACACAGTGAATGAAATAATCAGGTTACTCTTTATGAATCTGATCTCTTCATGCTAAGTTCAATGAAGACCTTCCATTGACTTTCTTAGAAATTTGAAGGAAATTGGACTTGGACAATTTGGACTTATAAACCTAGAAAAATTCTGCCCAATTCTGTTTTATTGTATAAGACGTGGAAAATAAGAACTCAAATGAGTTAGTTTAGGGACTGTTAGAAACTGAATTATCTTTGCAGTAGATAATAACTAACACAGGTCAAAGAATAAGGTTATGCAAATTAGAATAACAGAGACAGATGTAACATAGCATCTGGATGCGTGACATGTCATATAAGTATAAAAATTTACAAAATGCACTTATTACCTTATGGAAGGAAACTATAAACTCTTTGCCTCTGTATTGATCCTGTATAAATGAACTTTTACATCTCATCTGAAATCTCAGATGAGATTTTCTTCCAAGGAAGATCATTAAATTGCATATATATTCAGGCTCATATGAAAAGAATAACAAAAATTTTTCAAATGTCATTTTTAATGTACAGTCCTGCTGAGTTAATATTAACTAATGTAACACTACACTTTCTTTTAAGGTCGCGAGTAGGTTTGAGTCTTCAGGGACCAGAACTTCTGGAACTTCAGTTTAGCAAAGCAGTCACATCTCTAATGACTTTCATCTCATGGGTAACTGGTAACTTTTCTGAACAAATGCAGTACTTCTCTAAGTCTTCACACTCCAAGGGCATCTCTGAGTACACTCTAAAACTCTCAGCATGGCAAAAAAGTAGCCCTTAGGAAAAAAAATTTTGTTCAATAAGGCTTACTTCTGATACTTACATTGGTAAGTAAAGCTATTATAAGCTAAGTAATTCAATAGTAACTCTAGAACGAATCATTTCCATGGCTTTGAACATGTGCTTTTCTTTAAAAAGTACAATTATTTTGTCCATTTTTTCACACTTAGAATCATGCAGAAGATTTAGCAACTGTAAAACCCAATATGCAACCTAACTGGAAAATTAAAATTTCTGAAGTGGCCAGCATTCTTGCAGTGCATATATGAAGACAGTTGCAATAGAGCCACTGAAGATATCAAATCCAGGCAAAGTGCTATATTATATCTGTGGCACTGATGTATTTTCAAGCAGTTAATTTACAGCGTTTATATCTTCTTGGTGCTTTTACCTGGTAAAGTTTTCTTGTCCTCAGTGACTGCAGGGAATTCTTTTACCAGCTCCTTGTCTTCTCTGTTAAGGGTGAGCCAGCAGTTACAGTCAAAGTTCAGTTCTTGTTTTGTATGTAACTCTTCTAAGTGAAAAGACTTCAGATGCCAACCCTTAAAGCCGGGCACACCATCATAGCTGACTCGAATCTTGTATACATCTCCCAGATCTCCAGTCTCAACCTGCACCAAATAGCATGAGGAAGAGCATACTGTCAAGGCCGGTTCACTTAGAGATATTTTCCCCAATCCTATTGTAGAATTCCTAAACTTAACAGTAAACAATGGAAAAGTTGAGTTTGAGGCTAAATGTGAGGATATAATCAATCCTTTTTATTCATGGTATAATCATGGGTGAGATTGTCTCC
This sequence comes from Amblyornis subalaris, assembly GCA_018881555.1. Taxonomy (NCBI): domain Eukaryota; kingdom Metazoa; phylum Chordata; class Aves; order Passeriformes; family Ptilonorhynchidae; genus Amblyornis; species Amblyornis subalaris. Next base: position 4,445,665 of record JACAXG010000001.1, read on the forward strand.
CTTCTTAGTGTTGTAAGCATGATACTCTACCTTTAGAGTGAGTAAAGGACAAAATTAGTAAGATCTGTGCATTTAGGCTCTTTAGACAAAAGGTAACATGTTAAGTTGTGATCCTATTGGATAAAGAGAGCATTAACTTACAATTAAAGATTCTAATATCAGCAGTCAAGTGGGGTATGAATTTAATTATTACTGTGAGCCTAGAATCGTAGAATTGTGTAGGTTGGAAAAGACCTTTAAGATCATCAAGTCCAGCCATTAATCCAGCACTGCCAAGTCCACCATTAACTGTGTCCCTAAGTGCCTCATCAATGTGTCTTTTAAATACCTCCAGGGATGGTTACTCAACCACTGCCCACAAGAATTGGACAGCCTGTTCCAATTCTTGACAAACATTTTGGTGAAGAAGTTTTCAATGAATTTTAATTTTAGGTAAAGCAATTTTAGAAAGTTTTAACTAAAATCTCATTTGCTAAATGATTAGGTTTAGAACATGAAACTATTTTATAACCAATTCTTTGTAAAAGAAAAGGGATATTTCTGAATAAAAATAAATCATTAATGTTACAGAAATAACTCTGTAGGACAACACAGCCCTGCTCCCATACTACATATGGGAAATTCAATAACTAGTTGCTGATCGTGGGTAATGATCTGCATGATATTAACCACTGCATGCTGAGTCTTCTGAACAGCAGGAAGTGGTGTGGCAGCCTTTCACTGGGCAACTGCAAGAAAGACAAGATGGGAAGTGATTTTTAACTGAAACAAAGGAGAACTAGAATTTATAAAAGGCAAAAATTATCTTTAAGAAGGATCAAAACAGAAAATGTTGTCACTGGCTTTGTTTTTCTCCCATATTGCTGCTTTTTTTTTCCCCACACCAGTCACAACACAAGATTTGGTGACTTTCCAGGGAATAAATCCTTTCTGCACTCCATAGATTGCAATAAGAAACTGAGATTAGTCTTACACAATCATGCGCCGGCACTAGCGGCATCACCAGCAGATTGGCTCACAAAACAGAACACAGACCTCCTAACAGATTCATTTATTCTGATTCTCAACAGAGCTCTGACCATCACAGCCCTTCACTGCTGACCTTGCTTCCTTAAAGCTAGCTCATATGCATTTGAACAGTGAACACACACATGTAGGAAATATCAGCTACCTTATTCTTCTTAGAGACGTACCATATTAAAAAATGTGGTTTTGTCATTTTGGGAGAATTGACCACCATTACTAATAACTGTTATGCAAATATGAATATTAAAATATCAGAGTATGAAGAGGAACAATTAATTGAAAATCAAGCAACCTGCACAAACCATTTTACAGGAACTTGAGTGGTTTATGATGCAGAACTTATGAAAAGAGGCCTTTAGTAGGAAGGAGTTGCACTTGATGGCTTAAAAGATCCCTTCCAGTCTGAATCTCTTAAGCTAAGTATTATAAGTGGTTGCCATGCCACTCCTACACAATTTCAAGATTCAAGGCATTGTTTAAGGACAGGGAAGAAATCCTTTCCATTGTCTATATAACAGCCCCCGGGCTGCATGGAACCCCTCAGCTCCTGAACTGTAACTCCACAGTACTTATAAAAAGCCACACAGCAGTAGTTTTACACCAAAGAAGAGGGCAYCAGTCTTGTCCTCTCTCTAAGCCTAGTCTACCCTGCCTGTCTTTGTGCCATCATGCTTACAGGACTCAAAGCTGTCCCTGACTTGGTCTCCACTCCTGAACTGAGGAAAGGGAAATATATGGGCAGAATTTCATGTCAAGATTTCTCATTCATGCCGTGCATGTTGCAAAGGATATCATTAGCTATGTACCATTAGCTGTGGTGGACTAAGTGGATTAATTCCTCGCAAAATATGCATTCCACCTTATTAAACTCAATGGGAATTATTTGGATTCATTGAGAGAAGAGTGCACAAGTTCTTCACCCATCTAAACCATGGTTCTTTCACAGGCAGCAAAGTCATTGCTGCTTCTTTTTCAGAACCAGACTACTTAAGAGTATTGCCTGCAGATTTTCTTTCTCATACATGGACCCCATGACTGCATCACACAGCTACTCTAAATGCTGTGAACAACTTATTCTGTAAAGCGCTCTGTTTGGGAGTTGCAAAAGTACAGAACTTCGTTATTTTTACATGACAGGGCAAGCTGTAATTCACATTTTACTTTGTCTTCTGCTACCCAAATTTGCAATTATCTAGGTTTCTAAGCTGTCATAAATACATGTACTATAATCCTTGTAGGAAATGCACCGATGAGATAGATAGGAATATAATTCCAGGATACAGGACAGACTATTTAAAAGCCACAATTTTCCCTTTTGTTTCTAGAATCACAATTTCAATTAATTCTGTGGCTGCCTTTGAACCAGCAAGTACTAATAATCATACTGTTTATGATCCGTGGAATTAAACACCAAGTATTTTCAATTGAGTGTATTAGATAGTTACCCTTTTTTTCATGGTTTTGTTTTTCCCATCATAGTTCTGGCCAGTATTAGCCTTTTTGTTCAGCTCCATCACTGTAACCCAGTGCTGCAATTGCATCATTCTTGTAATCGTTTTCTGAACAATTTAATAAAATCAGTTTTCCTTTGTAATATGATATTCTGTATATGGTCYCAAAATTGTCTTTTCCCTCCATCAATGTCTATTAATTAACACAACATGTACTTCAAAGCAGAGACATATAATCCATCACAAAGTATATATCCAATGAATATCCTGGTTTTAAATTTGTTGAATGTTTGCAAGAGGAGACTTTACCTCATTCATTATTATAATTTCTTAATTCATTTTTTCACATTTATTTCTTCTGAATAGTTTTATGTAGTATTCAGAATTTGAAATCTTAGCTGAGTTGGATATGACTTGTCATATGCCAAACAACACAATATTTTTTCCATTACTGACTGAAGGACTGAAGGACCACGGCTCTTAAAATCAAGAAGAGGCTCTGACAAAGCCACTGGGCTTCTGAAGATCCCAGGGATAGGTAACTGATAAAGATAATTGGAGAATTTCATAACATTTTAAGTCTTTTCATTTTTGACTCACACAGAGCTTCTCAAAGATATCATGCCTAAGGTAACTAAAGCTTTGTAAATTTTACTGTTTGGGTGCATATTTAAATTTAATTCTTTTTCATTCTTTTTGCTGTTAAAACAAAAAAAAAAAAAAAAAAAGAAAGAAAAAACCCCATAAATTATTTTAGTTAATAGGATGTGGTCAAAGCATCCTAAAATTCAATTGAACAGCCTTCTGTCATATACTCCAGAAATCCTGCTCCTGTTGATGCTGTTTGGAGCATCATCTCATCCTGTGGAAAACACATGGATTTTTGTATTATGTGATTCAAAACTTTCTCTCACTCTCATGGTCCTTAACACAAAATAATTCCATATTTATTGTGTATTTACCAACAGTCCTACTTGAAAAGTGCTACTCCTCATTTTTTATTACCTGTGCTAGTGTTTTGGAGAATAGTTTTGGGGACCCCAGTCCCATACCCTGTCTGCCCATTTATCTTTGTATCTGATTCTCTCGAGAATAGAATGTGCACAATGCACTAGGACTTTCCACAGGTATACTCTGACAAGCTTACTCTGCAAGCAACCAAGAAACAAAGATGACTAAGAGAACGATCTATATACTTTACAAATCTATTAATTCCATGTGAGATCAATGATTGATTCCAATTATCACCAGACTACCAAGGAAAAAAAATTCCACCTCTGCACTGGTTCCTTGCCATGCTATCTTCAGTGCTAGAACACCAATCAAATTTCATAACACTGACACATTCACCTATTTCTCAATTCATTTTCTAAAACTAAGGTGTTCTAATTAAATTCATTCTTTTCTAAGCACCTCAACCACCATACTACACATTTCTGAGACCACTGAAACCCAACTGTACCTAACAGCATGCTGCTATTTTCTCTCTTTCAAGTTGTTCTTTATGCCTGCTATGTGCAATTAAACTACACCTGCTCTTTTGTAGGAGTTGGTTGGACATATTTTGGATCGAATAATCATTCTGAATATGATACACATCTGCATATACTTGTGTGAGAGCACCTGGCAAATCAGGAATTTACAYGCCTTTCTGTCCTCAGTGTGCAATAAATGCATCTCAGATCAAAATTAAGCTTACTGTTTCAAAACTATGTGAGTTGCTTATACAACATAACCTGGTTTTTTTATTGCACTATATTACCAAGGACGTTTATCTAGGACCAGGATCTTGGGGGGAGGTTAAAAGTTCATTTATTCCTGCTTGTTGGAAACTGAATTCACATCTTGTCCTTCTTGTGATATCACATTCATGCCTCCAGCCTGCTGCTACAGTGAGAGAACATAAGCAAAGCTTCTGCATTCTTCTGCATAGTTTTAGTAAGAACGAAGAAAGGGAAAGCAAAAAGAAACTGGGTTTATTTGCTCAAGCACCTAAGGAGTTATGAGGGTATTCATGTAGATACCTSTGAATCCCCAAATGCCCCTTGATATCAGACCTGCTATTCTGCAAGATGCACTGTAAGCAATGTGGCAAAGAGATAAAATGTCATGCACAGTAAATAATGCTCAAATAGTACTAACTTCTTCATGCTAAGCAATAAGAACAAGGACACAAACAGGTATGGGGAAAATATAGGCCCTAACCCAAAGCCAATCCAAAGTATGAACAAGCATTCACAAAGCTGCTGGTGTGGAAGGGAATGATGGATAAAGTACTGTGGTACCAAGGATAGTAGACTATGAGGGACAACCATGACTGACACACAGAAATACTAATTTCTCCTAGTGTGATACACAATCATTGAAATTAGGCAGCCTTAACAAGGAATACATGCCATTTGGGAAATTACCAACACGTTGGATGTAGCGAAGGTCTGCTTTATGCAGAGATGTTTGCCAAAATTCAGTCAGCTGGTGTCGTTGCTCCATGGATAGATTCTGCCTCTACTGACCTCTTCAGTTTATGCTCATGGCGTAGGAAACTCGTTTTGTTGCTCAGTGAGTTTCCTGTGTGTTTTCTGATAAGCAGCTGCTTCCTTGTCTTTAAGAAATGCCATTTATCTTTTCATTTACTCCCCATAAAGTTCCTAAATTGCTTTAGCTTGTTATTTAAACTAAAAATTCAGCCTGGATCAGGTCATTGCAATGAAGCTTTGAGATAATTTTCTAAACGCAGTTTTGCCATTGTTTTCAGAATGTTTATTGCAGCCATTGAAAAGCCTTTCTGAGCTGTATAAAACTGCCTTGAATTGCAAGCTATTTCTCTCATCTTGCTGGCTAGAAGCTGTACTTCATGCCAATCAACAGAATTTGCAATGACTTACCCTAGAAAGCCAGGACAGAATTTGAACATTTAAAAAGTGCCTCGGATGAATCCTCTCAAAGAAGCAGCATATGTGTCAGGTGCACAGGCAGTCAGGTCTGTGTTGGGGTTGATTTTAATACTGGCCATATATAAGCTATTGCTTCAGACTTCACCACACTTTGATATGCATGAATGCATTCTCCAATGATTTATGATTATCCAGAAAAATCCTCTGCCTGCTGGCCCGAGAGACAGAACTGTCTTGGGGAGAGTGGATACTACTTTACAAAGATGGAAATAAAGGAAAGAAAAGCCCACTTATGTCCCCTGGGAATGCTGCCCAATCCTTCATCTTCTGCATTCACAAATAATTGTATATTGCCTTCTGTATGCACTTCAACTCAGGAATCTTTAGGGAATTGGAAAAAATGCAAGATGAGCTGGTGAATGCAATAAATTACACAAAAGGGTCCATGGAGCTGGCTATAGTAGAACAGGACTACCAGCAGGAGATGACCCAAGACCTAAACTTATGTTGTTCCACCTTTGTAAATAATAACATAATTTTTTTACCAGAAAAACTAATTATCTACATCTATATCTATATATAATGCTAGTTATGTATACACACACACACACATATATATTATATTATATGTATATATATTGCCTAGCGGGCAATGTCATGATAAGCTGTGTAGTATTGTATATTTCTGACTTACAATAAATTCATCAGTCGCTCTGGGGAGAAAGCACACATCTCCTGGGATTTGTGGAGAAAGCAGAAGCTCATCGCTTTTGCCCTTTGAGCCATAAATCACAAGGGTCCTTTTACACTCCTGTGGCTCTGGGGAATCTCCATCTGTTTTAACCAGCACTCTCCACCGTTGTGCTAAAACAGGAAAAACATTTTTAGTATCAATGGTGGAGAGCAATGGGTGCCTTTGTTACTATCACATCAAAGAATTATAGATTATCGTGAATTTACATTCCATTTAATAACAATAAATAATTAACCATTAATAAAAAATCTTCTCTGGATGATAAACACAAGAAATTGTTGAAGTGGCTATGAAAGCAGAAATTAACACCAAGGAAGCAGAAAAAAGACTCTTTTCCTAGGGTGGGTTTCTTCTTACATTCTTTGTAAAAAAATAGTTATTTTAATTACAGTAATTATTTTAAATTTCAGTTCTTAGAATGTTCTTAAGTAATATGAAAAGAAAACTAACATTTTGAAGGACTTGTATGTGATCCATTTGTAAGACCTGCTGGCTAATACACAACTAGTTAAACAATGAAACTTCAAGGCTTTTTGTCAGATTTTCTAACTTAACTTGTCATGTCCAGTTTGCTCATTTGTCAGATCAGATCATTCATTAGGGTTGAATACAAAGTTTAGGAAATTCTGAAGAAATGTTTGCACTGCCCTCACCTCATGGCTTGGGCTCTTTGAGATTGTTTTATGGTAGGTGACCTATACTCATAACAGTGTTAGAAGTCCAGAATGCAACAGAGAAGCTATTCCAGGTGTGGGGAAAATACAGTGTCTTAGATGGACAGTATAGGTTAGGAAGCTACTTAAGTACTTGGAGTTAAATCATCCCCTGAATTCAAATGTATTATTTGTTGAAAAGACACTTGATCCTGCATGGCTAAAGGAACCTGACAGTGGAAGCAAATCAAAAGCTTATGCTTAGACTGTGGCCAACACTGTGATAATATGATAATTTGCTAATGGGATTGATATAAAAGAGAACTGTTCCATGATTGTGTGTAAGCACAATACAGTATGTTGATAAAGTGAATTTTAGAATCATTTAATTCAGCAATAAATCGGATGTGACTTTTTCTTACAGAATTCTGTGTTTTTATCCCACTTTTTGTTTTCCTCTGCCTGCTTAGAGATGGAGACTGGATGAAAACCTGATCTGGTTTCCTTGATTTATAATTTTCCTCTTTTTTCATATTGTTTTTTTAGCTAATCGTGGTTTTCCCCTTGTTATAGAAGCTGTTTCTGCATTACATCTGACTGTTCCCTGACTCTTCTGGGCTCAGATACAAAACAGCAGGCAAATACACGTCTCACAGTCAGTCTTCTGAGCAACACACTAGCTGAAAGGATCCTTCCATCTGAACTCTTTTTTTGGGGTCATTTCCAGCAATGAGTCAGATGTAGCGTGTGGAAGATCCACACTTTGCCTAATGAGGAACTTTTGCTCTGTGATATAAGTGCCAGCTTTGAATTTGATCTCCTTGTGCCAGGTTGGCATGTGGTACTCTTCAGGGTGCCACACTTGGTGAAGTCAAGCATCGTTTGAGCTTTTAGTGTTCCTGAGCACTCCAAGGGTTTATGAAGAGCTTCAAATTTTTACAAAGACTCCCAACACATCCCTGAATCTCTTATGCTGTCCGACCATGCCCCATTTTGAAGGCTGTCYCAGGATTACAGCAGAGAGGAAATTAAGATAATTTTGCAGTTCTGTGTTTCCCAAGTGAGGGGTTTTTTTCTCTCTTCATAATATCCCTCTGTCCCTATTGACAGCAAGCCCAAAATTAAGAGAAACACAGATGCACAAGTGCCTGTTCCCTCCTCAAACAGGCAGCATGTTCAGAGAAGGTATGTCAGGAAAGGTGATTTATTTTAATTAATATCCATTATTGTGTTTTTAATTATTATTTCAGAAGGAGGACTAAGACACCAGTTGGGAGTTTTCAAGGACAGAAATCAGTGGTTACAGATTTAAGGCCTCTTAATGTCTGTGATTCTTTATTCTCCTACACTTACTTTTAATGGTTCTACAATTTGGTAAGTAGCTAACCCAGACTGCATTTTCTCTCAGTTCAGCAAATTCATTTAACCTGCTCATGCCAGAAGAAGWAAAAAATCTTTTGTCTAATATTCTATTCACTTACACAGCTACTTGGTAAGGATGGCTAGACCAGACAGAAGACTGATGACAAATACTTACTATACTCAGTGATTTCCACATCTCTTCAGGAGTGAAGTTGTGGAAATGAGATAGTTGAGCTTTGGTAGGTCATTTCATATGTGTGGCCACATTAAAAAAAGACTTTTCCCCTGATATCACTGAACTGTGTTAACTTCCTTTCAGAGTGATTAGGGTGTTAGTGTATTATTGTACTTTTATAGCTTATGTGTAAAGCTATAGACATTTACTTTGAGACATCAATGTGGGAATCACTAGAATGAATAGTACGGGGAAAAAAACAGAATTATGTGAAAAAAAACCTCAGAATTCTATCTTTTCTATAATGATATAACCAAGGATCTGATTCACATTACAGAGATTTATCCAGAGATATGTTAGAATTAGGTGTCATTTGTTGATTTTCAGAAATTGAATGGGACCAGTCCTAACAATTTCCTTCCAGAAATTCTTTTAATCATTAGTCTGGAACCTGAAAGTTCCTTCAGTAAAACTGTGAAAATCAAACCTGCAATGACTTCTGTACATAGCAATCTGGGCATGGCAAAACATAAAGTCAACATTTCATAATATGATTCAGAAAGCTGAAAAAGGAAGGTTTATTTTCTGGGGTTTTTTTAAATATGAGCAATTTGTGCGTTTTTAGAAGATTGCCAAACCTATTCTTACAATACCCTATTTACGGAGTTTTTTTCACTCTCGTGTTTTTGGGTCTTAAGACCTAGAATGACATTCATACTTTGCTAGAGGTAGGAGTAGGTTGCTTATTTCCTTGAGACTGTAGAAATTCGTGTTGCCTTGAGGCAGAGCAGTCAGTCTGCGTAATTCTTTTTCTTAGGGATTTCCACCTCCGTCTGGCAATGGAAACACACTGTTGTTGCTTTTTAGAGGCAGGCCCATTCCATTTAAAATCTGGGAATTCTGTGATTATTCTTAGTCCATTAGCAAGTACTTGCAAGGTAGGGAATAATTTCAAAACAAAATTAGTCATGGCAGAATTTACTGAATATTTTCTCTTTTCTTATGAATTTTCTGTATGCCTTAAGACCAACAGCCTTGCACAACACAAGATGAGCCAACCTAGAAATATCTATTAACTGAACTCTGTTCATTGATATTGAACCATACTTTATTTACCACCCTTAAAAACCCACAAAACCACAGGACGCCCTACAAAAATCACATTAGAGAAACCCAGCTTCTTTTAACCAACTGCAGTGAGGACATCATTGGAACATACTGTGTCTTGTCTCCCTGCTTTGAGAGAAAATTCTTTCCTATGTGTTATTACAATACTTCATCTACTTTGAGGCAGAAAAGAAAAATAAATACAGAAAGCAGTAGAAAGTAGTCAAATATCCCTACAATGTAAAAAACTTTTAGAGAGTGACGTAAAGTCCCATTCTTCCTCAAATCAATTTCATTTGAGAGCTGAGAGCACCTATCTGCCTTCTCTACCAGGGCAGTACACTTTCCCTTTTTATCTTGCATCAAACATACAAGGAGGAATCAGAGGCATACAAATAAATCTATTTCTATGCCTGATTTGCCAGAGCCTCTCTGTAATGTACAAATGTACAAAGGTTACTGAGAAAAGTTGATATGGGCGGACCGCATTTTGGCAGAATCCATAGCCAGCAGCAGCAGTCACAGGGATCTGGGATTTATGCTTCATTAAAGCTGGCATAATGCCAGCCTGGCTGAAAAAGGACAAAAAGCCCTCAAGTAACCTACCTAGCAATGATGACTTTCAAAGTTTCCTCTTTGGCTAGGAGGTTGAACAGGTTACTAGCCTCATCCAAAGTGAATGACATTTCTGACCTTCAGAGTGACTTATAAAGCATTTTGTTCTGTAACCCATGCTTTAGACCTGACCTAAACACATTGATCTTATCCTCAAAATCAGAAAAGACTGAATTATGCCAATCATCTTTTTATGACTTTCCCTGAAGCCCACTTGCAGAGTGCACCTCATACAGAATATGACCCCATGTGCCTAAAACATTGGCTCTCTAACATCAGAACTGCCACTTGCCTCTTGTTCGGTAAATATATTACATGGAAAGCTTTCACCTCCACTCTGAATGGGACTGCTTATCTCTACTTAGATTCTCCCAGCACCTGTACCATGTGAAATCTTCACTGCTACAGGTGCTGGGAGAATCTAAGGCAATTACTTTTTTCTTCCAAAACTCTGCATCTCTAGAATGTCCTCTTACCAGCTCTGACATTTGTACTATGTCATGATGACTTGACAGAACTGAGTACAAGATATCTTGCCAAAACTCCTGTGATTGTTAGCCTCTTATAAAGCTCAGTCATGCGAGGTCTATGAGATCAACACAAATTACACTGTGAAAAATCAGCCCTCCTCATCTTTTTCATATACAGCATTAAAGTCCAATCTCTAACCTATTTCAGTTCCTCACCGGAGTGAGCTCATGGGTAAAACAATGATGGAAGAGCAACTCAAACTAAGCTCTTGCATAGCTCATTGACAAATAACTTCCTAAAAATGTTCTTCTCCTTTATAACTTTTCTTTCCAGAACCTCTGATCTCAATGCTCTCTAGGTCCTCATGGATATCTTGACAATGTGATGTTTAAAATCTGGTCAAGAATAAGCCACTTCCTTCTCCTCATAATCAATATATTGAGTCTGACCTCTCTTGACACTCAGACACACTGGGCAGCCTGTGTATCTGTGTCTGCTTACTATAACATAATGAAGAATGAAGCTGTGCTGGAAAAAAAATTGAATTGGTTGTAAAATATAGTCTATTTTCTGAACATAAGGTGAAATAGATATTATGGTTGCCTCTCAGAACTGTGCACTTAGCAGAATGCAGAATCCAATTCCAAGTCACTCGTGAAAATCAACTTTCTCTGTGAGAAAATCTTTACTTACCTGAGTTCCTCAGTCTCCTCTTGCCAAAGTTATTGTGCAATAATAAAGCTGCTGGCTAAACTGTGATTGAATGCAAATGATTCAATTTCCACTGAAACTGGAATTAGATTGAGAGACTAGGACTCATCCTATAGAAGGGAAGTCACTCTTTAAGAGGCAAATGTAAACACTGCTTTTTTTAGTTTAGTTGCTCCCATAAAATTCCCAGGCACAGTTGTACAGAATAGCCATTTACAGTTAAATGTTCATAAAAAGTAGCCGTGTCAGTCTGTTTCTCTTTTCTGGTTGGGAAGAAACAGAAATGGTATCTCAAATTTTAAACACTTGGGAGGAACTAGTGTATTACAGTGATGAGACTGTCTTTGTAGATATAAAAACAGAAAGCTGGGTGGGGAGTTTTTATTAATGTCTTTTTATTAATTCAAGCAGATTTAGCCAACTGAATGCACATTTAGCTTCACTGGAGGATTTGGAGTTTAAGCTTGCATTATTTCTGGCTACTTTGGGATTTTGACCTGAAAATGTTTCCACTGACACTTCACATTTTTCAACTTGCTGATGTTCGCTAGGGGACCTGTCCCCAAGTATTAAATGACAGTGATATTGGGGTAAACAAAACAACACTTGAATCTCTTCTCAGAGGAATTCCTGGTTGACTTCAGGACAGAATAGTAGAAATAGGAAGAAAACCAGAAATGGTTTATGTTTTTCTTAATTGCTTATAAAGGTCTAGTCCGTTCTGTAGACTGTTGCCAGCCAATTTGTCATTTTCTCTCTCAGCTGGTACACAAGACAACACATATACAAATGAGGTCACTTGCTCACATATTTGTCACAATACTGATTTAAATTCAAACAGCAAAAACTATGATGTAGAAAGCAACGGTTGGAAAACAACTCTTAACATTTAAGGGATGCCTTCATTGAGCTGCCATGCCATATGAACAGGAAAAATAATTGTGAGCAAGCTTTACGGTAAGGTATGGTCTTATCTGGAAGGGTGCTTCAGTAATAACTAGGCATTAAGCATATACTATAGTGGTATAACAAAATACTTACTATTGGCAGTTAGTTCCCTCTCAGTTTTCCCATCATCTTGATATTCATCTAACCATCTTTCATGGCAAAAACAAAAATAATAAGATTAATAAAACTATTAGTATAATATATATAATCTGACCATTACCTTTTGTCTCCAAAAGTATTTTTATACCTTTTTTATCAAATTACACCTTGAAACTACTTCCAAGATCAAAGTTTCTTTTATACATTCATCACAGTTGGCCTTATTCATAGGAGAAGAATTTGGTTCAATTTGCTCCAGGCAAAGAAGAATTTTCATGGTAGCTGTATGAAGTACTGTAGTACTATATAGAGTACATTATATTAAATACTAATTATTTACTGGTTCAGCTGTACATTTGAAGGGGTTATATAAGGTGCAGTGGTTAGTTATAATCATTGTATATAAAATGATACGTAAAACCTGCAGGTCTGGAGGTTTCTAAAACTTGCAGATTTGCAGCAACTAACTGAACTTTTTTTCTTACTTTCCTTTTATACTGATGAATTTAAGGAGCTTTCCTGCAATGTCACTTCACTGCAAACATACAACCATACTCCTTCAGCTGAACGCCCTTGCTCAAATAATCCTTCACAATCCTCAAAAATCTCAGTTATTTAAAAATAAATGAATAAAGCTCACTATCAGCTTCTGTTCTATTGACTCCATGTTGATGTTGCATTTGTTTAAGCCCAAAGATCCATAACATATTTCATTTCTTCTATGTAACAAAACTCTATGAATAAATCTCTTATGCATGCAGTCTAAACTCCACTGTATTTCAACTATGGTTGCAATAAATATCTCAGTTAACTTTTGAGACCTATCTCCTCATTCGGTTCTAAGAAACAAAAGATGACTATCAGTTTCTAAAAACAGAAAGCAAATGTTGACAAAAACCAGACACAGGATTTGAGGTGTGGCCTCACCAGCACCAAGCACATGGTGACAATCACTGCCCTGGTCCTGCCGGCCACACTACTGCTGATATGGACCAGGATGCCGTTGGCCTTCTTGGCCACCTGGGCACACGCTGACTCATGTTCAGCTGGCTGTTGACCAGCAGCCCCAGGTCCTTTTCTGCCAGGCAGCTTTCCAGCCACTCAGCCCCAAGTCTGTAGCACTGCACGGGGCTGTTGGGACCCAAGTGCATCTCCCCCAGTACCTTTGTGTGGATCACATCCAGCCCAACAGACTACTAGTATATGTCTGAGGGCTGCAGTAGGTCACTGACTATTTCCCGTCAGATTGCGGGGGATTCATTCTGCTCCCCATGCCTTTCTTCTAGGTCAAGGGGCTGGCTACCAGGAGAACTGGTATTACTGTTAAAGACTGAGGCAAAGAAGGCATGAAGTGCCTCAGCGTTTCCTTCACCCAGCAAGTATCTTTCCTGGCTGGCTACCTCACCAGCTGTGAGGTTCAGGAGGTTCTCTTCCATGGACTTCAGGAACCTCCCAGACTCCTTCTTCTCTGCTGTATTGTATTTGCAGCAGACATAAGTCCCTCATGAGAGCAACAGTTGGTGACTGTGAGACTCCTCCCCGCTGCTTATAGTACATTTCATCTGCCTCTTCCTCCTGGCTGGCTGGTCTATAACAGACTTCTAGCACAATAGCTGCCTTGTTGGCCTTCCCCTTGATTCTTATACATAAACATTCAACCCTATCATCACCATTATCAAGCTCTAGACAATCAAAACACTCCCTAGCATACAGGGCTAGTCCACCACCTCTCCTTCCTTGCTTATCCCTGCTGAAGAGTTTATAGCCATCCATTGCAGCACTCTGGCTGTGCAAGTCATCCCACCACGTTTCCATGATGGCAACTATGTCATGTCAGATCTTTATAGACAAGACTTCTTAAAAGATTGAGATTTGAAAGCTTATTTAATTTCACATGGTCTCTGTATGATTTAGATTAAAATTAAAGATTAATGCACCTTTCTTCTTATGCAACATTTGGTTTGGGGCTTCTCTGCATTAGGCTATGACTACCCCCTATGCCAATACAGTAACTTTGTTCCTTGTCTTCAATCACAAAATTTTACATCCCTTGTATGTTGAAAAACTCTGGGGCATTGCTCAAAAAACTAGGTTGTGTGCACATATCCGTTCCAAAATTTTTTCATTATGTTGCTGGCAGGTAACAAATTCTTTCTCTCCATGAACGGCATACCTATTACAAGGAAATACAATCTCCTGAGCTTCCTCTCCTTCTTTATGTTTGATGACAATCTTATCCAGGAACCATCCACTGCCTGTGTTGAAATGACAAAAGTTTATCATGTGAGACCATACCTCTTTTTTTCAATAAATTTTAAGAAAAAAAGCCCAGATTATCTTTTTCTAGCAGAAGCACAGATCATATTAAGACAGATCTCATCTAAATAAATAAGATATATTAACAGAATGAAAGATTTATTATTTTTTGTCTTTCACAAGAGATTCAATTCTCTGCCTTACCCTGTTTTAATTTCAAGAGGGGTAGGTTTTTTTCCTTGGAGACCAATACATGCAAATATCTCTGAACTGTCAACACCATTCACATCCCAGCCTACATCTTTTGATTCCTTGTAATCAGGCACAAGGATGTTGGGACAAACCTGTTTATGCCAGTAATCAAGATTTGTGTGAAAGCTGGAAATTTTGATCCTCTGTGAGTGAATTCCTTATTGCATGTAAAAAAATATTAATTAACAAATTTTTAAAACTAATGCTCTCACGCAAATGCAGTGGGGTTGCAGCCTTGGAGGGGCTTTGTATGTCTTGGTGTCAGTAACTGGCAAAACTGAGGATCCAAGGATGCAGGGCCAGCAACCAGACAGAATGAGTGCCTAAGGCCAGCTACTGCAGGCCTTATACATCCATACTGCACATATTTTTTTATATTTGACATTGATGGACTGTTATTCCGATCATCTGGAGAAGGCAACAGGAGAAGGCCATTGGTACTGTTTGTGTATGTGCTGAGTTCGTGTCTGTGTTGGCAAGCATGGTCAGCCACGTGCACACATATATGTGTTTTATAAATGTGTTTGTGTGCATGACTACTGGGAACGTGCACTCAGCCCTGCTACTGCTGCGACCAGCAGGCACGGAGTTGTGCAGTCTCATTTCTGCTGGGTTGCTGAATTCAACTCTCCCTAAGAGCAGTAACCACTGGCACATCCATGCTGATCTTTTAGATCATGTCCAATGACCATCCTGGCAACTGGTCTACTTCTCCTGCGACACCCTGCTCAATATCCTGTTGTCACTGTGCCTGCACCACTCACAACTTGTCATATTGCTCACAAGCTTTTGCCTGACTCATACCATTACTTATCGGCTACCTATTCTAGCAAAACAGCATGAGGGATGTTTTGGTCAGAAGCAATCAATCATCCTATTTATTCTTCTGCTTTGCCTTCCTGGCTGCATCTGACTCTGGAAGTCCCTAGAAGGCAGCAGTTTCTCTAACATAGGAAGGGTATCCCCAGGCAATGCATGGAGCAGAATGGCTTTTCCTTCCATGATTTCAGGCCATGGGCACATTAGGACACTCTGCAAGCTGCTTCTGTCACCCTCTTACACCTTGGTGCTGTTCACTGGAATAAGCCTACTAGCCTGGCCAAGATTCACCAGCAAACAGGAAAGTCAATTCAAAAAAGGCCAAAAATGATGAAAGGCACTGCCTATGTAAATGTACAGGTATGTATAGAAGGTTTCTATGGAGGAGAAGCTTCTTTCAGCAGGTAAGACACATAATCTGGTGGCTCACAGCAGACCAATGCTCAAATCCTGCTCTCTAGCACAAAATTCCTCTACTTTCCTCATTCACAGTGGCTGTGAGAGATCTGTGCTGTGTAGCCTAGGAACCCTGAAGAAAAAGTATATTCCAGGATTCTTTCAAGACAGACTCCAAATAAAGACTAAAGACCTTCCTGCCCTGTCACTCAGGCAAGTGATGAGAAAAAAGGGTACCCCGTGTCTAAAGGTACCCTCCTTCCTCCCTCTAAACCCCAAGAGGTTGAGTATTTTGATGGTCTCTCTCCTCAGTCACCATCYTTTCCAGCTCTCCTCAGTCACCTCAGGCCAGGCTTACGTGGGGCTAGTTTTGGATACAGTTTGAAAGAGGTCAGTGGGATCTGTCTGTGCTGAGTACAATGAACAACCTTCTGAATTATCGAGGCATAAATTTTTTTACAGATAGAATTCAATCCATTGTTCTGTTTAGATATCCTCCAAACCCACAGATTTGAACTCGTGTCAAACAGCTTGAGATAGCTGAATTGGTTACAGATTTGTAATGCTGATCCTGCTGATCTGTGCTGCCTATTAAAGGAAAGATGCAGGAAGAGAGCATGGTATGGTGTCCTGGGGAATAGAGGGAAGGTGGGTTCCACCACAGTGCCTTCTGTGTTATGTCCTGGATTACTACGATGTGAAACTCTCAGGTGTGCAATCATTCATATTGCTGAAGGCAGCAAACTCTACAGAACCACAGATACAAGAAACAAGATTACACACCATTCCAAGGCTACACTATTAAGGCTATTTCCGTAATAATCACAAGCCTGCTCAGAGCCTTAGGCAGTACAGTCAGCAAGATGGGTGTTGCTTGGGGCCATTTCAGAACAGAGTAGGGTAAAAGGGCTTCTTTAATCTGTTATCAGAGTGGCCCTGAACTGCTTTAAAAACCCTTGTCTCCACTTAGTTCCTACATATTAATCTTCAAACATATTTGCAGTATTTACATCTTCAGTGCTTTCAAATGCTAGCTTTCTCTTAATTTACATCATTCCAGAGATGTACACTTCTTCAAGGGCCTTCATCTCATCACCAAATTCCCTCTTTTTTCCTGAAAAACCTACAAGCTGAATGCAATGTCACTCACTGGAACAGCTTCACATTGACTTGCACAGATTAAATATATAATCAAATCTACAATCGCGCAAGGCAGCAAGGACATGATGCTATATAGCTACTCAAATTTTGTCAGGTAGCAAAGCAGGTGCTGAATATATTTAATTCCATTTGGACAGTTTTCACTGTTTGTCTAATGAAGGATTGTCTTACAAGTGTGAGCCACACTCTTGAGAGTTTTCTACAGGCAAATAAATAGTGCTTTCTTATAAATAATCTTGAAAACAAAGAGTGGAATGACAGTATTTGACATTAAGCTCATGCCCATTTTTCTGCCCCTTACCACTGTTTTTCATCATCCCATCACAGTGATCAACCTGCAGGAAGACTTTTCATCGCTGCAAGACCTTCTGTCACATTTTCTATGAAGGATGCAATATAAACAAAGTGCATTTGGTTTGAAAAGGACTTGAAAACAGACTGGTCTCTAGGAAGTTAAATCCTACCTGGACCAGCTCCATCATGGCTAATCAGAACTTTCTCCAGGTCTCCCAGTGAGACAGCCTTTATGCAGAAAATATCCATCTGTGGAACCATACAAGGAAAATTATAAAGGTCTTAAACACAGTTATTGCTTTGACTCTCTGACTCTCATAGTACAGAAAAGCTTTTTTTTTTCTCTCTCTCTTTTTTTTTCTTTTTTTTCCTTCCAAAATGAATATAGTTGTATAGTTGTTTCCTATTGGTCCTGGGCAGGCAGTGAGGATCCTTTAAAACTAAGGTGAATAACACCTGAAAATTACTCCACAGAGATAGTACTTCATACCTTTGGCATGAAACAAAGATCAGTTACAAGGAACTATTTGGTTGTCTCTATATTATATTTTCTAGTCCTATCTGCCTCACCAAGATTGGAAAACATACTTAGGAATACAGATTTAGAACTTGATTCTAAAATTCACAGTGATCTGTGCAGGAGAATAAAAATGCTATTGTTACCATTTTATCTATATGTGCAATACAAATAACCAAGAATATCGAAATTCTCCTGTCTAAAGCTCTCAGTAAATGGTTGATTGAGCAGAAAAAAATTATCCATATAATGTAATTATGTAAGTAATTTTGAATAAGGAAAATGGTAAATGCTAGAGTAAATATTGTAAATAAAAAGATATTTACATTTGTTGAAGAAACAGTTTGCTAGCCATAATTTACTCTTATGGATCAGAAGCAGCATTGTTTTTACTTCACCTGTCCATGTCGAAATTTAACATTATTATTCTTGGATCTATGGAGCTTCCTTTTGCCAGCATCTCCTCTTGTCCCAACGAGGTTGATATAAACATTGGAATCTGTTTCAGCACCAAGTTTAGTACCTGTGTATACATAGATCTCATACACCAACACTAGAAGTAGAAAAAAAATTTGAGATTACTCTTTTAGTTTGCACACAATTCTAAAGTTTCTTCATCAAAATTTTGCCAGAAGACTGTAATGATTTTCAAGTTTGCAGGTAGCAATAGCTATCCTGCAATTTGTCACTTCTAGGTTCAAATCTTCTAATTCTCTGACACAAAAATATGAAAACATCAAGCTTAAGAAAACACCAAGCTTAAGAAAACACATTATTATGAGTATTGTTCTGTACTGCTCGGCAAAGCAGCTCATCAAGCAAGCATTCCCTAGTGCTCAGTTTTCTTCTCTTACTCCCCATTGACTATTCATGATTTCAGGACCTAATTCACAAAGTCTTTCTTTGCAATTTATCTGGAGACCACCAAAGTATGTCTAGTTGTCATCTCAAATAATAGCTACTTTTAAGTGGTGCCAAAGTATTTTCAACATCCAGATTTGTGCAAAACAATTATCTGGGTTGTTAACCTTCATTTCATCTTAAAAAAGGAATAACAACCACAAATTCTAGGGGTTTTAGATGTTTAGCTTGCATACAAAGGTGGGCAAGCAGAYGAATGGCTCCCTCACCTAAAAAAATGAACAGTCATCTTGCTTTTGAAGGTTTCAACATCTGTCACTAGTGAATAATAACGCCATAATAAAACCAGCTCTCAGTTAAAATATATTTACAACTTTTTAATGCCTCTCTTCGTAGTCTAGACCAAAGTCTTAGACACAAAAAATACATATGTCTTCAAAGAATTCTGGAACAT
Source organism: Amblyornis subalaris (assembly GCA_018881555.1). Lineage (NCBI taxonomy): Eukaryota > Metazoa > Chordata > Aves > Passeriformes > Ptilonorhynchidae > Amblyornis > Amblyornis subalaris. Next base: position 4,464,941 of record JACAXG010000001.1, read on the forward strand.
AATTCAGAGTTACTGTATTAACATGTTTTGTACCACACTAATATTAGTTTTATAACTATCCAGATGTGCAAATTCATTTTTAAAAAATTATTTGTATGACCATATACTATTATATTTCATTTCAATTTTTCTTATTGTGAGTTTTAAAAAAAACAACATTCCTGTTTACATTTTAATGGCAATTTTTCCATGCAGTGTTTCTATTCTAATCACAGCTGGCCATTTCTGCTGCTATGTAGTAGATCACAAAGAAGATTACTGTTTCATTAATGTGTAATTTTAATAGCTCTTGGGAGTGAAGAAGGGTAATAGAAGTCCTAAAAACACAATTAGTTCCTCTAAAGAAGAAACTAAGATGAAAACAGAATATGATAACAAAATGCTTGAAACTGGACAATATTCTACAAAAACTGGTTAAAATACTGTTACCCATAAACCACCAAATAGGTAGTAGAATCTGACATTTCCATAACTTTTTTATTCTCTGGATCCCTACTCAGCTTATAAAATTCAAACATCATGTCATCCACCATCACTGAAGAACAGCTATTTCTGATTCCCAGTGGAGGAGCTAAACAAGTAGTAAAATAATGCTGCAAATACTTCAGGGAAAAAAATAACCCCACATGTATTGAAACAGGAGAAATGTCGATAGACAGTATAGACTGCATACTTAATCACATTACAGTATTTCTTTCAATCTGTGTAAAGTTACCCTAAAGCAGAAAACACAGTGTCTCCAACTCTTTATCACTATTACAACTGGGACTTAAAATAGAAGTGATGTTCCTTGACCAGTTTTATTATTTTCTGTAACTCCAAGCATTCATCGCAGCTCTCACATCCATGCATTAATGCACCAACACAGCCTCTGACATACAGTTGATCTCAGTAACACACACGTCTCTTCAAAAATTTGACAGAGCTCTACAAAAACTAGTTTCAAGGCTTTTAGCATTGAAAAATCACGCTAAAACAAATTGTAGATATGAATAGCAAGTAGCAAAGATAAATGGACCTGATAATTAGCATAATTGAGCTATATATCCAAATTATATTTTATATCTTAACTGCTAATATAATCCTAACTGGCCAAAGGGCAGAGGATAAGGGGTGGCAGCAAAGTATGACAGAAAATGTGCAACAAAGCAAAGCGCCACACTGATCATGAAGTGGCAAAATCTTTACGAATGTGGAAGGAGAAATCTTTAGGAGTGTGGAAGGAGAGAGGTCACATTTCCAAAGAAAAAGCTAAAAATTATATTAAACTGTAACCAGAAATTTTAATAATAGGGCTGTACTACCCATCAAGCAAGATGCAGCAAATAGTAAAAGAAGGGACGTATATGAAATCTCCTCCACACTTTTATATTCTTGCTTACATTCTTAGTTTTGAAATCACAAAACATCTGTGGGAGCCAAGGAAAGGGTATAGACTGTTTATGTTATGACTGTTTACATACAAAGACTGGTATCTCTGTTACTTACAGCTACAAGCAATTTCCATGACGAAAAATAAAAAATTTAAGTAACTATCAAGCACAATCTTAAAGCAGATTCGGGGACGTTGTTAAGAAACTCTTTAACAATTGATGTTTACAAAAACAAAATACCAACAAGTCCTTTCATTTCTGGAGGAAGGATACACAAGAAGAGAACAAGAAGTAATTATAACACGACACAAAGATATTAACGGATAAATAAATTACAGTTCATTTTGTAGCACTGTGCATCTCTGTGGTAACCAGAGAGATGATAATGATCTAATCATTAAATACAGCTTTCTTTTGCTACCAGCCTAAATAAATCAGTCTGAAGCAGAAAACATGCACATGTTGAAATTTTAAAAACTTGAAAATATTTTTCATAGCTCCTTGTGTCTATACATCTCTCACCATCTGTAAAATGTTAGATCTGACATTTATTTAAGCTACACAATCTGCATTATTTATAAAGGAATAAAAAAGACCAGTTTGTGCTCTAAATTTTTGTACAGATATGAGCTACTACTATACAGGCTACTATATTAGGATAACAAAAGGAATGTTTATATCCCTTAACTTGACTATATGCTACAATGCATTTCATAGTAATCACACAAAAAATTAAGCAAGGAAAATAGTTCCTCTAGATTGCAGAACAGCTACAAAAGGTGCTAGTGTCAATGGCTCCTAAGGTACAGATTGCTTAAATCTAAGAACAGGAGAGACAGTGTCACTCTGTAACAGATAAGGCAAGGTACACCAATTGTTTGACAGGACAATACAATGAAATCTGGAGAATGAACCTACCCATTGAATGTACTGCTGAGACAAAAACACTCACCATATGTGACATTTTTCCATTTGTAGYTTCCTGTATGTTGTTCACAAAACACAGTTTGTTGTGTAGAGAGTAATGTAAAGTGATCCTAGAAAATACGTTCAGCTTCTGTGACTGTGGTTTAATTTCTTTTGAGTAACCAACCTATTCTAAGGCCACCACTGCAGGCCCATCTGCAATAGAGACCTTCTTCACTGCAGGAAGAAAAAGCCATCCCAAAACTCTCAAAATTAGAACTCTGTGTTCCCCTATCCTGTAGTAGTAATTTCATTTTACTATACACTGATTCAGTGAAGCTACACCAGCTGAAAACTGGGGTGACAAAACAGTCAGAGAGAGGTAGGCCCATAGGAAAAAATAAAAAAAAAAAGGCAAGAAAAAGTTGAAAATTATATAATAAAACCAACCACTCAACAGAAGTCAGAAAACAGTGTTTCAGCATTATGAGGGACATCTAGGCATCTGTCCAATGTGGAGCACATCAAAGTCATAGAGGAAATGTCTTGGRAAACAGAGTAACTTTGATAAAGGGTATAAGAGGATTAATTAATATAGCATAGAAGGGAAAAAAATCTCAGCTAGCACTCAGTAAAAAGAAAAATGACCTTTCAGAAAATAAATGATTGAAATCTTCAAATTGCTCACAGGGTAACTTTAGATAAGCTCTATAACCAAACAGAAGAGTCTGCAACATGGATGCACAGATGAAACAGTTGAAAAAAGGAAAGTAAAATGGTTTCAGGTAGAGGTGGGGAGTTTCTAAAAGGCAGACATTAAAGCAGTATAATAACTGTGTTAAAAAATGGCAGAACAAAATATATAAAAAATACTGTAGGAGTCACTGAGCAGTCAAGTGTACCAGTACCAAGTTTTTACTTGCTCAGTCTATAAAAGTGCTATCTCTTGAGATACAATCATGAGGCTTCAGGTGTTTTTTTAAATCCCAACTCCAGCTTCTGGCATCTATTGATAACATAAGAAATGAACTACCTTGGACAAAGGGGAAAGAGAAAGGAAGTTTTCCTGGTTATGAAGGAAAGGTAAGTTAAGGGCATGCTAAGGGCAACAGAATGTGAGTTAGAAAATTCTTTTTTCCAGATTTCTTAGTGTGGGCACCTGAATCAGGGTTTCCAATATAGAAAGTTGATAGATTCCTGATCGTTAACCAATGATAAGTGAGAGTATGGTCCCAGTTTGCAAGCACAGTATATAATTATCAATTCCTTTTGAAGAAGTAATGTACAGAATTCAGTGATTTACGACACCTACCTTTAAAAAATATAAACAGTAAGCAAACATCTCAGGTTGCTTTGCATTAAAGACTAAGTTAATCTTTTGATATGTTTTGGGAGAAGAAAGCAAACCTAATAGAATTAAAGAAGAATTTATTGTTGAGAGTACAAAAATGAAAGTTTTCATTGCAGAAATATGGGTCTCTTTCTGCTGACTTAGTACAAACTGATGTTCCACTGTCAGCTCTTTTCAAAGTAATTCTTCTAAAAGAAAAGTACAGTCATTATTTTAGAATTCTAGTTAAGAGCAAATGAATTGAAGATCCACAGCTGTCTGTGCCTGGCACTGTCTTTGCCTACAATGGCACATCAGTTTGAATCGAGAAACCGAATCCCCTCATTGTCCCTCCTTTCTTCTTTCTGGTGTGCAGCATGGAGTGGTTTCAGAGCAAAAACCAGGTTCTTTTTGAATGAAACTAAACCAGAAATACATTCCAGGAACACAATGATGATGATCTTGACACAAACTGACAGTCAGTCTGTGGGAACAGACTAGAACCAAGGCTGGAAAAACTTCCCTCTAAACTCACATAAAGAGGACATCAGACACTTAACTAAGTGGGTTTTAGCACTAAGTGCTTCACTAAGCAAATCCACTCCCACCAGGCTGCCAGTGTAAACAGACAAACCAGCCAAAGGGCACAAAACCTGGAGAGGTGTTAAACGATACACAACATTAAAATTGCCCAACTGTTCCTGTTCAGTCCTCCCTTGATGCTGGTGATCCAAGATAACAGAACAGTATTACGCAGTATTGCTCCAGGTTCTGCCTTTTTTCCATATGACATGCCCGCTTGAATGAAATAGTCATTTTGGCTCGATCTGTCAAACACGTTGAATCTCTCTGCTTTTATCACTAGGTATTTACTACCTGGGTTTCACAAAGAGTGTTGGGCATTTTGCCACGACAGAAGGGTGAAGATACAGGTTAGTGCAGCGTTGAGGCTAGAAGAGAACAAATTCTTAATGGCCGATAGTGGTTAAGAGGCACTATCTTCCTCAGAACTGGTGCATATATTAATTTAGAAGACACAAATACAAAAACAATATCAGATGCAGACATTTCAATTAGAATTACAGTTCTCACTCTAATCTCCACTAAATGCTATCTAAATCCCACTATTACCGTTTAGAGCAATAGTCTAAAAAATATATACTCTTCATAACATGTAAGAAAATTATCAGCTGTGAAAAAATACACTTGCTAATGTGTGCTTTTACAATAAAGAAGAGAAGCTTGGCTATTTACCTATGTAGATAGTACTTCCCAAGTGATAAAACAGGGATAAAAAATTTGTAGAGATAACACTTTTGTCGTCAGTATTTGCTTTGGTCACCTTTTGTACTATTTCAGTCAGTGGCCACATTCTAACATTTCTGTATTTGGCTGCACGCTTCTCTAGGTGGAAAAAAATACTAAATCTTTGAAGTTGGAATTTTCCCTGCCTTGGCCTCAGTATTTTTTTTTCTCTCATTTCAGTACAGTTATTCCTTCAATTGTGTGAACAAGAACAGGACACATTTATCCATTTATATTCTCATTTGATGTTTATGTTCCCATAAACACAGCAGTAACAAAATTCAATACCTCTTGTATCATGTACCCCTTTAGAACAAAACGCCAGCTGTATCTGAAGACAATCTGTGCTAGGAAGTGTGATAAAGGTCTGCACATTCACAAAGGAACACAGGCAGGGAGCAGTCCAGGTAACACCCTGCTCTGGCTTCTCCCAGGCCCATCATACGAGCCATCAGCCCATCTCCATCATCACAGGCGCACAAYGGTAGGTGGGAATCCATATCAAGGAATTAGAGAAAGTGACACTTTCTTTCAGCCCCTGCAAGGCTGTTCGAGGAGAGTCTCAGTCTGGGCATGAAACCCATCACAATGAGACAATTTGGAGTATCTATCACACTTCTGAGGTTTGATGCCCAAGGCTGTCAGACACAATATAGGACAGAGGCGGAGAGTATTTTGTGACTGCGCAGGACTTGCGAGACTTTGGGGAGGAACTAAAGGCAGGGAAATAGATGGATCTAGGTGACTTGGGGAGGAACTGATGTTAGAAAATAGGGGGATCAGATCTGTTCTCCGTGTGTGCATGTGTGGGTAGGGAGTCTAAATGCCAGCAACTGGACTGAGACTCAGTTGTGGTCCTGCATGACAGCAACTGGAGAGACTGAAGGGAATAAAATTGTCAACAAGTGGAGTGGGACCAGGGGTCAGAGTTCCACGTCTCTAAGTGCAAGAGCACATGAGTGGCCGAGTGTTGGAGGGACCATGGGAGTCCCAGTCAGCTGCCAGAGACACCCTGAGGTATGGGTGTCTCTAGGGCTGAGACCTGCTGGGGTGTATGAGTGTCTCAAAGGGGGAGACAGTCCTTCAAGGGTGTGCATGTGTGTGTGTGAGGGAAATGGCCTGTACCCACACCTGGAGCAGGGCTACAGCCTCAGGGGCTTGTATGTCCAGTTGCCAGCAACTGGGGAGACCGGGATCCAGGGTCAACTGCAGAGCAGACAGAGTGTGCAATGTCAACTTGTACACATCTATACACATATATAGTCCCACTGCTGACATCCATCCTGCTCAGCCAGAGAGGGGAGCAGGACGAGGCTGCCGGTGCTGTGTTTGTGGAAYTGCTCTGTGTGTCTGGGCGATCCATGCAGCTGGCCATGCTGTGTGGTACAGACCTGGGCTCTCTGTGGGGCCTCACTGGGAACACGTGCTGAGCCTCGCTGCTGGCTGGACCTGGGGCCATGCAGCTGTGGCAGCCTCACTGAGCTACACCGAGCTATCACATCTGGTCTGATTCCCCTAATACTCCTGTGCTGTAAAGCTAAGTCAAAAGCATTCAGAGTAAGTCTTCTATCTTATTTTCATTGAGTGACACTTAAGATTTACCCAGCTCAGGGCAAGATTACTAATTTCTGTTACCTAGCACTTAGAAAATACTTGAACAATTTTTATTTTGTGCATCACACTGTAAGTAGGGGACGAAACCATAACAAAACAGCAACAAGTAAACAATCCAATACTTGTAAAAGTATCTGGGCTTCCAGAAAAAAAAAAAGTGAGACTGCATAGAAGAATCATAGGGGAAAAAAAAACCCAGGATGGAGCAAACCTCCAGAGATCATCTGGTTCAACAGCTTGCTCAATTCAGGGACAACTTCAAAGACAGATCAGGTGAAATTTTGTAACTCTTCAGGGCTGGAAAGGCAAAAGAGAAGAGAAAAAGGATCCACAGACCCAGAAGCCTTGGGAATGTGGAAAAAATAGGGAAAGAAGGGGAGACAAAGGCAGACATACATTGGAGGAATAAAAAAACCTGCATTAGGAAAGCAAATTGAGACTGGTGTGATGGAGAGATTGAGAAAGAACTGAACTCATCACTTGAACTAGGAGAGACCAGATTAGTCAATTCTTTGAAGTGGCTGAGGGACAGTCAGAAAAACTAAGGGGGGTTACCAAGGTAAGAAATTTGAATAGAAAATAAAAAAGTTCAGAGAGGAAGGTAAAGAAAAACTAACAGATTCAGGAAATAAATTCAGATCTTAAGAAGAGATGCTAGAAAAAAAAGAAAGCCAAGGAATCAAAAATCAATTCCAAGGCTTTGGGTCCATATCAGTTGCATAGGAAAGTTTGGCTGGGGAAAGGGAGGAAAAGAATAAGGAAAAATTACGCTTTCTTCTAAAAGGGAAGTTGAGCAATGAGGTGTTTAAGAACAGCAATTAAAAAAAGAGTGTCTTCTGTGCTTAGTTTACATTTGTTTGCTTTGTTTAAAGTTTCCAGCACATGACTTTTATAGTTAGGCAAATCTATATCACGAGAAGATAACAGGTTGAATTGAAAGTACAGAATACAAATTACTAAATCATATCAAATCTTCATTAAGTAATTACCAGTATGTAGTTTCTTCTGCTGGAGAAAGTGGCTTGATGTGGTTTGTCCAGTACTTGTAAGCAATTAGCTTTTAAACGGGAAATGAAAATGGATAGTGTCTAATTTGCTTGTTCTTGAGAAAATAAATAGGAAATCCTTTGGACTCCTTGCTGAGTTTCTATTGATGTTCTATTTAAATGTGCCTAAAATCAATAATTAATTAGTAAAACTTACATTTTTGGGAAATTTCCAAATTCTTTTTAATAATCTTTTCTTACATATTTGACACATATATTTTAAYAAAAATAATGTTCCTGCAAACACAAGGAAATATGCAGTAATATAATGATTAAAAACTAAATAAATGTGCTGTTTTAAATATATTCCCAGCCTTTGACAGAACAGACTTGATTTTTTGCATACAAATATATAAATGGAGTGCACCTACAAGAATATTAATACTTTTCTATGAATGAATATTTCAGACTGCATAATACAGATCTGATTTATTGATGCTGAATTGATTGTTCATACAACTTAATTGGCTTCTGCACTATTTTTCTATTGGACCAGTAAACATTTTATATGTCTCTGTGAGTGGCATATGGTACTGTGGCACATGTTAATGATCATAGGACTTGGTTCACCCTGATCTCCCATTTTTTGAAATCTCTTATTGAAGTCAGTAAATATTTCACAGAATAATTTTAAAAAAATAAAGAAAAGAAAAAAAGAAGCAGAGTGAAAATGTGAGCTGGCTCATACATGTTTCTCAGCATCTTCTGGCCTCTGTAATAAAACATTCACACATCACAGTCTAAATGTTTTTCTCAGAGAATTATAATCTTTTGACTTAAAGGTTTTCCCTTCTTTGATATTTTCTTCTGGAATTATTTGATTGTCACTACGTGCATGGCGATCTTTTTTTATGTTGAATCAGTGATTCTTTGCAAAATTCACAGCATCAGTTTGAATCCAATTTGCTAAATGGTAGCACCTATCTATGTAAGACCTACCACTGTCAGACATCATTGGCAACAGCTGCATCATTGTAATTCTATCAATGTAAAGAGAATTACATTTTAAAAAAATCACACATAGTGATTATACTGAATTCCTATTCCTTCATAAAGGCCCAGAACTTTTTAAATAATAACCTTATATGATGGGCTATTTCCCACCTCACAGAGTGAAGAGAACAAAGTGCATCAAAGATGTCATAAACTTTGAAGTACCAAAGTGTCACCCTGCAGCYAACAATTTCTATGTCAATGGGTGTGACTCCAGCCTGACTTGAAAAACACGTGTGTGATGATTCAGATCATGGATTTCTGGTAAAGTATCTTTTATGCTGGACAGGAAAGGATGATGTCAAACTTGCTAAAAGGATGTCACACGACATCACGTACCTTGATATGCCTTGATTTCCTACCTGTCCTTCTCTAAAGAGCAGTATTTACAAGTGTTGTATGGGCACTGCGAGAAACCAAAAATTTTATAGGGGTTAGRTGCACCGGATACAGCTATTATTCTGATTTTGGGAAAGAAAGGAGCAGGCTAAAATGATCACTTCCCACTCCTTTGGAACTAGAGAGTATCTGAAAGGGATTGCTTCATGGTTACAATGGATTTTGGGCAGTCTGCCCTGAAGGAAATATGAAAATCTGCAATATACTCACAGGATATGTTTAGTGAACACATGATCTAAAATACTGAGCACGTACATGGCAAAAGCTCCTTTTCGGGGTTTCTTACTGCCACTTCTCTCCACGTATCACCTTCTTCCTTGTCTTCTGCAAGCCAGCTCTCTATGGGGAGACAAATCTCTCCATCAGAAAGCGGGACTACTCTTTCAAGTCTGACTTCCGCCAGATACCAACTGGGATCATTTCCAGTGTTGTCATGGCCAATGCGGATTTTATATAGCTGCCCAAGATCTCTGAGATTAATCTGTAATGAAAAATAATACAGATTTTAGTAACAAATTATAGTGTTGTCTTTTAGCCATCCTTCTTATACTGAGCATGCAAGCCAAATATACAGCTAACATAGCCTAGAGTAAAAGGTTTTGCTAGAAAACTAAGCCTTAATACACAATGAATCCGAGAGACATAGAGCAAAAGCATATGGAGTAGTCTGCAAGTGTAATTTTATTGACTTCAGTACCATATTATTTAAAGTGACTAAAGGGCTCAGACAATACAGTCTGTTTTTAGACCTCTTCACGGAATCCAGTTTCTAGTGTTATAATGTAAGTCTCTATTTCTAGACAAATACTTTAAGAAGCAGAAATAAGTTCAGTCATTGCTACATGAAATGGTACATTTGGAGTCCATACTGTTACCATCAGCAGAGCCCTATTAACTATTCCTACCACTTATCAGTCTGCTACTTTTCTCTTTGACTTCTATTTTTATGTGCATTTGTGTCAGGGTTAACTGTTTCTGTAAATGCTGATGCCACTCTGTAGCAAATTTAAACAATAAAACATGACTATGTCGCATTGAATACTGCAGCCTTGAAATAAGAGCCACTATGTTTTGGGTTGCAGAAGTTTTTCGGGCAATGCTGATGGCAGGAACTAAGCACAAAAGCAGGGTTAACCACTTTCAACCTTTTTTTTTTTTAACTTGTTTTTCCAGTGTCATGTTTGAAAGGTCGTGGTAATTGGGGAAAAAAATCACCAAGTGAAAAAGAGCAAATAATAGCTGTTTCTTTTACTATTATAGCAATTTTGTACTATTTCACATCGAAACAAAAAGGAAACAAACATCCCTGAGGCAGGCCGGGCTCAACTAAGTCTCATAGGGTGAGAGCATGACACATATGCTAGTAGTAAAAAGTCTGGATAGAGTCACACTTACGACCATTGTAGGTTTTGMTATATTAAAGCAGTATGTTAAAGTAAGATGTGCTAACTGACGATACAATTATAGCATTAATGCAATAAAACCATGTACATCAAAAATATGCTGCTAATACTCACAGCAGAATTACAGCAACAGATAAAAAGCACTCTGAAACTAGCCACAAATGTAGTCAGGACATAGGCTAACTTGCCATAATAAACCTGTCACCCAGCTACAAAGCAGAGACCTCTGCAATGGGCAAGGGACTGCTAAGGTTGCCTTGCAAATAAATATAAAAATATATTAGAACTCTCAACCTTTATTGCAAACTGAATAGAGTATGGTATTGGTGAAAAACAAAGGTGGTGCTCTCCTGAGAGGTAGGCACTGGCTGCTATTTTTGATGCACAAGTGTTAAGGGGRAATTTAGTAAATAAAACACTGAAACCTTGTGACCTCACGTCCATGATTAAATTCTGACATAACCCGTGTTGAGAGAGAAGTGTCACAGCCGTCACAGATTATTGTATACAATAATTGTTACCATGATTCTTGTTCAGGACCAGGAAACTCTGTCAAAGAGCCTCTTGCAACTTCTGGAGCATCTAATCAGTCATTTGGCTATGAAGCAAACTGAAACATATCCTGCATATCTATAGTAGATATCATACGAGTTGGCTCAAAATTTAAGCTATAAATTTTAAAATTATATTTATTAATCAAATTATGCTAAATTGATTCATTTTTTTGTTTTCAGAAAGAAATCTAAGATTGGAGATATGTTTCCAGGTGATTTCCCTTGCAATGACCAGGGACATCTTCCACTAGACCAGGTTTTCAGAGTCCCGTCCAACCTGATCATCAGTGTCTCCAGGGATGGGGCGTCCACCTCACAGCTGGGCAACCCATTCCAGTGTTTCATCACCCTCACCATAAAAAACTTCTTCCTTACTTATAGTCTAAATCTACCCTCTTTCAGTTTAAAGCCATTAGCTAGCTCTTGCTCTGTCACAAGAAGCCCTGCTAAAAAGTCTGCTCCCATGTTTCTTATAATAGAATCACAGAATCACCAAGATTGCAAGAGACCTTCAGGATCATCTAGCAGCACCATAATCACCCCTAAACCATATCCCCAAATGCCACATTCAGACACCTCTTGAACTCTTCCAGAGACAACGACTCTACCACCTCTCTGGGCAACTTATTCCAGCCACTCTTTCAGTGAAAAAATCATTTTCCAATATATATTCTGAACCTCCCCTGGCGCAATTTATGGCCTTTTCCTCTCGTCTTTTCCCTTGAGACTGACCCCATCTCACTACAACCTTCTTTCATGTTTTAGAGAGTAATGGGAATGCTGTGAGAGACAGCATCAAACACTTTACTGAAGTCTAGATAGACAACATTCATAGCCTTTCCCTCATCCACTAAGCGGGGCAGGTTGGTTAAATAGGACCTGCTTTTCAATAGACCCGTGTTGACTGGGTCTGATCCGCTGATTGTCCTGCACGTGTCGTCTGATGGTGCCCAGGGTGATCTGCTCCATGACCTTCCCTGGCAGCAAGGCCTGTAGTGCCCCAAATCATCCTTCCGACTGTCCTTGTAGATAGGCACTACCTTTGCTAAAGAAACCCCTTCAAGTACTGAAAGGCTGAAATAGGGTCTCCCCAGAGCCTTCTCTTGTCCAGGCTAAACAGCCCTAAACTCTCTGAGGCTGTCTTCACAGGAAAGGTGCTAAAGCCAGATGACCATTTTTGTGGGCCTTCTCCTCCTGCTGTGCTCCAGCAGATCCATTTCGTTCTTACGCTGAAGGCCCCAAAGCTGGATGCAGCACTCCAGATGGGGTCTCACAAGAGCAGAATAGAGGGGTAGAATCACCTCTCTCGCCCTGTTGGCTACATAGTAGATGATGTTTGGCAGACCACTGGTGCAACTGGAGAAAATATCACAAAAATAAACACATGTAGGAGAGCTGACCAAAAAAGGGGGAAAAAAAAGTAAAAAAAAAGAAAAAAAAAAAAGAAAAAGAAAGAAAGAAAAAACAAGCAATTTGAAAAAGGAGAGGGAAATTATGAAGCCCCTTCATCACCATATCAGCATGCAGCGACTTCCTCTTACTGGATAAGCAACAGAGCAATCCATCAAACCTAATCAAATGAAGTTTCAAGAAAAATCAGTAGAGACCAGAAAGCTCTGTCCAGACCATTAGGTTTCTCCAGGAGATGCATTCAGTTGCAACTAGTTCAATTAGATTCACTGAAGTCCTGTTTAGCATCTCTACACATGTATCCTTGTGTCTTTCTATACTTCCTATTCCTCCCTAACATTCACACTCGAAAAGCAGTTGTGATATAACTAAATTAAGGAAGTTATGACCATGTGCTAAAAGGGAATTTGCCCAAAGCTTCAAGTCAAATACATTTGCTTGCTTTCAACTAGAGGGACAAAGAGTATAAAGCATCCCTGTCTACTTGACTCAGAAATTAAGAGGTTTTTGGAATGGTAAACTATGCTGGACTTACAGGTAATAGCATATTTCTGATCCTGAAAAGTCTCAAAAATAATTCAAAACACAGAACACTGCCAAGCTGATAACATACTTCATAACATGCTTAATATTTTTGAATAATATTCTGTTTCTGAATAATTGTTTATGAGTGATCTTTGAGGGAAAAAATCATGTTTATTCTTAGGTGGAAATTAAGGCAATGGCAGAGGGGAAATCAACTGTATACGATGTTTTGAAAGATGTATAATACAATTACAAATTTAGTTTCAGTACCACTTGCATTTTTGGGGCTTGGAACAATTCATCTTGATGTCAGATTAGATATCACATTGGTCTCTCTGTGGTATTGACTTGCTAACACGTTAGTTTTTGTCAATTGGAATCCTGTCAAATGTATGTCAAATTTTGCTCCTGCAGTGAAATGCAGAGCAAAATATTCTCATAACACAGTAGAGCTAACAATACTCTTTTGATGACATAAACACTGTGTCCTGAGGTTGTTTCTTCCTTTTCTGCGTTGACTAAATTGCCTGGAACTTCTGCATGACTTGAACATAACCTGGCATTTAGAAATCTACTTTCACAGCCAGAACATTCTGTACAAAGTTGTAGAACAGAGTTGACTTTGTTGTCCTTGTAAACAACATGCTCACAAAAACCTTAGTCTAGCTGTTCTATGATGTTCCAGCACCACGGCTGCAAAAGTAACATTCCTTTTTATATGGAAACAGCCATTCTAATAGAACTGCAATAAATGTCCAAAGAGGAAAGGATGGGTCCCAGGACTAAAGCATCACTCTGAAAATCAGGCAGCTAGATTTTATTCCTGAATCTGATTTAGGCTTCCTGAAAAACATTACATAATTCACAAGCCCTTTTTGCTTCACTTTTCAACTATACAACAAGGACAACTTTTACATGTGTCTTATAGGGACACTGGCAAAGCTCTCTTTATAAATTTTGAGATCCTCAGAAAAAGGCACAACTCTGAAATTCTGTATTTGTTCCTAAAATTTTTTGTTCATTTTGGGTTAGTTGCTATTTTTCCATAACTCAATTGAGAGATCAAAAATTATCAGTTGTAATGATGCAGTAGAGTTTGGACATGGAGGGAAATTCAAATTCAATTCTGATGTGGCTTACATCAGCCACCTATAAATAAGACCTAAACTGCGGGGGTAACAAAGAAGGGCATGGAAACAAATTGAGGTAAAGGGATCTAGAAACCACAAACATCAGGTGTGGTTTAGGGATGGCCTGTTAGACAAATCTTCTACAAATGCCAACCTCTTTGCAGAAACAGATTTTACAAAATGCTTGAGTCATCGTCTACAGTTAACGTGTTGGTTGATTGTGAAACTCCTGCTGCATCAACCGATTTGTGCTAAGTTCTGTAATAAGGTCTAGAAGGGATGGACCTCATAAAGACCTTGCTTATGTGACAGACTGCAAGCACTTAATAACCTTAAAAATACCATTGTGACTACAATGATAGTGGTAATTCTATTGTCCTTGTAGCATTTTTCTTCACTGTTACAGGCAATAATATCAACACATCATATTTTAGAGTATCAGTACCAGCATATATTATTGAAAAAACTGTCCACCACTTTCAAAAGGGCCACGTTTTCACACACAGCATCTTTGCTTTAGTCGTATGCTCATAGTTTGCAATCAGTTAAACTAGACTGACCTGCTAATCAATACACCTTGATACGCTTTGCTCATCGCTACTATTTATTTTTTGTACAAGCATAGGACTAAATTATCTTTTTACCAGAGGCAATGGGAACATTTTCATTAAATCATGCCTTAGACAACCTGGCCTTGCTTTTTGAAATCGAAGCTTAACGAAGCTCATGTTTTACAATTTGTCTCTAAGCATAAATTGAAATCCAGGTTTATCAGCAAGAAGTTTTTCCTTAAGAGGATGCAAGGACTAAATTCTAATTCCATTCCTAAATGAGCTATGCAAATACACTTTTTAGTCCCTATCATGCCTATGATATTTTGAGTGGAGTCAATATGACCTATTTTCATGTATTTAAGATGTTTAACTAAGTGAAAAGTGAAGTTCCTTGTCTGAACAACAAAATGTTCAGTGGAAAGATACTTCAATAAAAGCATGGAAAGAATATATGTAATGACTCCATTTCTCCTTTATATACCAGAATAAGCAAAATAATATCACTGCATTCCTGTTGTGCAGAAAATATCCTGCAATCTCTTTGAGATAAACTCAGGCTAGCACGAAAATCATTTGGATAAATCAACACTTCAGAGGCAGCTGCACCAAAATCCCAATGTCTAACACACCCACTAGAGAATATGCTTGACAGACAGTTATTAATTTCATCTAAGGCCACTTCATTAACAGAATTTCAGAGAAGTCATGTACAGCAGCTGGATTCCCAAAAGAAAGTAAAATCATTGGCTGCATTAGTTTAACTCCTACAGCATCAGCATATACTAGAGAAATCTTTGGAAGTAGATGATATTTTTTAATTGTGAGCATGCAGCTAATAACTGTTGCCAAAAACACAATAACTAATGTACCAGTACAGTATCCAGGGTCTGCCTATGCAGCTTGCTTTTTCCAGATGTCTGAATTCAGCCAATTTGTTAATTGTGCCCAACAAACTTGGCACAGTTACACACTAACTCAAGAATTAGAGTATGTCCCAGGTGCTCACACAGAAACTTCACAGTCTCGTGAAAAAGGGTGGATATAGACATGTAAGGAGTAGGATTAAAGGCCACACAAAGATCAACATTACTTTTTCCTACTTCGTATTTGCTTCAGTCATAAAAATAGACTGGGTAAACAAATACTGCTGATTGCACAGTGACAGTAAACATCTCCTTTACCAGTCCACTCAAGCTCTGAAAGAACTTTTCTTTTACTGTGAGGTTATTTAAATTACGTGAACAGCAAGTATATATATATACATATATATATATATATACACACACATTCCATACTGCAGTACACACTGCCTAATTACTGATCAAGTAGCACCATGTTCCTCACTCCCATTTCTTGAAGGTGAGTTGTGTTTTTCTCCAAGATTTTTGGTAACCTCTTTACAATCCTTCTTTGTTGTTTTCTTGGAACAAGCTTGTCCTGGGTTAACCAGAAAAGGATATATTCTATCACCACCCACATATTTCCTCGATAAACTGGGTCGTTTGTTCCCGGAGACTCCCTGAGCTCATGTGAGGTAGGGTGGTACTCCTTACCTCAACTGAGATAACCATTCCAGCTGACAGCAAGCACCACCCACCCTGAGTAGATTATCTCAGTTAATGGCCCATTGCACCACCCATCCTGAGTGGATTATCTTGGTTAATGGCCCATTACCAAACCAGATAAACACCAACCAACAGAATGCCAGAAACCACTTTCTCCCTAGAGACTCGGCTCATGTGAGCTCATTATTGAACCAGATACGCACCAACCAATAGAAGATCAGGAACATTCCTTTTCATTGTGGAAATCCCCGTCCCTGGGGGAGGTACCAGCCAGGAAACACRACATAAAAGTAGGCTTTGGGATGGGAGAGACAACTGGACTACCAGGACTGGACTACCAGACCACTGGAAAACCAGATGACTGGAAAGCCAGAGGACTCTGGACCACCAGGACTGGACCCTTCACCACTGGACTACCAGAGGATGGGACCACCATCACTGGATACTCAGCAGACCAGACTTTCTACAGGACCAGTGCCTAATTGGACTACACAGCTACCACCCTGATCAACGGGGTATCAGGTTGTACCATGACTCTGTCGGTTTGTTCAGGATGGTGTTTCTGCATTCCTGCATTTATTTTAACCTTTTTATTAAAATTGTAATTCTGACCCAAAATCTCTTGAGGTATTTTGTGTGGGGTTAATTTCSCCTGCTGGTTCACATTCAAACCTGCACAAAGCTAAATTTTGTTTAATGCACAGCCTGTAGCTGATGAAGATAATTTTACATACTTCTCCATTTTATCTCAGTAAGAAATGAAGTTCATCTTGTTATCATATGAATTTCACAGATAGAGAGAGTTTCAAGTGGAGTTACAGTCATGAGTATGACTGTTTTATGCTGCCTTAAGCATATCTGACTAAAGCCTAGGCTTCTCTGTTATTCAACTGTTTCTGGTCCTAAATGGTCGTTATGAAAAACAGGGACAGCTGGAAAACAGCAGGACACAAGCTATGTCCAGCTTTTAGGCATTGTTAGTCCCATGGCTGAGTGGATAGCTACATTAGTGCCTATGTTCACTTTTGCAATCTTCCCACTTTGGAAGGATTCTAACCGAGCTCATTTCAATCTCTTGTATTTGAACATCATGAGGAAAAGCATGAAAATGGATTTGTTTCAACCTATTTTTATGACATTTAGTTTTCTTCTCATTGCTTCTTGCTTTACTTTAGAGATCTCAGTTTTGACTGATGAAAGAATAACTACAGATCCAGTGTACAGGAATGAAAGACACACAGTGAAACACAGCAGATTCTTGGAGGCTTTAGGGTTGATTCTAAAGAAAGAGTTTCAATTATTCATGTATAGGTTATTTAAAATGACTGATAATTTTATTGAAACAGGAGGAAACCAAAATGAAAAACAACAGATAAACCAAGTATAACACCTTCACCTTCATGAAATGCAGTAGAGTGTAAGGTGCACCTGACAAGCACAATTCTTTACAAACAAAGTACGTGTAACTGGAAGGAAAAAGGCTGGTTTTAACACTTTAACAGTCTCATCATGGCAGCACTATTTATTAAGCTTTATGGTATTAAGTGTCTCTGCAAGTATTAGTAGGATCCTGCTTTTTATCTACCTGTGTTACTTTCTGGTATTTGCCCTAGACCATAGGAGTGTTTAAAGGATTGTTTATGCAGAYGAAGAAACTCTAAATCATGTAAATGGATGTGGCAGCAGCTTTAAAAGTTAGAGAAACAGGCTCATGCAGCAAAATTCACACCAGGGATGGATTTCAGCTTCCAATGCTCCTAAAATATCGTGCATACTTCTTGTTCTGTACTTGCAAACATGGAACACTACCTTCCTTACAAAGACAGCCACCAACTACAAAATGTAACATAAGGTTAAACTGAAGATCTTTAAGATTTATTAGGAAAAATTCCAGCACTTCTAGTAGTTTAATACCATGTTATTTAAGATAAAATTGACAATGTGTTGGGATTTGTAAGACCAACACTGCCCTAAAGAGATTGTAGAGCTGATAATGAAGCAAACTCACAAAGCAAATCACGGAAAAAGTCTTGTTAAGGAAGTGCTAGGTCCTGCCATTATCACTAAGGCAAGCAGTATTTTGAAAACAGATCTACTGAACCAGTCTGTGCTTTTACTGACTTCATTATTACTAGAACAGCAGAACTTGTACCCGAAGGTATGGAATTATTATGTACTGAAGTAATAAAAATTGAGAGATTGCAGCTGGCTTTTACAGAAGATAATAGGCTTAGAGTCTGCTGCTTAGTTCTCTTTGACACAGAAGGGAACATTTGGCATGACCAAACATTAAAAGAATACTTTTAAAAAGAATTTCTTTATCAAACAGTGTGTACACTCATAAGAGATGATTCGCTGTGTTTCAAAGAATGATGATGCAGAATACAGGGCTCCGGAGAATATAATTTACAATATAATTAAAGCTCCAGTGTCTTGAGCAACTCAGCATTCTGCCAAAATCAGTATTTTTGAAATACTGAGAAATACTCAGGGACTGTGATGACACCAGACGAAAATGCAGGAAACAGATTACAGTTGTGATGAAAGCTATAACTTATGGTAGATTGATATCCCTCTACTGGAGGAGGAATGACTCTCAACAGAAAAATTGTGCCCTAAAAACAATGTCTGAATAGTAACAGAAGCAGAAAACCGTAGCCCAGAAGTAGTTTCTTTGAATACACAGAAACAATTGCAGAGCAGAAAGGGAAATCCAGCACATTTAAATTCTGTTTTTTCCCTGTTCCCATATTGTTTATCCTTGACATACCCATCTGGTAGGAAAAATTGTTAAGCCACAAGGGCAAATATTGTGCAGAGTACGTATTACCGTCTTGTGGAAACCTGGAACCCAAGACCCCAGTCAGAAACAAGAACTCTGCCCATCACAAAACAACTGTAAATTAACTTCCGTGAATTTCATGTGCTACCATGATATGGAAATCACCAAGGGTAATAGCCTGGTTACATTCCACCTGCATTACAATGGAGTTTGGCCAGTTTTTAATTTCATTTACACAAAACTTAATCAGAGATAGCCAAGATTAATGAAGTTACACTGGCTTTATACAGCAATACAAGCAACATCAAAATCAAGTTCTAGATGAGCAATGAAATCTCAGGAGGATATAAAGGAGCACCAGTTGATTTACTCAAGTTTTGATAACTTTATTCATTATTTTTAGCTTTACTGAATATTCATTGTATACTTTTAGGTATCCAAGTTACTACGCAGTTAACTGTACTTTCTATCAGAGTACTATTCTTGATTTTTATTAAGACAATTCAGTACAGTTTGGTCTCATTCTCTTTTTGGGGGCCATTTCTCTGTCGTTTCTTATGGTTGTATGTGTGACTGTAGGGATTTTGAAATTATATGGTATTTTGACAGTTTTTGTGAGGCAAGATTGTGTTTTATTTGTTTCTGTGTGACAGGCAGGGACAGGCGAACAGAAGAGCACGGGATGTCACGGGAAGACAATAGCAGAGCTGAAACTTCTCCCTAACTCAAACCCCCCCCTTTCAGATAAGCGATCACCCGAAGTATGCATGTGCCCCCTCCTAAAAACCAGTACTTTTCCACTCCTTACTAACTCCAGCTATCCCACAGTTCCCTTTTTCTGACGTAGTAAAGTCCCCACTATTTAAACCCACGARACAAGATAATAAACGCCATTTTCRTCCATCCACCATAGTAGTGTAGTGTGTCGTTGGCCCGAGTGACCCGGGAGAGGCCGGGTTGCCATGCTGTCGTCTGTTCCAGGGCGCCTGCCTTCATTCGGAAGGCAACAGATGGTGCCGAAACCCGGGAAACACCTCGGGTAACGGGATTCCTCTGGGAAAAGACACAGCGGCCGGAGCGGCGGGCCCGTCTCCGGCGGGGGAGACTGTCGTCTGTTCCAGGGCGCCTGCCTTCATTCGGAAGGCAACATTTCTGTTATATTATGCTGAACTCTTGCAGCTTCCTGCATCAGTTAACACTTTCTTTTAAAAAAGGAGGTTACCTAGAGTTTAAGTAGCCTTCAAATATGCAGCACATTTTTGCAAAATACTGCATATCAAGGACTTTAGTCAAGATAGTCTCAATGTACTTAACAGATTAAACTAGTGTAATCAAAAGTAATAGGGACTATTCAACTTTGCAACTATGCAGGTTTTAGAAATATCGATGTCATTACATGGTGCTCTTAATGTTGGAAAACTGCAGCATTAGAAAGTGCTGAAATATTTGGACAACTCATTCTTTTGGATGAACAAAAAACTCAGCTACTCTATTAAGCTGAGATATTTAAGGGGGAAAGCGTGGGAAAAGGAAGGCAAAATACTTTAGCTGTTTTTTTCTTTTTCTACACATTGATCAGCACTGATTGAAAGTTAAGTAAGTGCTTTTCAGAAACAATGGATGGCCAAATATCTCATCAACTTTGAAGTTGATGGTGTGGCTACACATGAATTTAAAGGTTTGATTACACAGGTGGACCTTGTGAAAGGTTTAAGTCATACTTTTCAGAACAGACTCATCAAACTTAAATTGCCTCAAAGTGCTGTGCCTGTCCTCCAGGCTTCTTCCAGGCTCTCAGCGGCATATCCCTAAAGAAAAATATCGGTCACAAAGACCCAAGAACAGTGTAGCAGACCTAAACCTGAGTGTTGGTGTGGATAGAAACACACCATCAGAGCTCCCAGACCAGGTATCAGGTCTTGCTTTGATTCTGGGAGGATAAAAATGATGCTTTAGGAAAAATACTGCTTCTTCCAAAGAAAAAATAAACGAACAAATGTTCTTGGTACTTCCCTCAATGAACTGAATAAATTAGTAAAACTTGTGTCAGACAGCATTAATCAGCTCAATAAATATCCAAGAAGATCATCTGGCCAGAATGATTTGAAATGGAACATTTAAATTTAGTTTTCAGGTAAACACTGATTTCACCTTCCTGTTTTGATACGAGATAATCTTAAAATACCATTATCTGCAAACTTAGTCAAGTTGCTTTCTTGACTTTCCTCTGCAAGAACTTACTTATTTATACTTCAAACAGCAAAACAAAAATTTTAAAAATCAGAGCAATAAGGACAGTAGAACAGCACAGCACAGCCTTGGAGAAATAGGTGAAGGATGTAACTTAGGCAAACAGAAGTCATGCAAAATGCAAGCAGGACACCAGGTCAGCTCTGCAAGGCTGATAAAGTAGAAGTTATGCAAAACAATGATATTGTGCCTACTCAAAAGCAGGGGTCAAGGAACAGCCACCTAAAAAGGACACCAGACATTGAAGACAGACCCCAAAGTACAGCACCTTCCAATAAAGGGTGCGACTATGTAAAATAAAGTAATATATATATACCAAGTAAACAGGAGTAGTTAATGAATATGTAATCAGTGTGTATGATAAAAACTCTGTTTCCCTGATGCTCAGGGCACTCATTTAGAGGAAGGATCCTCCGAGTGACCAGCATGCCACAATAAAGAATGTTTGCTTCTTAATAGTCAAAACTGTGTTAGAAAGTTTCTATCTGGCTGGTTTCAGTATCAAGAGATACTTCCTGTCCCATCTGTCACTGATTCCCCATCATCTGTTTATTATGCATAAATTATTTAAACCTGAGTGACATATCACAGATTTAACTATTGCAAAAGGTACAGTCCTGCTTGAGGAACTGCATGAAGTGGAGGAAATGGCAGGAATTACAGGATCTTGTAGAAGTCCTGAGMAATGTCATGTTTCTGAAGCACATCCAAGAGAAATTTTTGTAAGTAGAGAGAAATGTCTCCATTTGTTTGGAGAAGCAGGACAACACTAGTCTAAATCACAAGTCTACCTACTCTATGTGATTTAACTCTAGTTCTAGCCACCCCTCCTTTCCTTCTTGCTTTCTCCAAGAAAAAGGTCACACAGCAGTGTTCTTCAGTGGAAGTCTGAAGAAGTTCATGAAAAAATTTACAGTGGACACTTCCAAAATGGGTATGTTACACAAGCCATAACCAGGACTATCTTATTACATAAATGCAAAGACCAGGCAAAGTTCCTTTTACATCTTCAAACGAACATCTAGTGTGAACTAGCACATCAAGAAGATGCAAGTATGAAGCAGATTCTGAGAGAGACATGTCTGCTTGATGCAGTCCTGAATACATTTCCTGACTCAAAACTCACTGTCGTAGAAGCCAGCCACTCCCTCAGAAAGACTTAATGATCCTTACATGTTTCTTTGTGTCTTTTTTATTACTTCTATTATCTAGATTTGAGAAAAGCTATTTTGCATATGTTTTGAATTCCCTGGTGTTTATATAACAGCCATACTATACCTTAAATGTATCTTCACTGTTGGGATTAAACAGCTGCTGTTTCCCAGATCCCAAAATAATAGGACCAGAAGCTTTGTTTTCTCCATAAGCATAAAGGGATACTGTTGCTGTTGTGCCAGCTGTTTCAAAATCCCCAGTGACTACAGTTATCTTCCAGTCTCCTTCTGTAAAGTTAAAAAATAATGCTTTCAAAACTGGTATTTATAGGTAGTTTACCTGAAAGATATAAATAAAAGCATAGTTTGGCCCAACAACTGTGACTACAATGTACCTAAAAGGTAATGATGCTGGGAGAGGAAACAGAGGAGTGGCTAAATACACATCATTCAAACTCACTTTAAGCAAGTTATGGATCAAGGATCGAGGAGGTTTGCAATGCACTAAAGCTGGAACTAGGAACACAGAGCTTAGTGAGATTTCTAGCAATAACCCTGTGGGGTCAACATGGAAGAAGACCAACATCCAGAATTTGCATTATGACAACAGTATAACCAAGAAATGCAACAGGAAAAATATCAACCATCTCCATTATGTACAATTTCCTCTCATTTTATGTTTATGTGACACATCAACAGAGCTCCATTTGCCTGGATGGAGACACGATATTGAAATCAGCATGAAAAAAAAAGGTTTTGTAGAAAATTCTGAACTAGACTAGGACTCATTAGAAAATCATTTTATATAAAGCTCCCTGACACTAAAATGTCATCTCTGCTCCCACACAATGTACACAAGTTATTTAAATATTCAAAAGCATCTTAATATAAATCTTATTTTTAAAAAGAACAATTCATAATTGTAAAATGCATTTCTACATCTGAAAAGCTGGGATTGCATGCTTCTCTGCCCCTCATTGATTGCAGCTTTTGTCTGTGTGAAACAAGTTCCACTTAGAGACTTAAATTCATTCTGTACAAGGCAAACAACAAATGAAATAGCAGCCCACAGTCATCTTATAAATAAATGCCATAGCGTACGCTGCAGTTTTCTTAGTAGAAAGCTGTCTGGTAATGCCTGCATGATTTAAATCTGTTGTCTGACAGAAGTATTTATCTTGGGCCAGCCTCATTATCACTCAGTAATTTGCCCCACAAAGATTGAACTGGAGTAGGAAGTTTGATTTCCTGTTTTCAAAGTCTTTAGAGGTCTGGCTGATGTCTGGTTTGGGAAGGTGATAGAATTTTAAATACACATAAATACACAGCTGGGAATTCAGAAAGCAGCAACAGCTCATTTGGTGTGACCAATCAAACCTGGCCCACAGGGGCTGAGGGAAGGAATTCTCCCCCTGCTACATGCAGCTCTGGGGCCCCCAAAATAAGAAGGATGTGGACCTGTCAAAACAGGTCCAGAGAAGGGCCATGAAAATGATAAAGGGGCTGGAGCACCTCTCCTGTGAAGAAAGGTTGTTGTTCAGCTAGGAGAAGAGAAGGTTCCTGGCAGAACTTACTGCAGCCCTTCAATATGTAAAGGGGCTTAAAAGAAAAGCAAAGACTTTTTACAAGGACATGTAGTGATATGACAAGGGGGAATGGTTTGAAACTGAAATAGGGTAGATTTAGATAAGACATAAATAATTTTTTTTTTAACCTGTAAGGATTGTAAGACACTGGAACAGGTTGCCCAAAGAAGTTGTGGATGTCTCTGTAAGTGTTTGAGGCCAGGTTGGATGAGGCTTTCAGAAACCTGGTCTAGTGGAAGATGTCCTTGTCCATGTCAGAAGGGTGTACTAGATATCTTTACAGATTTCTTCCAACCCAAACCATTCTACAATTCAATAAAGGAAGTGAACCATCTAATTTTCAATAAAAATTGTCAGATACCAGCTTGTAAGAAACACTTTTGTGCCTTTGGAAATCTGTATCCATGTATTTGAAGGACAATGTGGGCATAGGAAAAGAATCCTTAAATTTCTAATCTCTTTGATGCCAGAAAGCCTCACTGCGTTGCACTGCATGCTTCCAAACAGAAACTGGAAAGAGTAAGTATTACAGAAACATAATTCTTGTTGGTACAAAAGGCTGCGGTTGTTCTGATGAGGCAGAGTACCAATAGTTCCTGAAGAGGAATACACAGTGAGGGGGAAAGAATACAGATAAATGTGTAATGACATGACTTTCATTTAGCATACATAGAGGAAAGGTGCAACCTAACACCGGGTACAACCCCAGGGACATCAGAAAGTGGTATCTTGCCACAGATGACTTTCTAGGCATTTTTCTTTTCTTCTCTAGATTATTAGAAATTAGAATGTTCTACTTCCCAGAAAAATAATTATGCTTTTTAAAGAAGTGATATAGAATGAAAATGAGATATATTTAGAAGCCCTTGGGAAAGAAGTAAGTGAACAAAATCTCAGATCAACTACTAAACCAGGAACATTTGCACAGCTTAAGTGACACACACCAGGGACCCAGCTGTAGGAGCAGAAAGCACTAAGCACACCCATTTTAACTATGGAAAGGAGGAGGTCTGGGTGCAGGCCATGCAAAAGCAAGCTTGCAGAACACCTAAAGCACAAAGAGTGATGAACAGAGAGCAAATTGCTGCCTTCTGAAAAAAGAATAGAAAGGAAGAAGGACAAACATACTTGTGATACAAAATGAAACCTAAAACAGGGTAGGATTTTAATATTAATATTGTAAAATTAATATTGTAAAATAACTGGGCACAAATTTTATCATTAACTACTTGTCATAGAAACAATGTTTAAGACAAGGTACTTGGGTCTTCATGGATGTCTTGATTGATACAACAAATTTTGAATAAACATTTTCAAACTTTCTCCGAGCACCTTCTAGATCATTGTTCAACCTACAGCACAAAGCACTTCTCACAGCTCAGAAATTCTAATGTGTTATTAAGAAATTTAATTTAATCTGCTCTGGTTGCAAGGACAGAAAAGTCAACCTGAACAAATATGAAATCACAAGTAAAACAGAAAATGAAAAACTAATGTTGAGAACAAAACTATATATAGGTCAGGAGAAAGGATCATGTTTTAAAATGTTAACCCTAAAAAATTGAAATTAATGTAGATCACCAATAAGTACTAGAAGATTAGGAATTTTTCAAACAAGCAGAGAGAAAAATAACACTATGGGAAAAAATGACATAATAAAAAAAAAGCATAAACAAAGTTATTCATTGTTTAAATTAAAATGTGAGGTTCAGAGTTTACTAGAATGTTCAAATAGTGTGTTATAATTAATGTTTTAAAATAAATACAAATGGCAAAATATGTGTAAAGCAATTAGTTCTGAACCAGAAATAGTCTTCATTAAAAGCAGAAAACAAGAGCAGCATTTACCATTTGCTTCTTGAGTTTTCAGATGCTGACTTTTTTTAAACTCAGCCAAAAAAATAAAAATCTGTTAATAAAGGATCTATCCTTTAACATTAAATAAAAGGTTTGAAAGAAGATGTGAAAAAGACGTTTGGTGTTTCTAGCCAGTACAAGAAAATTCTTTCTCATTCATTCCCTCATTACTTTCTCACTATCACCTACAATGATTATACAATGCAACACAAATTGTGTTCTCTCAGAAATATAGCTAAGAAAGCTGCAAAATGGTTAACTCTGATATTTACAGTGTAAAATCTGCCCAGATTTCTTCAGAGGAAAAAAATTACAAATTATTGTTCTTATTTTAATAAAGTTACAATAAATCTTACCTTGAGGGTACAGCTCAATTTCTGAATGAATTATACCTTGGGACATAAATGGAAGCCACCTAAGAATAAGAAAGAAAATAAAAAGGCAGGCAGGAATCAATTTTTATTTATATTACCATATAACTGAATGATCCATATCTGATTTTCCTACTGAATACACATAACAGCAATTGGCCTCTACTTCTAAAATTTTATTATTTGATTTGATAGACGTTAAAGTAGAAATTATTTGACTCAACAAAGAATTTCATTTGTGCCAATGTAAGAGCTATGTAGGTATAAAATACACTTATATCAGATTAAGAGACTTGTGGCACTACTGTACTTCTTTCAATAGCTAAACAGAAGAATATAGCACAGAACATTTTTTCAGTACTATGGACTGAGTGGTGAGCATAATTTTTATGTATCTATTACATTATGTCTCAAAATCACCGTTCAGTTTTAAAAACAAAGGTGGAACCAAATACTGCTCTTCCTTATTCCACCTACAAATTGAGGAGAGGTGGATGAGCCTAAAAAAGGACAAATCAAGGCAAACATTGGTTAGATTTCTTAGTAGTGTTACTCTAGGCTATGTATGATTTTGTAACCTTTTCATTCAGAACATGGATTACCAACAGTTTTCATTTCCTCTTGCTTGGTAAGAAATCAGCTCTTTTTTACAAAAAAAAAAAAAAAATACAGCAATCTTCTGGTTGTTTTTTCTCAGTCCACATCCATGGACTCTCCAGGAATGACCTAAATCTCATGAAGCCTGTTGGGATTCCGTTATAAGCTGGGCAAGAAAAGTCCAAAACAACTTATGAAGGTTCCTTATTTTTTGGCTTGAAAGCATTAGTTGGCCAATTCAAATAAGACCTAGTCCCTAAGAAATAAATTTTGTTTTACTAGACAATTACTTATTTCTATCACTTCTGCTAAAAACTGATGGCACAGGTATTTTCTGCAATCCCAGATGCTAAAAGGTATCAGTAAGAAGTAAATACTGTATAGCTGAAATCAAGTAAAAGCTGTTAGATGTTCAGAAACTAATATCAGTTTTTTAAGACAAATAAAATGCTTATATTTCCTTAGCTAAATGAGAACAAAGCACTTTTTTCATATCCTGGATCATGAAATATCTATGTAAAATAAAGCTGTGAGGCTGAAGATTACTAAATTAGATTTCTGAAGGGCAAAACTTTCTGCTTCCTTGAAAAGAGCACAAATACATTTTGGCCAACATGGAAACTACACCTGACCCCCATCACTGACCTATTTTAACCCCTTTTCAGTGGAAGGGTTTCCTTGTTGAAAAGTTAGACATTAAAAAGCAACTCTTGTTTCTTTCTAACACTGTCTATCATAGAATATTTTTTTCTGATCAACATCTGGTGTTAATCATAACAGAATTAATACATCAAAGTGCCCTGCCATGCATCGTTCCTAAGCCATGTTACTCACTGGAGACAGCTATGACACATAGGAAATTTCACCTATATCTTTTTAGAAAGGTAGCAACTACAGCTCACAAGAACAGCTGGTCTGCATCCAAGTCTACTCAGAGAAATTCTCAGTCTTATACTACTATTTAAAAACATGTTACTGATTGAAGAAAAATCTCAGTTTTAGAGAGTTTGATCAAGATGAGAAAACATCTTTATTCCTGTTTTTGAGGATGTGACACCAAGGGTGGCAAGAAGCTGTTCAAGGTTATGTAACAAATTCATTAAAATCCAGACAAAATAACTAGCCAATCTGCATTTATTAAATATTATTAATTAATATTATTTACTCTAGTGCCTTGTCACATAGTCATATTGTTTCTCTTCACTTTCTTTATTTCAGCTGAATCATGCACATACCCACGAGATAGACTACAAACTGGAAACTCCAAATGTGAGATTACCATAATATTTTTCCAAACATGCAAAACGTAGTATTTATCAATTGACTTTTAAGATGCTCATTTAATAACTTAAACAGAACAACCACAAAATAATTCTGGGCATCATATTTGTCTCTCTAGCCATGCTGTTGTTCATAAAGAGAGTGAATGCTACTTCTAGATGGAAAATCTGTTTTCTTTCCCATTTAGAAATACACTTAATTTAGAACATTTCGGTTGCTTTATCTTTCCTTCCTGAAAGGTAAGTCACACTTACTGCACTGATCCTGTAAAATAAGGCTGTACTCTAAATTCTAGTAACATAGACTCAATATAAGCATTTAACCTTTGCTATGGACCATACAGAACATTAACTCAAGCAATCTGTTCTGGAACAACACGATTTGTGGATTTTATGAAACCGCAAAATAATCCAAATCTGTCTTTGCCTGAAAGACTCCCACTTAGTACACTGATTGACACAATATTTTAGTGATACGTATTGAAGAATATTTAAGAATATTGTTGTAAAAACTACCTTTCACAATCGAAAACATATTCTGAGTTGCTCTCTGCTTCTCTGACAATGACTTTATCGCAGTACCAATGCTGGGACTTGGTATTGGCCTCACAGCGCAACAGCACCTTCTGCAGCTTCCCAAGAGATACAGCTTCCACTTCAAAATCACTGACCTGGAAGACAGAGGAGACAGCACCCCACAATTTGCCACCACTAAGCCAGTCCAAGAACTGAATTGTGTTAAAAGCCTGATTAACTCCCACAATATACAAAGATTTCAATTGGTTTTAATGACAGCTGGACTGTATTCAAAGAGTTTGGATCAGAAAAGTTAAATGTCTTTTGATGATGTGTCAGAGTAAATGAGAAAGCACAACCAAAATCAGGCTGCAGTAATAATCCCAAATAAATTGGATTTTTACAGCCATCATCCAAAATTCTGCACACAACCCTTCAGTATTGTTTAAATGCCTTGCCATTTACATTACTCTTCTCTAGGTAAGAAAGAGTTAAAGCTGTTATTCCTTTGTTGAAATTATTTTAAAACAGACTTTCTCATCCTTTTCTCTTTTTAGTCTCACCTCCTCCATTTACATTTTATTCTACTGAAAGAAACTGAAATCTGACATGCCATTTTTGCCTTGTTATTCACTTAGGCTTGTGCTTATAGTTGGAAAAGGTTGTTTTCATAGAAGCATGAAGCTGATCAGGTTCAGGTTGATAATTTTCTGTCACAGTAAAAAGCATACAGCTTTCTCTTTCTAAATGTAACGGTTCACATCTCTCTTCTCAGTAAAAAGAAAATGAAGGAAAGAAATACACTGGGAGATTCATATCTGTAAAGTTCTCCGTCCCCAGCAAATGGCAGAATTGAGACTGCCTGTGCAACATTAGTTATCCCTTGTGTATAGGTAATATATGATCACAGGCTAGTCTCTCTGAAAGATTCCTGCCTCAAAGTGTGCACAGGAGGATGGCAGATTTTCAGTATCTCTTTTTATCTTCATTATCTTTATGACTCTATGCATTATTTACTGCAACCACCCAAAGAGCTCAGTGAAACAGAACTGATTTCCCCAGAGACTTCACCTTTGCACTTTTTCCATAGCACCCCGGTTTTCTGCAGTGCTAAATCTCTTTTTTGAAAGGCCATCTGTGTAATATTTCAATTTACTTATACAGTTAAAGCATAGAGTTTATTGCCAAAAGCTGTCAAAGATGCAAAATGGTAAGGGTGCTCAACTGAGAAACAGAGGGGTTAATTTAGTGGCATATTTAGCATTTCAAAGAGCTTACTAGGTGCAGAGCAGAATTCTATTAGAACTCAGTTACAGCTACGGATGTTCAGAAATTTAAACTGGTTATGCAGCAAAATATAAGCATGAAAAACGTGGTCACTCAGGGAAGCTTTATTTTAAATAATTTTCCCAACAGAATGCAGAATATCTGTGGCAGAGATGAAATCAAGTTGTTCAAGTCAGCACTCCAGTACCTCTGCCATAAAATGATGTGTCCCAGTCACTGCTCTGCTGCTCCAAACAACCCACTGTCTCATTCACCCATTTCCATAACAAAGTGCACTTTGAACCATTCCCCTTAGCCCCTGTATAAATAATATGCTGAATTTACTATCAATCTGGTTGGAATAATGCCCCCCAGAAAACTCCACTTTAATTCTGAATTTTAATTTGAATAGAACCTAATCTCTCATACATTAGTAATGGTATAAAATACATATTTTAAAATAGTATAGATACATTTAAAGCTTCCCATTGGGTTATTGCTATTTTTAGCATTTTTGGATACTGCATTTTGTTTTGTAATTAAGTGTTCCACTGACAGCTTGATACCACTGGTTATACACACAAGTGTTAATCCTCAATAGCTCACAAAGGAAGAAACAGGCTCGACAGAAGGTCACGAGAAGACTACTGTCAGAGTTAACATTAAATTTGGTAGCTCCTGAAATTCAACCATACCACAGAAAATCAGGATGATGTATATTTTACTTACGGAAGAGCTAGGAGGTAATAAATTGAAAGAAAAATTACTTTAAGTGTCTCCTGTATTAATCAAAATACTATACTATTATACATTAAAAGAAATACATAACAAACAGACCTACTAGGACCTGAAATCATGGAACAATTTCTGTACACTTATTTGGAGCCAGCAGTAACTCATCATAATTTGAAAGGATATGTTTCGAATTCACAGGCAGCTCTTATCATCATCCAAGGGTGGGGACCTCAAATAATTTTTCTTCCCCTTTTCCTGCCCACGTTTTCACTCATTCTATTAATTCCTGGGTCAGTAGAAGACTATTTTCCTTAGTTCTTAAAAGTTATTTAGCTAAACTTCTGTGGGATTTTTTTTATTATTATTAGGAACCTGTATAAATTACTTAATTATATTCATATAACTAAGCAAATTGATTTTCAGACTTACCATTCCTCTCTGGAATGTCACTGGCATACCGGTTTTATGCAGATGTCTTAGACCAGAATCTCCTCTTTTTCCATAGATACACAAATAAATTGCAGAATCTGTATCAGCTTGCTCCAAGTCACCAGTGTAGACATAAATATGGTATAAAACAACTTCCAAAAATAACCAAAGAAAATGCAAGTTATATGTAATCACAATTAATTTTACTCACTATTATAGATTAATGATAACAATGCCAGCAAGTCTGATTTGCAATTTATTTTCTGGAATATGCTCCCCAGAAATCAGTCAAACTATCTGCTTTTAAGATTGTCAAGACCACAATTCAGATGACATTAATACTAAAAACCAGGTAGCCAATACATACGTAACTGTACACACATACTTGGATAGAGAGGTTTTCCAGCTTCCACTACCGGAAGTTCACACAGAAATTCTCTATCACCACGATTCTTTGATAACCATGTGTTTGCTGGAAAATTCAGTGTTTTCTTGCTCCTTAAATGTTGCAGCATCACCTGGAGAAGAAGCAATCCCGACTCTCAACCAGTTTGCTCTTTCCAGTGCTTTGCTTCTCAACAGCAAAACATTTTTTTTAATATCTTTTTCTATCTCAGAAAACAGTAACACAATCAGTAAACATGACATACAAAATTGCAGTATGAAAATATTTTTATTTTGGCCACTACTGTGCAACAAACAAAGCTGTAACTGAAATTTGTGGTTTGGCCATTACAAATGTCACCAAGTCTGATTTCTGCCAGTAAGCCACCTCTATGTAACACAGCCTGGAGGACTGAAGACCGAAAACCTTCTGGTAGGTGCTGTTGGATGAGACTGAGCTTTGGGAAGATGTGGAAAGATTGACTAATTTTATTTTAGAATGAAAACAGGGTGAAACTCATCATCTAAATCCTTCTGAACTTTGACAACTAGAGGTCACGCTGGAATCACAAATCAATTTGTATTATCTTGGCTTTTCTACAGCAGAACAAAAGACAACCTGTGTACCACCACCACCTATATATTCCTCCGAAGATGGTTAGAATTCAAATTCTTGAGTTATTTGCCACTGTACATCAAGATAGCTGCCTTACTTGTTTTCTATAACTAAAGCAATTTTTACTCTCTTTTATGAAAGCAGTTCTTGCTGGTGTTGAATTACAACAATACTCACTACAGGGCTTTTCCATAGGTCTTGACTAGCAAAAGGAAATCAAAAATTATCTTTCTGCAGTTGTGTTTTCCAGTGTGCATATAGTACGCATTAGCCTTGCAAACAAAATTAAGAAAACAAGTGCTCACATCCAAATTCTAACATTTAGGGAATCAAGGCAATAGATATCTTTATCTCACTTTTCCAATAAAATATTATTTAAAGTAAAATGAACACTGCTTCTAACACCAAAGCATGTATTTATTCTACCATGAAATACTTTGGCAGCACTGATTCCTAATCTCTAATATTTATTTGCACAGCCCCCCCTGCTGATTCATAACAATTGCATATATTAACTGCTTTTTCAGAAAAACACAGCTTTAAACATGATTTATTTCTTGATGTGAAAAGAAGTGACTGAAATCCAGGGTTACCCAATGAAATTTGGAACAAAATGTTAAAGAAATTTTGTTACCACCAGGCTGGAAACTGGGATTCCTGCAACCATGTAAGCAACTGAAATATTTATACTTTACATACATGCTACAGTTTCAGTTAAGACCTCTAGGATAATGTAAAAATCTGTTCTTATTGTCTAATTCTGGTTGTATAAATCAAGGTTTTTAAGATTACTAAAATGAAAAAGAATAAACTTGTGTCCTTTACAGATTTTAAGTAAGAAACAGACAACAAATACTTATCCCAGTTCTGAAATAAATTTTACATGGGTGTCAGTGTCAGCAAGAATTTAAAATAAATTTAGCCTGGTGAACATCCCTAAATATCATGAGAAAAATAGAGTTAAAACAAAACAAAGAAGAAGAATTAATTCACCAAATTTAAAAAAAACCCAGCAGCTTCTTTTTCCCTGAAAATGCTCATAATTATGAGGTATGGTGGGGCCCATTATGACTTACTTAGCCTACGTTTCAGCAAACTTTGTTCATTCCTTGCATGTAGTTGTCATGGAATGATTGCTGCTCCATCATTTTCAATTTTTCAGACCTGGAATTTATAGCTAGAATCTCCCTAACACATGCTGAAGAGTACAGAAACACTGATGAGTATGGCAAACTTTCAGAAAGCAAAACTTGGTCAAACACGTCAATACAATAAAATTGTTGTCTGCAGAAAATAAGAATAATAGCAAAATAGTCCTACATATTTCCATCTCTTAGGAGATGAACTGTATCAGCGTTTTTGTCACCTCTAAAGCAATCTAAGAACACAAAGCAATAAGAACTTATCCTAATCAGCACTTATTGATTCATGAAGCCATGGCTTTATGAAAAGATGGGCCTTTAGTTCACACAAAAATTAATAAAATGGGAACAAAATCACCGTAAAAGTCTCACCCTTTGTAAGTTCCACTCAGGTTGTTCATTTGGTAATCCATCAAGTTCAATTCTTATCTTGTAGATATTCCCAATGCTATTTATTTTAACCTGAATAAAGTCAGAACAATACAATATATAACTACATAAAATTACATCTTTATCTTAGCAATTGATTCTAGGTTTATCTGAACCATTGTAATATCTGAGTGTAAAGGAACAGCACATAATATTTGATTGGCAGATTTGGGGTTTCAGAAGGATTCAGAAAAGAGACTACTTCTGTTTTGTCTAAGCAGATTCCTGTCTGAGCCCCAGTTTGACCAGATTATAGCCTAGTGGAATCACAACACTTACCAGAAAAATTATTTGGCAGGTATTTGAACTCTTCAAGGTTTCAAGAGTAAAAGAAGTTGGTGAGGGCTGTGCATGAGAGCAATGAGGAATACAAAACTATATCTTCTAAACTACAGGTCACAAATTTCATAATTCTGCACAGTTACATGACCTTAAACCTTAATGTCGACATGAAGGATACAAAACTTTTGGAGACCTTAAAGAATAGCTCCCAAAAGCTGGCAGAGCATCTGCAAAACTTCAGATACTATCTTTGCCTTCTGACTATGATTTGCATTCATTTGCACTTTCTTTGCATTTTCAAGCATTATATGTGCTCTTACTTATGAAAACTACTCTAAGCAAACTTATCTTCAAAACTTCAAATGATCCCTCACTTATCTAGGGCTCACTTGAAGTTTAGCCACTATTTAAAGCAAGCATAAATAATTTTAGATCATTTGTAATGTACCTCTAGGAAAGGAAAAGTAAGTGTGCTATTATGCTATTCTCAAATAATAATTCTATTCATAAAAGATTGGTAACTGCCTATTCCTCTCCATCATTTACATCCAAAAAGCTATTTACATTGTGCAGAAATTATATTCATTCTCTTAGAAACACCTACTAGTATATTATCCACTCATTCTTTACCTTCATTAATAAAACGCACTCTTCTCCTTTCAGAAGTCAGAATTACCTCACTTCCTGTATCAGCTTTTACAGCATTTCCTGTATCAGAAACTTTTATGTTATAAATCACAGCATTGTGATGCTTTAGTCAAGAATTTCTAGAAGCAAAAATCTTTTGCCCTGGATTTCCTGAACATTGAAATGCACATTGAAATCTCACAATGGTTGTTTGAGAAATAATCTGTGGGTTTCACATCTGTTATTTGTATTGGTGTACTTGTTACATCAACCTGAATTTCATTAACAAAATAAATGCTAACTCCAGGCTTGCAACACTAATGTGTCAATATAGTTCCTGTCTTTTCCACTGGCTTAAGAAAATAGCTTTGCTTTGCTCTGCCGAGTCAGATTCTGATACCCTTGCTTACGCTGCATAATATTTCTCTCTAAAAGTAGTCTTATTAAAGGTAACCTGGAGACTTTGGGGCTAAAGCAGTACTAAAGTACGGGTATAYATTCAGCTTGAATGAAAAAAACAGCTGTTGTCTTTCCCCTGTTTCACAAACAAACCAATCTACTTCTCAAGCAATATGGGATATGGTCTTCTCATTCACAGAGCTGGTGTTAACTGAATATACAATGCTACTGTTGCCTGTTTATTCTAATGAATCCCTCTTCAGACTTTTGTTTAAAAAAAAAAAAGGTTGCACGATAATTTCCTGTATCAACACAACACAAACCAAAACATAGTGGACTTTGTCAGAATGCAAAGAGTGACTTCTGCCTAAAACAATTAGAAATCTTCCAGAAGAAACATGCTGATAGCCTTGATTTTTTCCATACAGAGTCTTTGGAAGGATTAAACAGGTAATGACAACTCACAAGGGTAAGGTAAGAAAGGGAAGGCCACATATGAACAGTTTTCACTTCTTAAGATGGTTCTACTCAAATTTTTCATATATGTGCATATTGCTGATAAAGTGAAAGGCTAAAGAACTTTAAGCTGATTCCTAATTGCCAGATTATTACAGCCTTTCCGAGGCTGCTTTTTTCCTAGAACTCCTGGTCACAACTATGGTTCAGTTGGTTACTCTAAAAAATAAAATTCGGTGTCTTCTGTTCTAGAATATATCAGGGAAGACATAACAAGTTCAAAAACGGGAATGGTAAGAAGATGTAATTTTTTTTATATCTTACATTCCTATCCTCATTTCAAGACCTATCCTGTTAAACCAGTACAGGATAAAGTTTAAAGGGAAAAGGAGAAAAAATAGCACTTAGTCATAGGTTTTTTCTTTGTGGATTTATCTACTGCAGACTAAAGAGGGAAAAGCACTTCAGTGACATTTGCTGTTTCATGCCTGAAAGCAATGGTGTCAGTGTGATGTAAAGAATCATAGCAGTAACCCCAGGTGCTGAGAGAAAGATTCTGCTCTCCCACAAGATCAATATCTGCAGCACACAGCCATAATGGGCCATATGTATTTTAGAGGAGAAAAATTGGTCCATCTCTTCAGAATGTATGGATTAACTTTGCAAACATGCCATTATCCAACAGTGCTGATAAATTATTCACTAATTAGGAGAACAGGACTCCCTGTGGATCATAATATATAGCCTATATGCTTAGAAAATGAACATTACAGTAGGTTATCTTCCTGACTATGCCCTATTCATGGAGAGTATTATTATTAATATCATTGACAGTATCAATCTTGGATTCTGCCAAGATTGTATTAGGAGAGTTGATAAGTGTGGTAAAAAAAACATGAAACACATAACTTCTGCTTTATTTAGCTGAAGACAGCAATGTTACATGCATCTCAGAGAGAGATTTAAGCAAAGCAGAAATTTTAACACCTTTGGTAACTTCCTCTCAGCCTACCTAGACATAACTTCCTTATTGCAATAGAGGTGGGGTTATTAGTCTTAAATAATAGCAGAAACCCTGTGTTTTCACAATATGATAATACATAGATTTTATTAGACTCTCAGTTATTCCATAGGTAAACCTTCAGACAATTCATTCATTTATAATATGGCAGTTCTAAAAGTGTTTTTATTTCCTTAATTGAACCAGTTCCACAGTATACATTTTATAGTATGCTTTGAAAACTGTATGCCTGAAAATTTAATTACTAAAGATCTCTAAACAATATGCAAGTCTTATATCAGACATGGTTTGTTTCAGAATGAATAGCTTTTAAGCTAGTTTCAAATCAATTGCCTTAAAGAAATCAATTTACTTCTGCAGTTGTCCCATTTGGTCTACTACATGAGGGAAGGGGTTTAAAAGAAAGATTCTTTATTCTGTTGCTTGCTATAAATAACAAGCTGATTTAACACAGAATTCATGGAGATTAGATACAAATTTATTTTCTGTAGTAAATATAGGAGAAAAACATTTTTTCTTTTCACATGACAGAATAATCCTTGGAAAGGTACATATTAAAACAATGTTCTTAGCCTTCATTAGCTACCTGAAATTCATCTTCCTGCCTGGGAAGAAACAGCTGCTTCTTGTTGTCCTTGCCAAGAGTTATTGGTCCAGCTAATCCTCTGTCTCCATATATCCAGAGAGAGACACTTGCTTCAGTTCCTGCATTTCCTGTCAGTATTGACACTTTCCATTCATCATCTGAAGGAAGGGGACACTCACCACCTTGGGGATTTCTCATTTCCTCTGTGAAATACAGAACATTAGTGGGAGATGAAAATTGACATGAAACTGCCAGTCGCTGTTGTAACTTCAGCACATAAGGAGGCCATAACAGCAGGGGGATTGTATTTTTTCATGGCAAGTGAGATAGTCTGAAAAGATTGATTTATGTTTCTTGTCTAGACCAAGATGTACTGATTAGTTGAGCTACAAGAATCAGCTGGAAAAGAACAAGTTATCTCTCGCATGCACTATCATCATATTCTTCATACATATTCTGGAGTAGAGTAAGGATGCTATGATGCAGAACTATGACCATTAAATTGACATTTCTGGTTCCTTAGTCTGACATTTAGAAATGAATAGAATTACTCCTCTAATGCCTTGTGTTGGGACATCATTAGCAGAGTCATGTGTCTGGGAATAGAGACAATTTTCATTTCAAATTTAAAAAAAAATCAGGAAATTAACTTTCTTCAAATTAAATATTAACTCCAAACTGCAAAAAAATAAATCATAAAAGAACTCAGTATTTGCTTGCCCGTGCCAGCATCTGGGCTAAGGCAGGCTCTGCATGAATGAGACAATAGCAGCACAGTACCACTTTATTAATAAATTTCACAGTTTTAATGGCTGAGCAAGCATAATTTTGGAAAACATAGGCTTCACTTCAGAATAGCACCTAGTAATCTTCCATCTACCCTTAATAAAAATATATATACACGTAGAGATGTTAAATGACAGCTCTGCACACAAGATATGGAACAATGGACTCTATTAGGATAAAGGAATTTGGATTTGAGTAATCTAATCAAAGTAGAACTTACAAATATCAGATGTCTGAACACTACTTTTCAAAAATTGGACCACTGACCATGGAGTCCTCTCCTAAAGAGGGGWCCTTGCTTCCAAGAATTTATAGTCTGTTCTAACACAAGAGGCAGTCATAAACCCTAAATTTGAAAACATGAACCTACACATTGTCTGTAAAATGTGTCCTCCAGGGGTTCCCAAACTCTTCATCATGAAGCCTTTTCAAGCAACTGTCAAGAGACTTTTTAATATGCCACCAATATGAATTTGTTGGAGAAATCCCAATGCATCAGTGTGGATGTTTCTGCTGCACTACATAAGTTATATAGTGCTATTAGAGTCCTTTGCTTTTTTATTTGCTTGATTAAAATACTGTACTGGGTTTCTCTGGATGGAGTTTTTCCCTTCACTTACTAAACTGCCCTTACATCAAAGGAAGAAAACCGAACAAAACCCACTATTTAGAAGMACCAACTGAACAAAACCAAACCAAAACCAGACAGAAAAACAAGTGATGCAAAAACCATCGCTCACCACCAGCAGAATGACACCCAACTAGCCCTAGCTCCAGTTTTATTTCTGAGCATGACAATATACAGGATGGAATGTCTCTTTCGTCAGTTGGGGTCAGCAGGGCAGAGTGAGCAGAGATGGATGCAGTATTGTGCAAATGATGCTCAGCAACAGCTAAAACACTGGTGTGCTAACACTACTTYGGTCACCACACTAAAATCCAGCACCAGACAGAAAGGAAATAAGGTGCCCATCCCAGCCAAGCCCAGAACGAATACTAAAAAGAAAAAAGCAATGCCCATGGCAGAAATTTGTAAAATTTATCCAACTGTTCTTGCTAGCATAATTTTGGAGCTAAATTGAAAAACAGAACAGTTTTGAATCCTTGAGACTTGCTTCTTAATAAACTTTTATGAGCAACAAATCCCACATCCTGATGAATCACTGTTGAAGCAAATTGGGTAAGTGAAGAAGCATTGATTCMATACTGAGACATGGTCTTGATGTTCCCTTTAAATTTCCTCAAATGCACTTTTATGATACTAAATAAATGCTTTTTTAAAAAAAAGTTGTACTCCAAAGGAATTATACAGTTTCTTGGGTCATCAGGTTGTTCTGTATTTAAATCAACATGGCAACTAAAGCACCAAACCTGAATTATGATCTGCTAGCACTGACATCTTAACTGATGTGAAATATCAACACAAAGAATTGCAAAAGAATTAGGATCCAGTACAACGTTCTGTAATAAATAAGGACTGACTTCTGGAATCACAGGAAATTCATCCTTGCTAAAGAGTCTAAATTTTGGTTAACCAATCTTTAAGAAATTCAGAGCTGTTGTAGTATGACTCCTACGGCAGTGCCTCTAACAGTAGTAGTATGACTTTGGAATGGTCATAGAGATTTAGAATAGCCATTAGTGTCATAATAGTGGCTGTTTTTATTGTCTTCTTCATCATGACTGAGAGCAAATTATTCTGAAAGAAAAAAGAACATCCACACACCAAAAATGAAGCAAGAGGCAAACATTTTGTGGTTATCTGAATAAAAACTTAATTACACTTGTCTTTCAGTGCCTGAAATAACAGAACTATACCAAAGTATTTCCTTTGGTATAACAAATATTTTTGATAACTTGACTATATAACTTTCTGTAACTTTAGTTACCTAACTTCTCACCTGTAATTCTGAAAGCTAGAGTTCCTTCCAGCTATCTAAACCGCATCTTTCTTACAGCAAAGACATTAAAAATGTTCATAAAATGCACAGGTATTCAAGAAACATAAGGAATCCCATGCTGCTTTATGTGCTTAGAACAAGAATTCTTGGGCAACTGCTACCCAAAGCAGTTACTGCAACCTCAAACAACTACCTCTTGGAACAATTATAATGCACAAACAATTCACAGGCTTGAAATGCTTTTTGCCTCATAAATTACTGGCTCTTCTTACAAATGGAAATCGGTAGCATTGATTTGCTACAGGCTAAAAATATTCCAGTCTGAAAAGCGGATTTGATGGTTGCCCTGCATTACTCATGGGATTTTATACACTTCATGACACCATGCTGTAAATCTACTGCGACAAAACCTAATTCTAATAGGCCTGTGTGAGAATGATGAAGTCACAACCCTTCACACAATTTCATAGAAATAACTTTTTTTTAAATTTACTTACTTATCCTAAATGTAACACAAAAAGAAAATTATCTTGTCTCAGAAGACCACGATTGAGTGACACTTTTAAAATGAACCATCAGAAAAATTAATGTCTGGAGAAGTTTGGGCAATAAAGTTGATGTATTTTTATTACACCTGTGTGTATCATCATTTCCAATGTTAACCGAGTGGAAATGAGATCAGATTTTATTTGTATCTTATTTTCTCTTGTAAGTAAAATATATTAAAAAATTAATAGCAACTAATAGTATACCAGACATACAAGAAAAAAACGTGGAGGATATAGAGAGCATTTCTCAAAGATACACTTTGTTAATACCAAACCACAGAGATGTTCTCAAGGTCACAGACTGCATTTGTGTCACAGAAGCTAATGACATCTGGGTTGTTAAGTAGAAGCTGAGACCTGACATCACCTGTGTACGGTGAAAGAAGTTTCTTGAGGAGCACCGAACTCACACTGCAACAGGAGAAGTCCCAGCTGCTGTAGCACAGTTTTCAGTTTAATTAACCCTAAATCAATTATTATTTGTGAAAACAGAAACCAAAGCACATCTACCAGTTAGCAGACACAGGCATAAAAATGAGGGTCTGGTCAGCCTAATAGTTAATCTGCTCTGAGTTTGGCTGCTAAGCTAACTGCTGGATTGTATACTCGGAACACACATCACCCTTTTCCAAATGTTAACCGGAAGTGAAAAAAAGCAAACGAGTATTTAATGAATATCAGTTTAGAACTCAAGGCTCACCTGTACTTGTCAAAAGGCATATTTTGAAAATACCTTGAAAATGTCTAAYTAAAAAATGAGCATTTTATTCGAAGGGCAGAGTAACTTTGATATTTCTATTCATTTCGCATAAGCAGAATCTATTTTTATGAATGCCAGAAAAACTACTTACAAAATGCTATAGACTCTATGTAACCAATTTCATGGCAGATTTTGCTTCTATAAAAGGATCCTTTGCATCCAGACCTAAAAACATCCAGCTTCTTTGAAAACAGGTTTGAYGGCTTGTGTATTGTTGCCATGGGTTTTGGACACAGCATATCTGCTGACAAGCCACCACACTTTGGGAAGGCTTTGTGACACAGTGATACAAGACGAAGTCTGATAGATTAGAAATTGGGTGTTTTGAGCTAAAATTGAAAAAAACATTGCCAGAAAGAATTAAGTATTAATAATGATCAATACCTATGCTTGGAATTTAACCAGGATATTTTGGTTTGACTGAATTCAATTTAAATTCTGCCTGATACTTCACATTATACCCTATACATAATTATGCCAGATTTGATGTCTTGTTCACATAGCCAGACTCATCATGTACACTTTGAAACAGCAGTCTGAGGACCAAGCTCAAAGCCCAAATATCAACCTACTTGAATTATTTGCTACATGAATGCCTTTGAGACTACTTTTAGCTGAATAAACATGTCTCCCATAGTGGAAGCTCCAATATAATCTTGTCTTTAAAGCTCTTTGAAGGTAACAGATATTTTTCCACCCTGTGAATGTGCCTCAATGTGCTGTATGGAGCTCAGTAGTTTCCACTTACCCCACCTGCATTTTATGGTGATATGACACAATTCAGACTGTGGAGACAGGGTCTTTGGGTATATTGAAATAAAAGAGATGCAGGAAGCAAATATGATCATCCCCATTCTTTAAGACAGGTATCAGYCCCTGCTTTGTTTAGTTGTCTGGTTCCTTAGTTTGGTTACAAGGATGCTGAATATTCTTAAAATCATTGTCTTAGACCATTTATGCAACTTCTGTAGCTAAAGAGAAAGCATTTTATTATACAAAAACATATCTGCTAGACCATGACTCCAGAAGCATGACCAGAACGTTGTTTATCTTTTCCTACCTGACAAAACACAGGTATAAATCTAGGATGCAATGCATCAAAACCTTCCTCTTTCCTCCAGTGAACCATAAAGCAGAAAACATGAGTGTGACAGCATAAATAAGAAATATTCCATTACTTTCAGTGAGCTTAGATTGGGCTCTGCACCTATCAAACTCTTAATTTTCACAGAAATAGTCCTTCAATAGATAATTAGTTACTTTAAAAAAAAGTAGTGTGWAGTTATTCAACAGTTACCTGCTGATTGTTGCCTTCTCAATAAACCACATTCCAATGCCCCTTTTAAAAAAACGATAACTGGCAATATGTTTTATATTGCATGCATGCATGCATAATTCAATAATCTAGAAAACTCATTCATTGTCCTTCCTGAGATAAGTCTCTGCAAACATGTACATAGGACAAGCATAATACTGTGTTGTACCACAACCAGTTTGG
The DNA here is from genome assembly GCA_018881555.1 of Amblyornis subalaris. Lineage (NCBI taxonomy): Eukaryota > Metazoa > Chordata > Aves > Passeriformes > Ptilonorhynchidae > Amblyornis > Amblyornis subalaris. The sequence continues at coordinate 4,507,306 of JACAXG010000001.1, forward strand.
AAACTGTCACTTACTTGAGGGTGGGGGAGTCGAAGGCCTTTGAGATACTGGTCCTTTGGCTTTTGCTGGTTGGAGTTGAGATTCTCTGAAGTCTTTCTTCTCTTGGTTGGGTGCTGCAGATGTTCCCATAGGCTTTTCCCGACCAACTAAAACAACAAAATGTAAAATCTGTCACTAGCTACAAGCCACTTGGGTTTTTTTGCTCAGAAGCTGATAACAGATCTCACAGTTGTTCAACACAGTAGACACCAAAATCGTTTCTCTATGTATTACACAGCTACTAGCAATAGGATTATGTTGTTAGCAGACTGCCTCAAAAAGTGGAAAAAAACCTGACATACCAATTAAAGTCCATTTGATGTTTTAAAAATCTAAGCAAAAATTTAACACTGATGTAGGAATAAAATGACTTGTTAAAATGTAGATTTCCTCAAAATAAGCTTCTCCACCTTCACAACGTTTCCTTTCTTAAGACTGGAAATGCTGAAATGAAAATTGCTACAGGCCATTTGAATAATATGAAGCAAATTGATATTGTTAATGTGAACATGTCAAACAGACAATATTTATTGCTTGCATAGAAAATATTAGCTCCTTTTTATATTCCTTTTACTGAGCAACAAGGATTTAGGAGGGCTGAAGCCTGTGACAAAGTAACATTCAACTTTATTTTAATGACAGAGTAAGCATTGCCTTGTTGAGAATTTCTATTGAAAACACTGCTCTTCCAAGAGGTAATAAAGGAAAATAATTTCCTCATTTCTGCAAGGACACAGTGATCAAAATATTCTTTTCACCTCGCCGGAAATAGGCACTGAACAGTAGGGATGGGATGACTGACTTTCATAAAGCTTCTCTATGTCTCCATCACAATATGCATAGAACAATTAGTAAGACTGCTTGTATGTTTTGCTACTTTCTTTTTGCTGGTGAAAGCATTCAAGATAAGCTTTTTCTGCTTCTGTTTGGAAAAAATCCAACCAACTTCTCAATCGCAAACTGATTTCCAGTTTAGCCTTTTCATGGGGTGTTTCATTTCCTGATCTCTGTACTCAAGTCCACCAGATGAGAATGTGTTTCCTGTAGAATAGAGTTTCCTGCAGTTATAATCTAAGTCAGCTGGGTACCTTTGGTAATCAACTTGTCACCAAACTAAAAACTYCATTCTCCTGAATGAAGGAGAAAAGGCAAGCAGGCAACCCAGTGACAGTGACCCAGCGTGTGCTGAGAGCTAATTCCTGAGTCCCAGCTAGTTGACTAGAATAGGTCAGCTCTCTACTGAGGAGACAAATTTTGACCGCAATAGCTCTTAAATCTGGCTACAGGGCAGAAGCATGAGATAATGAATATGCTGGGGGGCAGAGTACAATGTATCTCATATCATTAAAAAAGAAACTGAACACTGCCAAAAAGGTCCTCTTGAAAGTCTACTAACTCCCCTATAAAATCAGGAAAGACTGTGGTAATGCTGGCAGCAAGACATCTGTGGCCAGAATGGGGAGTATGCCCAGGAAGTCAAGTCCACCTTTCTCTTGTCACCTGTTTTGATTCTCATTTTCAAAAGTTTAGTAGTAAAACAATTTATATCTACTATATCATTTGATATTATAAAAAAAAAATGAAGTTAACTAATTATGTAGGAAAAATTAAGTGTGCACACAATAAACTTTTCACTTTTAAAACTACTGAAACACAACAAGGGAAATTGTGTCAATGTGCCTTTTACACTTTTGCTTTGAATTTTGTCAATTAGAAAGACTAATTACTAAATAAAACCATAGGCCATTGAAAAATCACATACATTTGATAATCTTTGGGTAGAAAAAAATATTTCTCTCTCCAGTGTTAACAACTGGTTTAGTTTGGCCATCTGGCAGAAGACCAACATATATCCCTTTATTTCGCACCGATTGCAGACTCACAGATCCAGTTTCCAAATTCTTCTCAATTTTAAAGTGACAGTATTCGTCACCTGTGCCCTAAGAAATTGAAAACAGAAACATGAATTCAACAATTGAATCAATGTAGCTAGAGGATGTTTCTTAAGTCTTAATTATTTCTACCTTCCAATAACATTTCAGATTAACTTYACATTCTTCTCAACGTGCTACATTACTACACACAGAGACATACYGTATCCATGTTTATTCCTTTATGACCAGAAAGACTAATCACATAGGTAAGTGAAAGACCAAGTGAAAGCATTCTGATTTATGTTAGGATTTAGGCAAAGGCTAGGATATATTCATAGGAGTTTCCCACTTAAACAATTTTCAGAGGGTTAAGGAATGTGAAAATATCTATTTCAGAAAACATAGGATATTTCTATACAAATATTATACATAGCACAGATTTGCTAATGCTACATAATATAACAACTATTAAATAGATGTAACTTTTTTTTCCTCATTTTCATAGCACTTACAAGTTTAATTTCAAAACTTTTACCCAGTGTCACTTTTTAACTGGACCTCCTGTTCCATTGGTAAAAGCATTGCTGAAAAATAAGATATTCACAAAGCCTATATTCAAAATATGGATCAAATATTTTAATCTCTGAATGAAGTGTACTGGAGGCAATGACAAAACTCTCATGGACCTCATATCTAAGTACTTACACAGCTCTATTTCATACTCACTTGTCTTAAACTCCCCCCAAAAWTTATGCAAGTAAATTTCTCACATAAATGTGAGAATTTTAACTCAGATAAACAGAATCACACTTTAAAATCAGTGCAGTGTGCAGTTGCTTACATCTTATTCTTTAATGGGTTTTATATTCATCATCTACCTAGCAGCACATAAGTTTTAACTACATCCACATTCTCAGTAGTTTAAAAATATATTCAGATCTTTACTGATTCAATCAACCGCCAGATTGACACGACACCTTCTCTTGCTATATTTTTCTATCTTTTCTTTGGCAAATGAAGGAAAAGATCTGAAACATTTTAAATCTGAACAAAGTTTTATCCTATTTTTATCCAAGCAAGTAAAAAAAAGATCCTCTCCTATCACTGACAATTTACTAAAACAATTTGCAGAGGGAAATACAAACAAGAACTGCTTACTGTTCCATCACACTGGTCGTCTTTGATCTTCAGATACATTCTTGGTTTTTTCACACTTTCAAACATGCAGAGTCCAGAGCCTATTTTATGCACCTTCCAGTAGGATTCCTGCTGCTGCTGACCTGCTCCAGTGCAGCTCCCGTCAGGTCTAAGGGACAGAGCCTGGCAGAGACTTGTGTTGAGCAGAATGATGGCACCATGATGAAACACACCCTTTGGATCAGAGACAAAAAGTCCTTTGTGAACAGCACAGCTTTTCTCCATATTAAACTTTGATACTGATATTGCTCCTACTGTTTTATTTTAAGCACTTACACATGCATGTCCTTGTATAAAACATAAAAGAGTCAGTCTCAAGTAATTCAAGTATACCTCCAGTCTTTGAATATTTGCTGCTTTCTGTGCAGGCACTAGCCGGAGCAGTGGAAATCCTTCCCTACTCCACAGCATCCCTTTTTCTTGCTCAGCAGCACAGCACAACATCCAGAGCACAAGGAGTGTGGCAAATTAAGGAACTTGCCTCTTTTCATGTACCTACATTCCTGCTTTCCGAAGGTCTACTGGAAAGTTTAGAGCCTCATCTTTCCTGTGTTACAGCCCACCCTATTTGCATGTTCCAGCTGCAGTATCGGCACCGCTCACCCCTGGAGAGCAGCGAAGGAAACCTTCAAATGCTGCCTACCTGTTAAACTGTAGTTGAGCTCCACCTCGTGGAAGAGGATCCCTCTTTTAGCTTGCAAACCTCTGACACTCGGTTAGATACAACCTGCTTTTTAACAGCAACTTTTAGAAGAGTCTTCCTAATTTCCCTCTGCCCCACCTTACCTTGACATGCACAACAAATTCTTTGGAAAGCCCAGCATATCCTGTTGTTTCATCAGCTACTTTGCCTTGAAGGTTGAAAGTCACAGTGTGACCTGGGTAGCTGGCTGACTCAAGAATGCCACAACCATTCGGCTGAAGGTGAACATGGAGCTCACAGCATGCCCTGTCTTTGCTCTAACACAGTCAAAGAAGGAATCATAAATTAGATGAACTATATGGCAAAATCCAAACCAGACAGTGTCACAATATAGTTTCAGTATTGTTTGGGTTCCCACATTACTACCAGTCTAGTACCAAAACCTTTTTATTTCTCAGATATGCAGTCCTAATACTTAAGGACTAAAATTGTGGACTCTCTGGAATTTCACAAAAACAGTTCATCGTAAGATGACACAGATCCAATGATAACATGAAAGATACCTGGGTTCCTCAATTGGAGAGAATTAGAGAAACAGTCTATAAACATGGCAAAGTATAAAACTGACATAGACAGGAAATGAACCACAGGAACTCTTGGCCAGCAGCCCACCTTCTTTTGCCTTTGTGTTTGTCTTCATTGATTTATACTGTTCTCACAGAAAACCCTTAGAGAGTCAGAAGTTTTACACAAAAGAGTAAAGCAACGTAGTTTCCATGCATGCCTCTTCAAGCTTGCAGCCTCTATGATCCCGTTGTATAAAATATATAATTTAATATTTTATCAATATATTTATCAATAAATATGAATACATATTTGAATATTTTATCAACTCTATCATTATTCTCATATCTAAATAAAACTAGGATTTTAATCCATGTAAAATGCTAATAATCACTCCAATAATTGAAAATACTTCTGACTTATGTCACCTAATTTTTTTTTAGAATTTTTAAGACTTCAAATTATCAATATTTATAGGAAGATTTTTCATTACCAAGGTAACATGTTCTGAAGAAAAAGCTCAAAACACTATCTGTCAGATTCAATATACCTTTAAAAGTAAAGGAAAAATTGTATGGATTTTAGAAGTAGTTGTGAAACAAGTGAGTCAGCACGTCCTCAAAGTACAATTAAGTATGTATTATAAGGCCAATTGCAATTTTGTGTTGCCTTTTTGTTGCTCCAATGYCTGAGAGACAGCTGTCATGTCATAAATGTGTCACAAACCATCAAGGACTCCCAAAGCACCCTTAGACTAATTTCTGAGGCCTTTCACCAAAGGACTGAAAGCTCTACCCCAAGGAGAGGTACCTAGGCATTCCCACCTAGGTTCAGTGTATTTTAACCCATCAGACTTTGTGTTTTGTGGGCTTCATCCCCCCATCCCAAATGGGCCATTGCTGTGACCAAAGGACATCTAAGTTGCAACAATCAAGACTCATTGAAGGTCAAAGGGCAGTGAGTTTTTCACACTGTTATCCTCTCTCTCTCTCTCTCTCTCTCTCTCATTCTCTCTTCAATTTCTTTTCCCTTATACATGTCCYTGGGTGATTTTTGAGCTTTCACATTGTTATAGATAACAATAATGATAATCAAAACGGCTATATACTTACTTTCCTTATATAAACCCTATATACATATTTTTACACACACTGATCATCCACTGTTGTTTCAGTCTAATCCACCCCAAGGGATCTATTAACAAGAACCTGGTTTACTCTCATCTCCTAGGATGGGTTGTAACAGTTGGATATTAGGAAAAGATTCTTCATCCAGAGGGTGKTTGGATACTGGAACAGGCTCCCCAGGGAAGTGGTTACAGCACCAAGCCTGACAGAGTTCAAGAAGCGTTTGGACAACGCTCTCAGGCACATGGTGTGACTCTTGGGCCTGTCTTGTGCAGACAGAAGCCAGACTTTGATGATCCTTATGGGTCCCTTCCAACTCAGGATATTCTATGATCATAAGGAACTGAATTCCACAACTCCATTTACCTACTTTTGTGCTGCAAGTGCTGAGAAAGAAGGACAATAGTAAGACTTTGAAGATGGGCTGAAACAAATTGAAATGCATCAAAACAAAACCCTGGATTATATCAGTTAACTTATGACTGGCATGTTACTTWAAAAAAAAAAACGAAAATGAAGTAAAAAGGGGCATTTAAAATYAAGCTGTAGAATTTTTCCTTATCAAAAAAGAGGAGATATTAGAGCATTCCAGGTAGCTTGTCAGCATGTGGCAAATATAAATGACAGCCTGGAATGGCCTGGTATCTCCGAATTAAAAAAAAAAATCCTACCAAAGAATAAAAAGTAAACTGTGAGAAAACAAAGCCCTATGTCTAAATGCACCTATTTGTCGGCAATTTTCCTGGGTTCAGTTCTGCAATTCTTCAGTCCTTGTCTGATTGGAAGTAMAACTATTTATTAGTCAGATTTAAAACACTTTATTTTTTTTTAATCAGACAATGACATGGCATTATGAAGCAGAAATCAGTAACAGCATTTCCTACCTTTCCAGTTACATGGCCACTGACAAGAGCAAGAGCAAGACATGGCATTTGGTGACTGCTGAATACACATATATTTCTCCTTTTGACATTTACATCAAAAAGACCTAAGAGTCAAATGAAAACAGTGTTACAAGTACGAAAGTATATTAATTCATATATGCATTTAATTACAATCAATGGTTTATCATTTTCAAGGGAAAAGAATTAATTAAGTGTTTAACTCAACAGTTTGACCTCTCTGATCAATAAATTCTCTCATTCGTTCAGGAAAGGGCATCTAGGGACTACTGCCTATTTTGCTGCCTTGAGGAGAAAAATCCTGAGAAGTAATGATAAGGAACAAATTTCTTTTTATCAACACATATGCTCAAAAAAAAATCCATAAAAAGGAGCTGAGAACTCCAGCATAATGAACTGGGCTATCACAATGAATTTAGATGATAAATAACAGATGATGTAAGGAACATAAAGCTCTCAGGTAAGAAAAGAGAATTCATCCTTTCTATACCCATATTAGAATTTGTAAAGCAAATCCTGCAGCATAGCTCATGGCTTCTAAAATTCTAAATCCAGCCAATTTTCCAAACAATTAACTCTTATAGCTACAAAATACTGATGAAACGTAAAGTCATGCCATTTTTATTGTTCCCAGCAACAACAGCGATTTTTTAAGCAACTGTTCTACCAGTCCATTATGTTGCCTATTTGTAAGATGCAGCTGTCTCTGGAGGACTCCTGTGGTGTCAAGATGCACTCTTTGGTGTGTCCTGAAAGATTCTATCACTTCCAGAAAGGTCAGTGTAAAGTCCCTGGTGAGAGGTCAGAAAGACTGCACAGCTCCACCACTACCAAGGGAACAAAATATATGTGCCTAATATGATATGTATTCGAGTTAACTGTTAGTAATGCAGTAGGATGAAAGCTGATATAGGGTGGAACTGGTAGACTGCCATTAAAATCAGTGACAAGAATGGAATAAAATTAATTTATATATATATATCTACTCTTTATTAATTAACTCTACCTAGAAATTTGAACTTGCTAGCTTAAATGGATCTAGTTGCAAAAGACTGTAATTGTCCTTGCCATGTGAGTTCTGTGGGAGCACTAAACTGCAGATGACAAGAAGTTTCTATTTGGAAAAGGAAAGTCAGAGACAAGACATCATATGAGAATTTGTGTGTGTGTGTGTGTGTGTGTGTGTGTGTGTGTGTGTGTGTGTGTGTAAACTAGGCATATAAGTTCTGAGTTCTTATAGCCATTAATACATGTATATATTCTAAGGAAAATGTTTAGTATCATGATCTACTCCTAGCCATATTAGGAATCTCTGTATTAAAGTCCTCCTTTCTTGTATCCTTTATGCATACATCCACATGGAAAATACTTTACCATATTTGTTTTTCTTGTCACCAAGAGCATCAACTCTGCCGTCTGGGTAGAGGCAAATGAAGCCACGGGTGACCCTGTTGTAAAATTGAAGTGTGTTGCCTTTCTGAAATTTCCACTTTTCAGCAGCCCACTAGTTTTGTGAACAAACAGAAAAAAAACTTCTGAGAAGATGATACAGGAATTTGTCATACAAAGCATTCAACTGACCTAATTTCACCCAAAGCATAATTTGAATGGTTTAAATTAAAATAAAAAGGTATATTCTTACAGTTTCTTCTCTCTTGAGTTCCAGCTCTTGTCCTGTGGAGATAAAAACAGTGTAATTAATTTACAGAGTTTTTTCATTCACTTTGACACAGTCACAGTAAGGCTGAGTTCTCCTCCTCACCAATTTTCACTTACTTCCCGGAAATGTGCTAGCATCTGTCACAGGCAGTTCTCTAGCAATATTGCCATCATCCTGTCCCTGGTCCAGCCACCTGAAAACCAGAACCTGTTTCAGTAATAACTTCGAATGGCAGCTTCCAAAGTATGCATGGCATTTGGATACTGAYGCTTGCTCTTCTATGTCTTAGTCTCAAGGCTGACAAACAGCAATACAAAAATCCAGCTTTAGTGAAAGGATATGAACATCGGCAAAAAATTATTTTTGTTTCTTGTTCTTGATGAAACAAAAATTAATGCTTTACTGGGTTGAGGTACAAGTGCCTAACCCAATTATTACAAATCAGAGAACTCACGTTCATCCCAGATCAATAACGAATTGTGCAGCAGTCATGATGTTTGCTCTTCCTGTCTGCAAGAAGGCTAYAGCAGGATGCAAATTGTTCCGTGCCCCGAAAATCCCTATATAAGGAGGCAAATCCTCTGACAACACTTTTACCATATACTTTTACAATGCCATTGTACACATCTACTTATGTAAGTTAAGTCTAACTCCATTTGAGTCAAAAGCATTCACACACTCAGAGCAAGATAGCAAGCACGGCATCAGGCTCTAACAATAACTAGCACATACCCTGTATTTTTCTGCCTGAAATGGATTTGAACTCTCCTTAAATTATGTATGAAGCTAGCATTATAGATCTCTTCATAGCAGTTCATCTCATCTAGAATACAGACTCAAAATTAGGTCAGGCAAGGATGAGGTGCTGTATCTGATAGGCAGAAAGCCCTTACTCACACATAAATCAGTTTCAGTGTGCACATCGCTCACTCCGAGCTGTCTCAGGCAGTTATTTATTCACTCAGGGAAGTGAGAGGAGGAAATAGAATCGGGGTGCCCATGGCAAGCTGCAGCTAGACTCTTACGTGACTGGACTTTACCATTCCTAATACTTGCACTGATATTTATTGATTAAAATTTTTCCGCAAGGTGTTGAGAATTAATCAGGCGTAGATAAAACTGTAAATGAGTTATAGAACAGAGGATTCAGAGCAGCAGCATCTGCAGGGGAAAAGGCAGGGAAGTTAGGATTGCTTCAAATAGCATTGAAGCTCAGTGACAGGCTGCAAAACAATTGAGTAAAAGAGATGTGGTCAGGCAGCTGCATTTGTGATTGCCATTTCACAGGATCTTAAAGTCTGATCCTGAGCTCATTGAACCCCAAGTTAATCTCCATACTAACTTCAGTAAATCAGGAACAGTTTGTTAGAGAGACAGCAGCCCACTCTTCTGAAAAGCCTTGCATTGCATGACATGGAAGAACAGATGGACTGGCTGGTGTCATATAAAAGGTGTTGGATACAACACCTGAATGTGTAAAAAAAGCCCATTTTAAGTAGTTCAAAAGGTGCAAGAATGGAAAGTTCCCAGGTAGAACTTTTTACTGCTTTTTCCTTAGCTCAAATGCACCAGAGTTTTGGGGCAGGTGGAACTCACAGAGCTGTAAAAACAATCAGACCAATTCAGCTCACTTCTTAGGAAACACATATTTCCCTTTATAGGATATTTCAGGAGAAAAACTCAGAGTAGTTACAAATTTATTAAAAATCTAACCCAAATGAAACACCACCAACCTGTGACAAAGAAAAGTATAATCCAAATCTGTTACAGGATCCTTGATTGCAACTTTGTCCAGAAACCATCCATTTCCTTAAAATAAATAAAGTTAAAAAAGAAAAATGTTTCATGAGAGATAGATTGATGGATTTAATTATGTCAGACTTCCCATAGCTGTTCTCTTCTACTGGAACTGCAAAATCTACAGCTCCATTGGCAGGTTGCTAGAGTAACAGCTACCCTGATGGCTGGAGAGAGGACAGTACCTGCTCTAGGTACTGTAGAGCTTGCTTATGGTCCCACAAGCTGCTGGGTTTCTCCCTGGCTACATCCCTCCCTCCTTTGACATTGTCAGTGTATGAGACTTACTTGTTTTGCTAACCAAAATATCAACAAAATTAGATAGCAGCTTATCATGGTTCAAAATAAGTTGCTATGGTTTTCAATATTTAGGCTCAAGAGTTTGAAAAATAGGACTTGTGACTGCAAGCATTTTAAGTTTCATCATTAATTGTAAGTTTAATGACAAATAGTTTTGCAAAAATTTTCAACTGCATCTTTGCAGTTGAATTGCATCAACAGTGCAATTGATAATGTTAATCAATCTAAAATTATAATAGCCCGTTTTCACTTTAAAGCAAGACACAATCAATGTCTTAACATGCAGACATTCCCTCTCTTCACAGTTTTTCATGGGGATTAGTAAAAAATTACTATCACATGGTGTCCTTAACATAATGATTAAGAGTGTGGTGAAAGCGAGGTTTCTGACCTGATCCAAGTCCATTGTGTCCTATAACAATCTTGTACAAATCTCCAAGGYGCACAGCTTCAACAGCAAATATGTCAGTCTGTAACCAATCAATAAGATTTCAGAAAAATCTAAAAAGCAGAAAATTCTTCAGCCAAGAAATTCTGAAAACCCATAAACCCTTATAACTCTTTTGTAAAGGTCATCACTTGAAATATCAGCTAATGATAAAGTGAGAGCAAACCAGGAACTGTCAGATGTCCTTAAACAGAAGTAGTAAGTAAGCCTGATCACCTTGCTAATGGAAGTAGTTCCATTCAAATGAMTGGGATCAGAGTCAGAAAAGAGAAACCTGTTGAAAGCTTCATTGGATAAACAATTACAAATTACAGCAGATTTCAACATTAGAAGTGCAGATATAAAATGAAGTTTCATTTCTTATTTGCTTATTAAATCAAATTTTTAGAAAAATGAAAACCAAAAGTACACAGCTTACTGTTTCATAAAAGAAAATTCTCACTTCCAAAAGCACTGGTATAACTTTGGAAAGTATTAGGGGCTAATTAGAGAATTTTGGGGAGTCATTGGAATGCAGTAATTACCTCCTTTCTAATTGCACCTTTCTTGGAATAACTACCCACCTGAGAGACAAAAGCCAGCCAAAGATATCAAAAAATGCACTGTCTTTCACTTACTTGTCCTTTTAAAAATTTCTTGGATTTCTGTGACCTGAGCAGCTGTCTTGATCCTGTATCACCTCTTTCTCCATAGACAGAAATATAGACATCAGCCTCAGTTCCAGCATTCCATAGGTCTCCTGTTGTCACATGTACTTCATAGACAGTCACTAAAAATAAAAGATGACAACTTTTCATATGACAAGCATTATTACAGTTGCAATAACATCTAGCTGGCTGTAGAGTCCAAATACCTCTGAATCAGGATATAAAACCTTAAAAATCCTACTCAATAAAATAATATAAAAACTTGCTTTAGTGTTACATTTATGGTTTTTGTCCCAGGCTGTCACTGTGGGGAATGCAACTGAAAGTTAATTTTAAATTCCCAATAGTATGTCTTCATCCTGCAACATCATTTGAAATCATCATAAAGCTGAAAAGTGAATAATGTAAATCCAAGATTAGTGTCACCACAAGTGGTGAGATCAAAACTATAAAAAGCAATGGGAACTATTAACATTTTGAATGCACTGGTTAACAACACAGGCTAAAATCTAGCACCATAATTTTAGTTTTCTAGGACCTCAAAACTCAGAAAATTGGATTGTTTTATTATTTTAGCAATTCATGAAATTGGATAGAGTTGTAGAATGGTTTGTTTTGGAAGACACCTTTAAAGGCCATCTAGTCCGACTCCCCTGCCATGATTGTGGACATCCTCAAGTACATCTGGCTGCTCAGAGCCCTGTCCAACCTTACCTTGAATATTTCCAGGGATAAGGTAACTACCACCTCTCTATATTCCATATGGAAATTCTTTAAAGGATATAAATTTGGGAGGAAAAAACTAGGACTTAAATTCAATAAATCACTTATTTAATAAAAATAGATAATGCAAATAAAAATAAATTTGAGTCAAAATCTAATGAAACTGAAGTAAAGACTATGATACACAAAAATATCTATCAATATGTAAATTGTGGTCCTTAAAATGTGGGTGTAGGAACTCCGTAAAATTCAGAATTGAGATAAAAACACGCAACAATAATTTTCAGTGTAAACATGGGAAAGGCAAAATTCATGCCAACATACAGTAACAATATTTTGTTAGACCAGGTGAGGTACAAAGAGAATGAAAGGGGGAGAGAAAACCTCATTTTCTAGCAAACAAGCTCTTCTTCCAAGTGTAGGTGTCCTTGTGCTTCTCTGTCTTGCAAGTAGGAAAGAGTTTCCGAACCATCGGGCCCGAAACAACATCAATATTATCATCATTCAATTGTCAGTTTCTATTTGAAAGATGTTATGAAGCTTGGCTGTGATCCTCCGAAGGAGTTTGCTTCCACATCTCACTCTTCTGGTGGCCAAACACCTTCCTTTAATAAGCAGTGAAAATTTATTCACCATCGGTCCGTATCTGTAATTATGCTGGGTTGCTCGTCAGTGTTTATAACTTTTATCATCTTCTTAATTTTTTTTTTTTATGATTATCTGTCAATTATTTAAATGGCATTTTCTGTGCATGTTACAAAACAAGCCGTCTTTGAAGAATTTGGTTTGGATAATGGTAACAATCTGGCTAAAACAATAAACAGTCTGCACAGGTAATTTTAATGTGCCCACAAAGAACACTAGTGGTAGTTTGCTTCTGGCATGAGAGCCAACTCATTTTGAGATGAGAGCCTCTAAACTCCTCTGAAGTATTGTACCATAGACATATGTTATTAATAAATCCAGCATAGAGGCTTAAAATTGCTAACTTAAACGTTCAAGCAATATTCACAATTTTTTATACTTCTTTTTACCTCTCATAAGCCTAGGGATCATCCCAGCTTTATAAGAAGTATTTATAATGCTTATAGTTCTTATCCTAGGAAATTGTGATTCTCTTAATGGAACAAAGCCGTGTCAGGGGAATTTCAGACTGAACACTAGCACAAAGGCTCTTCACTGGAGTGTGGTCAGTCACTGGAACAGACTCCCCAGGGAAGTGGTCAGAGCACCAAGCCTGTCAGAGTTCAAGGAGTGTCTGGATAATTTAGTCACATGTTTAGCCTCCAGATCCCTGTGAGGAGCAGGGATTTGGACTAGATGATCCTCATGAGTCCCTTCCAACTTGAGATATTGAGATATATCCAACTTGATTCTATGATTCTTTCCTTTAGGTATTGCATGGAAAAGTGTGCAGAAGACAGATTAAGAAAAGGAACTGTTTTCTTCACATCTAATTTTCTCTATAATTGTTGAATGTTACATTTGTAAATGTATCATTCTGAAATTAGAAAGTGTTAAGGGTTAAGGCTATTTACAAAGTTCAGTTCTTTCACCCATGCCTATGAATTATGAAAGATAGAACGAGGAGGTAAAACACATATTTTTTTCAGAGCTATTATTATTTGGGCAAAAGCCAGCCACATTTAAGACACAGAAGCTTTTGAAAGTCTTTAGTTAGCAGCATAATCAGGTACTATTTTTCCCAGAGTACACCTGTCTCAATGCTCAAAATAGTTTTCATTTAGCAACTGTTAATTCATACCGCGTTTTAGCCATATAATTTCACATGTCACCACCTGATCTATTTACTTGCCCAAATTTTTCTTTGGGGCTCCCACATGAACACATTCCCTATGAACAGACCACGGCAGAGGCAGAGAATTAGTTTCTCTAGACCAATAATTCCATTCCTAGTACCATAACAATCCTCTCTATTGCTACAATTTCCTCCTTCAACAACTACTTACTTGCCAGTTTCTGCAAGAAGAAAAGCAAAAGTCCACCAGCTACCAGCACTGTGTAACCTGATTTGTCCCCAGGATATAATTAATGATTGTGTCATAAACCATGAGCAGAAGGAGACAAAAGTAGGATGGTAGAGGATAAAAAGTCAAACGAATGCTGCTCAGTCCTCCAGCATTATAGCAACAACGTCTCTATGTAACACTTCTTAACAGTTTAATTCCCATGTTTTTACTTTGAATAAAATAGAATGTTAAATCAGAGAGTGTTTCAGCCTCTTTTTATTTAGAAATTGGTTTTAAAGTGCCTCTCATCATCTCTCTTTCACATTGAATCCAGACCCCTTCACTGTTCTGTTATCAAACTATCTTCTCTGAAGTTAAAAGCTATGTTCCCTTTTCACTGTCTCATGCAGAAATATAACACTGGCAAAAAGACACAGAGGCTGTCTTTCAATTACTAAGTCAGAGATGAAACTGCCTTCTCCAAAGCCTTCTGCATGACCCCTTTTACACTGAAGCTGGTAGAAATGCACAGAAGCTCTTTACTTCCTCCCTTGTGTGAGGGAGAAATTGTTAACTACAAAATGCAGATTGAGAGGTTGGTTGTAAGTGTGCCTTTGTGCTTTTCATGTATGAAGATTACTCGATAATAAAAATCTTTCATTGTATCTTTATCTCAGAAACAAGGAAACTAGCTACTCAGAAAAAGCCTGGAAATTAAKAGGTTCACAGAGTCACAGAATATTCTAAGTTGGAAGGGACCCACAAGGATCATTGAGTACAACTCTTAAGTGAATGGCCCATACAGGGATTGAACCCACAACCTTGGTGTTATCAGCACCATGCTCTAACCAACTGAGGATGTTGAGGTCTGCATCCCAGAATATTTACCAAGAGAATGTTTGGGAAAGAATTGCAAGTTGGGAAAGATATTGCAAGTAAGGGAATTGGGCATATTCAATATAATATGTTAATTATCATTAATTAACATTTATTCAAAGGGGTAGGGTGGGAGGTGCTTGATTTTATACCAGTGTTCTTGTATGTCCCCCTATTTGAACAATATCAGTCTCCTGACCAGAGACCAAACCTGTGAGGAAGCAGGCTGACTGCCTCTCAGGCTTTTCATGTCATGAAGATCATGACCACTCAAGATCAAAAATCATCGCAGTTCATGTGGATGGGCCTCTCTCTAGAGCATTTTATGAGCCATTTACAGCTGCTAAGTACATCACTGGAGAAAATATCTCCCACTATTCTTTTTGTCTTGAAACATACAAATGAGGCACAAACCTGTTTTCCCTGCTTTTCTTGTCAGGTTCTTCATCTCAGAGCTCAGTCACCAYAGAGAGGCATAAATATAACTCCAGGCCACCCAGCTCTTTATTACAACACTAAGTGTCCCATGGTATGTTTCCCCATAACCATGGGCCATTTTCTGGACTTCTGCCCCATAATTTTATTTGTATATATCACCTTCCTCTAGCCTGCACCCACAACAGCTGCTACCACTGAAATACCTGTTATGATTCCAGTTTTGCAAGATCAATACTAAGGACCATAAGCATACCACCAAGCACTGCTTTAGTATTAAACATTCTGGAAAAGGGGTTCCAAAGCTTTTAGAGAACTTAGAATGGAAGTTTCTCTCATCCCATTCATTTTGTTCTCTGCAGCTGATGTGATTTTTTGGGGAAAGAGAAAATGACATGACCCACTTGGATCTTACACTAGTGAAAGTCCTAACACAAGTAATCCCAGTGGTGTTATGCCTTTCCCTCCTCTAGCATCACACCCTATAGGATGGAAATCTGCCACAGCATTCTTGCTCYCTTGCCCACATCTCTCCTAGGACACACCGATCTTGCTACTCCATTGTAATCTTCTTAGGCCAGGAAAGCACAATGCCAATTGGAGGGAAGGGAAGAACAAGCACACACTTTCCACTCCTTTCCCATTGCTCAAGCAGACGGATAATAGAGCAACAATATCCAGCATGGGTGACAAGGACTGGTGTGGTAGAGAAGGACATTAAAAGAGTGTAACAGCAGCAACACCCAATAATTTTTATATTGTCTGGCATCATTCACCTTCAGAATTACAATAAAATCTTTATGTGAATAATGGAGATTTTAAGACTTACAGCCTCCTGAARTATTTATTCTGGAAGTTTTATTCCACATACAGAAATTAAAAGTCTTCTGAAAGCTTGTCTCAGCCTCATACCAGAAAGAAACTGAAATAGCAGCTACTATAGTTATACTGGAGTTATAATCCTCAGTTATTGAAAACAGAGTTTGTGATCTGACTCATATACGCCAACTTCGTGGTAGTTACACATGTGTGACGTCTTTACTATTGCCTTTATTTTAAACCTAACACAAGTGCTGAAAATCTGATCAAACAAGGAGTCCTATTAAAGTATCTGTAAAATTCAAAGCATTAAAGACTCTCCCATCTCCTTTCCAGGGCTTCTTAACTTTTTACCTGAGTATGCACAGTAACCACAGAAAAACAACACAGAGAAAGTGTTTTAGCAGCCAAAAAGTGGTAGAGGACTTGATGAAAAACAATGAACTAGCCTTTGTCGACATTAGTCTGTGGTCTGACTTTGCTGATGTTGTACTGTGCTTACCTGGAAGAATAGGCTGACCCTGCTGTAAAACAGGAAGCTCCACAGATACTTCCCCGCCAGCCCGGTCCTGGGCCAGCCATCGATGTGAAGGGAAGGAGAACTGCTCCCCTGAGGAAAGGTTCAGCAACTGCACCTAAACAGCACCGAAAATTGCAATTTAACAGGCTGATCTCAGACCAGATGGAACAGAACATGAAACGTGCAGGGTGCTTTTGAAGTCTGTGCAGGTAGAGCTCTGTGCATGATCACAAAACCATGGGTTTGGATTGGAGCATTTCTGCTCCCTGGAGACAACTGCCCCAATCCGACTTTTCACTCAGTCACGTTTGAAAGCTCAGGGCAGAGTAACTCAAGTGCAACCAAGAAACAGGTTTTGTCAGCTCAGGAGCATTCCCACAAAATACAGCTGTTGTTCCAGCTGGTACATCCACGTGGGCTGGCACTAGGTGGCATGGCTTACCAAAGACCGAACTTCTCGCTGAGAAGATCGGCAATGCTTGCAACCCTATTCCTTGTTTTCTTATCAGAACAGGAATTAAAGTAACAGATTTTGATTCTTCAACACTGCTTGTGACATAAATAAACCACGAAAGTGCTAGCTCCAACACCAGTTGAGGCCTACGCAATGCCCTACGCAATTTTCTTCCATGCCCAACTTCCAGCATGCAGCAGCAAAAGGACCATATGCACACCAGCTGAAGAAGGGAAGGAGGTTAAGCTATTTTGTACTTCAAAGTATTCCCTAGTAAGCACTTCAGAGGCTGCTGTATGTTCTAATAGTCCCCTATTATGCTAATTTATACCCATATCTACACTAGATTTTGGACCAGCAGAGAGAAGGAAAGACGCCTACTTGTAGGTTCAGTCTGTGTGTTACAGAATCTAATCTCCTTAATTTGAATATTTCACAAACTCAGAATTACTGGAAACATTTTTATCTCTTTTGCTGCTTGAATAGCAAACCTTAAAGACAAAGATTCATATTGTCCGAAAAACCTGGTACATCGTGYCTGGTCAACATCTACTGATGAAAATTGAAAGGGAAGTTTGGATTAGCAAAGCAACACATTCATGAACATTTTCTGGTCTGATATCATCTCAGTACAGATACAGACACAGAAACCATGGGACACTGACAGAGGACTTGTGTGCCTAACTACCAGAAAAGCTCTGCTGTTGTAGAGCACTCTCTTTTAATTTTAGTTCTTCCTGAAAAAATGTAGGTTTCCCAAGCAACAATGATGTTAAGTGTCTGTAGGTTGTTTCTCTTCCGTGAAATCTAGAAATCAATGGCTGTACTCATTTGGCTTTGAGCCATACAAAACAGTAGGTTACCTGTAGGGTTTCATCAGGTGAATGTATTTTTTTTTTCTTTGACTTTCTACCCAAAGTTGCAAAGAGGGAATGATCCAACCCTGGCTGATGAACCACTCAYATAAAAACTGTGTCTGATTGACTGAGATTCCATAAAGAGGCAATTAAAATTTATAAGAAAATAACTAATGGAACACATTGAAGTGTTGGGGGGGGGGTAATTTTACTGTTGATTTCAATTAATAAATCCTAGGTGGAAAGAAGGGGAAAAACAACTTCTAATTTTTCTCTTTATTTTAGTTTTTTTTGTCAGACTTCCTCAGTCTCTCAATTTAAATGTCTGTCCCCAAAACACAGCACAGCTGAAAAATGACTACCTAGGCTTTATAATCAGGCAGTCCTCACCTGAATTGAAAGAGATATAATCCCTATAACTCTATCATGAAACCTSTTAGAGTGATACTACCAGTGACATGATATTTCAGTGTAGACATGCACTGGCTAGAAGTACGAACTCAGAGGATCTTGCCTAAACTTCAGTTAACACTGCCCAGATCTCAGTCTTCTTTCTGAGTCACAGTCACAGATGAAAACAGGCATCAAATAGCCACAGAGTCTGAGCACAGATCAATGAATATTTGACTTCAGTGGACACTTTGCATTCAATAGATCTAGATATACCTTGAAATGTAATTTCAACATTGAGTTTACCAGCAGCTTCTAAAGCTCTTCATAAACTACTGTCTCTAACTGAAAGATAACAAACTCTGGCACAAAGATGGAAGTGTTTCAGGCATGCATAGCATATAACTGGCATACATAGTACATCATGGATGTTCAGGATAAAGGTCAGATCCCTTAATTTCCAGTCCAAAAACCTATATACCATGCTTCACAATTGAAGCCTGAAGCAGTACTAGCTGATTCTCTTTACTTAATTACATTTGCTTTACCTGCATCAAGATATTTTTTACATAAGGAGGGAAAAGAACCTGTTACTGTCTTTTTCCCCTCAGAGACAGAGAACTAGAAACATTTGCAATGTAGCTCTGGTGCTGTGCATAAGGACCCAGCATCAGCAACAGATTTGGGGAGAACTTTTGGGTAGACTGGGTTCAGTGACTTTCTGAGTTTAAACAAACTCCAGACACTCCGTAGCATACAAAGACTGTAGAAGACTCAGAATATAGCAGCTAAATTAGGCAGTCCTTGCTGCCCAGCCACACATTTTTAAGGAAACATAATGTACTAAATTGCAAACACCCAACCAAGTAATCATAAGCTGCCTTTAATTCCGCACAAAAACATTCCTTCATAATCCCTTAAATGAAGGTGAAAGTATTTGATGAGGCTAATATAATCCTAGGGATTTTTTTCTTACTTATATTTTGAATCCACCATCATAGTGACTGCTTTTGGAAAGATAAAATTCTTTTTCACTGCTTTTACCTTCTCACAGTGCCAGGCAGGGGAGTTTCCTGCATTTGTGTGTCCTATACGTATTTTGTAGAGATGTCCTATGTTTCTAGTAGTGATCTGTAAAAGAAACACAACAAATGAAACACAGAACATTTGTTAAATAGAAAAGACATGCAATACAAATTCATTTAGTAAGGTGAGACTCTTGTTTAGAGGAAGAAAATATTCCAATATTTAAACAAGTGTTTCCAAATTATTCTGCTTCAGAAGTTTGAGTCTTCTAAAGGACAACCCTGAAAAATCCCATTGGCCCGCCAATGCCATTTAAATAGCTTCAAGATGCTGCTGTAGCAGATCCCCACTGAATACTGGCCTCAATGGTAGATGAATATAGACTTTATGTGTGACTAAGAAGGGAAAGTGTCTTGACCCTAAATCCTGTCTCAGTTTAGCATCTATACCGTTGACCTGCTCCAAAATTATATTTGCCTCCCACATACCTTTGAGTTTCTCCCTACCCCTCCAAGAGTGTATGCCTTACAATTTTTTTGAAACAATTGTGTTCAGCTTTGATCCTTTTTTTTTTACAAATAATTTCAACTAAATCAATTTAAAAGGCTGTATTTGAAAGATTAGCTCTTGGGCAGGCTGGATGAATATGTCCAGTACAGCTAACAGGGTGCTGAGGGAATAACTTTGTGTGAAGGTTATTCAAACTAGTATGAACTTAAGTGTAGAAATAGAAAGCTTATCTTCAAGAAACTGGAAGCACACCATCAGCGTCTTCCCTCCTCGCTGTGCAATTTATTTTGTTATAATGTAGACTTGATTTTTCTGTCCTTCTGTAGTTTTCTGTAGAATGAATTTGGATGTTTTCATTGACATTGTATAGATGTGTGTGAACTGAGTTCCCTGTATCATGAACTTCCCTGAACTCAAGTGTTATAAACGATAAAGAGACAGAGCAGCCAGGACAAACCACAGATATGTGCACATATAATGCAGTCAGAGAGCCTCTTCTCTTTCTATATATTTCAGAGTAGGCTCTCCTTAATTGTATTCAGTGCTATCAATACTCATCTAACAGGGGAATCCTAGATCCCAAACAATGGGACTGCCTCCATACTTTGCATTTAAAAGTCATTGTAGGTCAAATTAATTGCAATAATGGCAACAGGAAACAGCCAACAACATCTGTTGTGAAGAGGGTCTTTTTATCTCTCAGGACCTGCTTACTTGCTTTCAGTCTGGGGAGTTTTGATATCAGAAGAGAATGATATTCTGTATCAAGGGTGCTGGATTCTTCTGACAAACTCCATCAGGCTGAAGAGGGATAAGAACTGCATTTCCTGCATCTCAAACATCGATGGGGCTATTGTGGAAAAGGTGAGCTCTTCATCAATGCTGCCATTAAACACCTTTTCTCAGAAGGGTACTTGCTATACTGGACTAATAATAGAAGCACCTGTTTGTCATATGACCCTATAGCAGACACCTGTAGACAACCCCTGACAATCCTATATACACACCCAAGATATGCAGATAAGGGACCTATTCTGGATCACTTAAATCACCATGTTACAAGACTGATGGAGGAAGAATTTGTTTGTGTAACTGGAAGCAGAAGCAGTGTCAGATAGACAGATTTATTATAGGTATAAAATTTGCCACTCTTTCAATAAAGCAGCAGATATTTAACAAAGTTAAAATCTTACTCCATATCCTAATTGTTCCCTTCCTCATTTATTTTTTAATATTGTAGCCCTGTTTCAAATTTGCAAACTAAACAAGTATCTGCTGTCCTGTATTTCTTTGTATTTTCTTGGGCACTATGTAAATTAAACAGTCATTCTTCTTTAACAGACGATAAACATGTTGAATCAGATCAGCTYTGGATGAGTGAGTGGGAAAGGACACTAAATTTAAATCTACATTTAAGTCCTGTTTGTCATTACCAGATATGTGTAACCTACAAGAAGCTGCCTTCTCATCACATAGATTTTGAAATTTCATGTGATCTGGTAGGATGCAAGAGGGCAACRCAATGAATATATATTACTTACCGTGAAGACGTCTTCATTGCCTCTCTGAAATAATTTTCCCTTCTCTCCATCAAGAAAAATAGGACCCGAACTGCCACGATCTCCATACAATATAATATAAACTTTCGAGCTTGTTCCTGCAGATGGCACATCACTGGTGAGGACTGACACATTCCATTTCCTAGCTATCAAAAGATAAAAAGAATCACTGAATTACTTAAACACGAGATTCTGAATTAAAATGCATTTCAGTAATCAAAATTCTAAATAACACCATGTCAATGAATACAGAAATATGTGTTTCACAAAATTGCAGCTGGCAAATATTGAGTTTGCTATGTTGAGCATGTCAAGAAATGTYAGGTTGCATTCATATTTTTTGTTCCACGTGTACCATATGACCAAGTCAAATTTGCACGAATGTAGATCACCTTTCAAACAGAGTTTTGAAATATTGTATTAAATKGCATTAAAAATGACTTTCTGTTTAGTTAGGATATATCAGCTCTGCTCAATCCAGTGCTGTGTAGTGACAGCCTTGACACTCATCACTTCAAACATTAGGGTCTCTGAAAGCAAGTAAGGTCTGCTGAAAATGACTTCTTTAAGAAGATCTCTCTCTCTGCAAAAGTGTGATGTAGCAGCTTGTTTGGAATCCACTGAAGCTGTACCAGCACAGGAAGAACTTGGATCTGTTGGAGAGAGTCCAGAGGGGGCCAGCAAGCTGATCAGAGGGATAGAGTGCCTGTCCTAGGAGGAGAGGTTAAGAGAATCAGGTTTGTTCAGCCTGGAAAAGAGGAGGCTTCAGGGTGACCTAGTTGTGGCCTTCCAGTAACTAAAGGGAGTCCATAGGAAAGGTGGAGAGGGACTTTCTACAAGAGCATGTAGTGACAGGATAAGGGAGAATGGCTTCAAACTGAAAGAGGGCAGGTTTAGATTTGATATTAGGGAAAAATTCTTCACTGTGAGAGTGATGAGGCACTGAAAAAGGTTGACCAGAGAAGCTGTGGCTGCCCCATTCCTGGAAGTGCTCAAGGCCAGGTTGGATGGAGCTCTGAGCATCCTGGTCCAGTGAAAGGTGTCCCTGCCCATGGCAGGGGGGTTGGCACTAGATGGTTTTTAAGGTCCCTTCCAACCCAAACCATTCATTCAGTGGAAGATGAGTACCAATGGCCTGGAATTAAGGGAAACAGTATTACTGAGGAATACCCTTAGCAACAAGTCAAACTTGATCAATTCCAGAATTGTCATAGCTTGAACATATTAAACTGAAAGAGTAAGTAAAAAATAACAACTGTGAGATCTGAGGAGGAGAAGTAACTGAAAGAAATATATTTTCCATCAACAGAGCAGTGTGAACCTCCTCAAAAGTTGCTGTAATCTGCTTTTCCACAGCTAAAATTAGCCGATGATTGAATTCCTCGTTTTGTTTTGCTTGTGTGTGTGCCTTTTGCTTTACCTATTAAACTGTCTTTATCTCAACCCATGAGTTTTCTCTCTTTTACTCTTCCCAGTCCCTCTAGTGGGGAAGTGAGCAAGGAGCTGAGTGGGGCTTAGTTCTGGCTGGGGTTAAACCATGACATAAGGTAAGAAAATTGCATTAAATATTTCCCATAATTCTTACAGTGGATTAACATTGCAATTAGATTAATGATATTTGATATCATTAGTGCTATAAAAGTCAAGTTTCTTGTTTAATAGCAATACATTGAACAATTAAATGGTCTTCCTTTCTTCTGACATCCTTAGAGGTAAGCGAAATATGCCTTATGCATTTCAGAAACTACAACCATGATTGTTAGAGGAAATGGAGAAAATATTTACATAGGAGAAAAAGTTGAGAGAATGTCTGATTTTCTTGATAGATACCAAGGAGGAAAAAGACATATCTAAGTAAATTACAGCGATGGCTTTGGGACACACATATTTAAATTAACCAAGAGTAGGCTGAGAATGGAAACTAGGAAACATTTAAGACAGACATCAGACGAAGGACTCAAGGTCTAGAACATCCATCTGGTGAAGGCTGTAATGACAACATAGAAAAAGATTTAAAATGAGATTTAGCAATTAAATGGAATTACTTACCTAACTGTGTGGTTTCCTTCTAGCAAGCGGCTAAAATAGATAAACTGAGAGTTCCTGGGACTGTGACCTCTATGTAATGTTGGCTGTTTCTTTTTTAATAATGGCAAGACAAAAACTGAATTCCTTCCAAAAGTATGGCATACTCTGTCTAAATCCCTTGAATGCTTGCTGAATTGTTTTCTATCCTATTAAAGTAGCTCATATTACTCCCTGTGATGTTTTTCCCTCTGTCAATTAGTATGTTGCTCTAGCCACCTGCATTGTGATGTTCTCTCTTCAGCCTTTTCCAATCTTACCTAGTGAAAACAATTTTATCTTATCTGCATATCTCCGACTTGATATCCTCTATCTTTGTTCCAAGTTGCAAGGGAGGGTTTAGATTGGATTTCAGATTGGATGTAAGGAAAAATTTATTCACTGAAAGGGTTGTCAAGCATTGGAAGAGGCTGTCCAGGGAAACAGTCGAGCCACCATCCCCGGAGGTATTTAAAAGGTGTGTAGATATGGCACCTGGGGACATGGTTTAATGGTGGACTTTGCAATGCTGGAGTTAATGGTTAGAGCTCTTTTCTAACCTAAATGATTCCATGATTCTGTGATCTTCCCTGGACCATTAATGAATATATAAACCCTATGACAGTATGGTACATCTCACTGTCAACCTTTTGTCCTGCTCTGAGGTGACCATTTTATTCCTTCTCTTTCAGTTAACATACTGAAATCAGAACCAAGTCTTTCAGTTGGTATTCATTTCACCACTTGCTGTGGCCTCTGCTAATTGTAACCTCAGGGAGTACCTCACATCTCACTTTTTGAGTGCTTAGTTTGCTCAGTAACTCTCAGTAACTCAGTAATAAGCATTTGATTAAAGGTTCTTGAGCCTTGATCTGAAAAAATTAAGGTGCTGTGAATGCAGTGCAGAGTGCTGTGAATCCAGCAGAAAGACTGTGAGCAATGGAGACATGTATAGCTCTTAATTTGCCTAACATTTAGACATTATTTACAGCAGAGAAGCTTGGTACTCAGAATGCTATATGACATTCAGATGGACTCTAGTAATTTTGAGCTTCATTTTCCAAACAGGTTTCATTTCTGTATCGACATGTAGAAGGATGAAAATATACCATTGAGACTCTTCATTTGGAGGAGTTCTAAAACATATGAAGGAGGACACCAAAAAAAGTGGAGATGGACAGAAGAACATCAGAAACAAGGCCAGCACAGGAAAAAACACACAGCTATTTGGCATGAAATATATTAGACAATAGCTCTTGTTTAGAGGTATAATGCTAGTTTATTACATAGAATAMACTGCTTCAAACAACAGAAACATCACAGTTATTTAGGGGAAAATACATCGGCCACTGGACTTCTAAAAAGAACTGAAGAGTGCTTCTAGGTTTCCTGGCTATGCTACAAATCCCTTTTGCTTCAGATACAACTTCTACTTCCCCTCCATGTGCCTTCTGTCCCACATGGACACAATCAAAGCCTCTACGCCAAGAGGAATTTGCGTCAGCCTTTTATTAGGTCCCCAATCTGGATAACCGAAGGATCATGATCCAGGGATTATCACAGCATGTACATGCTAGTTATTCTAGACACAGGCTTCAAGAGTACAAAATGCCCAAATTCTCATTCTCTACCTGAAAAATGGCACCTTGTTTCTTCAGGTGTATCTCTGACTTCATTGACATGGAAGCAAGGTACTAGGCAGTATTAGGAATTAAAATCCAACCAAAAAACTGAAACACTCTGCCTAATCACAATATATTTTCCAATTTTATGTCTTACATCATTTACTGAAAAKTGTAAACCATATATAAGTTCTTACTATACACATTGAGTATTAAAAAAGTGCTGTAAACAGGTATCCAAAATAATTCTAATAACAGATTGAAAGATCCTGGAACATATTGCATATGCCTTGGATTCTCAAAATACAACATATTTACAAAAAAATAAACAAAAAACAAAACAACACAAAAACACATGGACATTCTTTAAAGTACAGAGATTAAGAACACACAACTAAAACTTGTAGTCTATGTAGAACAATTTTAAGAGTAAGTGGTGCTGCCTCAGAAGGAAATATGGCAAGAGCAGTCAGAAAGTCCACTGAGAGTCTCCATTCTCAGTTCCTAAATATGCCCCTTTTCTAGTGTCTTCTGGGTTAAAGAGGCCAACTTTATTTGGTGTCTGGAGGATCCCGCACACGGACGGAAAAATCTCTTTACTCACATAAATATCCTGCAATTGGCCTTTAAAAACTCAAATAGCAATCTGATATGTACGTCTATATAAAATTAACATGACTCTTGTTTCCTACTTGTTATTGTATTACAGCATTTGAATAGTATTTCTTACTTTTCATTTCAAATTAAACATATCAGTTGATTTTGTTATGGGAAAAGCATTCCGCCTGAAAGGCATTCTTCAATCTCCTTCTCAAATGTAATGAAGTATAGGAATCTTATCTTAAAATTTGGGCAGGTATTTCAAATTTCAGTTCTCTGTTCTAACAAGCAGCAGTCATTTCTCTAAAATTTGATGACTGGTACATAACTACTTCTTAAGAGATAACACTTCAGGGAAAAACTGGTATTTAGTCAAGAAATTTTTGCCTTAGAAGAACTTTTCTTCCTACAAAAATTTAATTAATATTTGAATTTCAGCAAAGATATACAGTTGTGACTTATGTTTATCTAGGTATTCCCACTGGGAGTTTTATTCATTGTGACATTCAGCAGTTTATTATGTGATTTTTTTTTTCTGAAGACATTTTCACTAATCTAATGTTATAGAAATTTCAAGATCTCTATTACAAGTGTTTCTCATCTTTATTGTTTCCATTGTTCATTGTACAAAAKCAAACTTATTCTTCTTTGTCTTCTGCTTCTTCTTCTGTAGGAAAGGCATTTTTGTCTTTCAGATTTTCAGAGGCTTTATGTTCAATGCTATTTAAGGAAGTGTCACACTTCAGAAATGTTTCAGAATGACAGGTTTCTGCAGGATCTGCCAACATGGGAGAAATTTTTTCTCCAACAATATAAATTAAACTTATTCTTAAGGTTTGACATATTTTTGTCTTTCCACTGGGTAGCTCAGTATTTGTGTCTTTGACAAGATCACTGGGTATGTGTTTGGATACATTATTTTGACAATTTCTGACTTCCATGGGTTTTACATTCATATCCTCTGTAATATGTAACTCCCCTAAATTATTTGTGTCTTTCAGAGTTGAAGATGCAAGTATTCCAAAGTTACTAATAAAATCTAAGGTGTTATCAGCATAAAACCTCTTAAAAATATTATTGGCAATCTTATTGATAGAGTTATTCTTCAAAGTCATATGATTATTTTTGTCTGTTAAACCTTCACCAGACCGTTCTAAATGTTTGCCCTTTTTGGCCAACAAATGTGGTCCCAGCTGGTTCTCAATATCAGATGCCTTTTGGTAGGCATATCCTCTCTGTTCCTCATTAATTGGTATTACTGTTACCATCAGTATTGGACAATGTTGGCCACATATGGCATGGAGTCTATCCAGAGAATCTTCTTCATGAAGATCACTTCTATTAACATTACTAACGTCAGTTGGCTGAGATTGTATGGGTACAGCATTTAAAGGCTTTTCCAATGGATGCACCTTGTTATCAGGTAGTCTAAATTCTACAGATGAAAAGGCTGGAAAATTGGTGTCAGCCTGTGTGGAAGTAGAACCTACCATGGCTGACGGTTTGGTCATTTCTTTGTTTGCTGCAGGAACAATCTTACCATTGCGACTAGGTTTGCCTTTTGTATTTAACTCATCCTGAAAGGGGTCTGAATCACTATTATGAGGCATATTGAAGTAGCTGCAAAAATTTTCAGGGGGTTTAACCATGTTTTCAAGTTCTGAAGAAGAGATCTCATCAAGGGCTGGGTACTGATTCAGATTGCCAAAATGAGAGTACGGAACTTCATCACTGTTAGTTTCAATTGATGTTGTATCCAAATTACCATACATTCCAATCCGTTCAGGTGGTGATCTTCTTATCAAATGATTTTCTTTCAGAAGCCATTTGCCTTTATCTATCAATATTCCTTCGTCTTCACTAGCTTGAATGCTAGGTTGACAATGTTGCTTTGGAGATTCCCCTAAACAGTCATCAGTATAACTTGTCTCTTCTCTGTTAAGAGTAGATCGTGGTGTTGGTAAAGGAGTATTTTCTCTTCTCAATATACTGTCATGTTTGTTTATGTTTATTGGATATTCTTGTGATGGTAGTGAAGAATGTGACAATTTCTCTGCAGAACAAGAGATAGGTTCTTGGGAAAAATAAATTATTTTTTCCCCCACTGCAGAGTGGAATCCTTCAGTATCCGTTTGAAATACTTTTGACATATAAGGAAATCCTTTGTGAAATTCAGGCTTAAATGAAGCTTCTGTCTTGCCATAGAGTCGTTCAATAGTTCTCTTTACATAGCCAGTATTATAATGTTTTTCAAGTACTGCTTCCTCCCCGCTTTCATTGGTCAAGTCACTGGATGCTCTAAAGTTATAATCACTTTCTTCAGTATCTGGTCTGTAATCTGACCAGTCTGAAGTAGCAGGACTTTTCAAGCATTTTTTTAGCTGAGAAGTGTCAGAACACATTTTATTCTCCAGTTCTTCTACTTGCAATTTCTGTTCTCCTTCGGTCATGTCACATTCTGTAATTTGCTTTGATTCATAACGAAATGATAATGGAGAGACTGTAGATAACCTCTCAGAGGCTTCCTCAGATGTTTCTGCATCTTCCTTGTCATCCTGTACAGAATAATCCTCATTAGTATATTCTCCAGAAGTTTCAGCAGCTAGTGTAAGTTGTTTTTTGGGGTTTTTGTCAATATCTGCTGACTTTGGATCAACATCCTCATCTTCACTTTTATCAGTAGTAACATGTAGAATATCTTTTTCACCTTCTAACTCAGAAGTATCCTGGTCTAAAATACAATTGTTATCATTAGAAGTTACACTATGAACTGTGGAGTTAGGTTCTACCGAAGATTCTGACTCTTCATTAATGAATGATGTATCAGTGGGTTTATCTTCAGTTTTTTCACATAGGYTATCAGGCATTTCTTCATTTCTTTCTGGTGTCTCTATAGCTGATGGAAGGCTACAGGTATTTGAATTAGTATTGGCATATTGATCATCTAGCTGTGTTTTGGGAGCAATCATGTCTGAAGTCTCTGTTTCTTTATAAAGATCCTTCTCTATACCAAAACAGCTTTCTAATTCCCCAGTTAACTTTAGAGCTTCTTCAGAATCGACACTGTCCATTGGAATATAAGGCTCAACTGATTCTTCAGGTTCRTGCAAATGTATACCACTATGAATTTCAGATATGGGCATATTCTCATGTGTGGAGTCTTGCTTTTCAAGTTCCTTCTGAAAGTGTAATTTATTTTCTGTTGATTGTTGTAAATGCGAGAAGACAACCTTTAGCTCATCAGCTTGTTCTATAGCTGCAGTTTGTTTCAGACATTTTAACTGTGTAAATATCTCAGAACAGCTACAGGCATTTTTTTGCATATCATCTGTGATTGCCCCAATCAACCTCTCTCTCAGATTCAGTACAAGTAGCCATGCCAGGAGGACATTGGAAGAAGAACCAAAAGCTGAAGGAGAAAGATCTGAAAGGCTGCAAGCTTTTCCTATACATCCACTATGCTCTTTCTGAAGACCGAGCAAAGTTGATTGTAGTTCACGCAGCAACATGCTAGACATACAATTATTCTGAAAATCAATTCCAATTTTCTCATTAACAATTGTGCAATCAGCTTGAACAGCAACTTCAGATTTTTTTCTTTGACATAGGTTGGTATCTTGAATATCAACTTCTGCCATCTTTTTATCATGTGCTTCAGGAAACAAATGTAGCTCACCATCCTGATGAAATTTTGACTTTAGTGAATACTTGGCTTCTTCTACTGTAGATGTATTAGAATGAATCAAAGAGTCAGTTGGTCTTTCACCTGAATCTTTGGCTGATTCTTCTGAAGTTCTCAATTTACCAATAGGCTTTAACGGTTTTTTTGTTAGATTGTCTTCAAGCAGATGTTTTCTTCCAGTCACGTGCACATGATTTGTGATAAATCCAGTTTCTTTATCTATAGAAGCATCAGTATTTTCTTTAGGAAAAGAACAGGCATTTCCATTCTCTACAGTCCCTTCTTTTTTCTTTATAGGGGGTAAGACAGAATTTGATAATGAATTTTTCAGCCAAGTTTGGACATAGTTTTCAAGTGAGTGTTCGACCTCCTCTTGAAAACCCTCCTGGTTTAGAGCCTCTAGTGTAATGGTGCTCTCTGACGTATTTATCTTATTTGAACCTTTACTTAGATTTTTCTTTATCGCCTTTTGCTTTTTCTCTTTCTTTGATGACAAATGTTCCAAATTATTCTTTCCCTTTTCTTTTTCGAAGCTAAAATTCTTTGGCACTTCTGACAATGGCTTTGAAGTCACAGATGAGTTAGGTGTCTGTTCAAAAGAACTGGTTATAAGACGTGTGACTTCTTTCTCAGTACTAAGTGTATCCTGACTGTGTTCAGATTCATTGTTTGAATCAACTGTCATTAGACCATCTTCACTTTTTGCAGATGAAACAATACTACTTTTTTTGCCTGACTTCAATTTTACCTTGGCCAACTTCTTGTTATTACCTCTTTTTTTTTTATTAGATAATGACGATCCATTTTGTTGCACTGCATCCTGGTGATAGAACTCATCTTCAGGATATAAGCTTTTGTCTGAATTGGCAGACCCATCATTGTTTTTTGAAAAAAATTCAGAACCTTTATTCTGAGGCATTTCAGAATAATTATCCATAGCCTCTGTTGTGGAATCCTGTGTGGTTTTTCTTGCGATATGCCTTCCCTCACTTTTAATTATCCCTGAAATTTCTTGGTGCTTTTGATTTTCATTTGTACCTTGCTCTAGAAAACTAGATGATTTTCTCTTCTTCTTCTTCTTTTTGGTGAGGGATGATGCAGATTGGCCGTTATCAGTGAGTGTTGTCAYCACAGATTCACTCCTGGCACTGATTTGATTCTCACTTTCAGTAACAGTAGGAAAGAATCCAGTTGTTGGATTTACATTCTCAGTAGGACCCTTACTACATGCAGGTGCCATCATCTTCATCTGGCTCTGTCCAGGACAGGYTGAATGCACTGAATCTTGAGAAACAGTTATTAAATCAGCAGCTTGGCATTTTATTTCTTCTTTTGACTGACATAATTCTGAATAACTAATGAAAGAACTCACTGATCTTTTTATTTGTTTAATATCACATGACTTATGGATGTGATCTGCTGTACCCGGCCTTGCTGTCTGGTAAGTTTTTGATGATGGTATGAAACCACTGATGTTAGTTTTAGAGGCTGATACTAAACTACTRTATACACCTTGTCCCACAACTGATTTCTCCAATATATTCTGTACCAATTCACCCTCGTCAGGCATTTCTAATGTCTTCCGATTTGCAGTTTCTATTAACTCGCTACTTTTGTGGCTTAGTGTAAAATGCATTTCTTCTTTTATATTTTCTGAAGAAAGCTTTAATAAATCATTGCCACTCATCTCATTAAACTTTGGATTACTGACACTTGACTTTTTTCTGCTTGAATGAGCTACCATGCAATACTCAGATGTTTTCTCTCCATTCTCTATTTCCTCACTGTAGGAAAACTGTCCTATTGTCTTCTCTTGAACTTCTTTCTCAGATACCAAGGTGACACTTTCAACTACTGCTTTCTTTTGTCTAAGACGCCTTGGCCCAGGGGTGGGAGGCCTGTAAAAGCGAGGCCTGGTATTTTCCTCAGGTACATTGCTTATGTCTAAATCTGCACAATAGTCCTTCTCAGAGACATTACAATCAGCAGTTTTCAAATCAGACTCTGATTCTTTGTCTGACACTTCTTCATTGGATTGCTGTAATGAGTCTTCCTCTTCTTTATTGTAGCTCTTCAGAAATGGAGAATCTTTTGGATTTATACAGCCTGTTGTATTTACATTGGACGAGCAGTCTTCCATATTCATTGCAGAATTGCAAATGGAGATATTTTTGTTATCAGAAAGGCCAGCACGACTTACAGTGGTTGTCCATTTAATGGTTTCTTCCTCTTTAATTTTGAATCGAACTTTCATTTCCACCGTGATACTGCCATCTTGATTAAYGTGAACAGATTTCTCAATGTCATCTTGATACCGCGCCACAGATAAGTCTTCACCAATAACTGAYTGATTTCCTTCTATCCCATTATTACTGTCAAGAACATAGGAAGAATCTGAGTTGTTATCATTTGAGTTGTTATCATTACTGGATCCTTTGTCAGAAGAAACCGAGAATATCTGAGATCTTGAGCTAGAGTCCATTTCYGCTCTCACTACCAATAATTACATTGAAGGAATACAAATTCATTCAGTAGGTAGAAAGAAGAGCAGACAAATATCATGGTAAGGATCCAGATGACGAGACAGCAGACAGGCAACAAAGGAAGAGAAAAGAAGAAAGGAGAAAAATTAGTATTAAAGATGCTAATGAAGTATGTTTATCTTACACACTTTGATCTTTATTTATTTTGCATCAGAAAGCACACAAAAAACCATGGCTAGTCTTGCTATTCATCTCAGAAGCTTTCAGAGAGAGAAATATAAGAAAGTCTTAGTAAAGAATTAAGCATTTAAAAACTTTTCCCCTTAATTTTATTTTACTATAAGTTCTTTCTAATGCCAGAACTATAGTCTTATTTGAAGTTCCAAAGCCTAAAAAAGTACTAGATGATCTCATTTTGTACTTAGTTGGGAGCTGAAGTTGCCTTGAGCCTTTCAAGGGATTCACAGGCCGTCACTTCTTTGGGCTTCAAGCTTTACTTCTTCATGCTTTAGTGATCATTAACATATAATTTCCTATTAGTTCTTACAGTTTAGGACAGTACTAAAACATGTCAGTCAAGGTGAACAACTATCTCCTTGGGCTTACTCTAACAAGCTACAGCATATGGGCAACTACTCTGCRTAATGTCACTGACACAGGAATAAAGGGTTCACATCCAGTCCTCTGGACTGGCCTACTATAAAGAAGTGAACATTGAAGTTCTTGAACTCCTTGGAAAATCTGAACTTAAATCATGACATTCTGAAAAACATTTCTGCATCAGTACTGTAGACAGTRGTGCAAAACTGAGCAAAGCCAGTGAGAATACTTCTAGACTTCAGTGAATTTTGAATACGACCCAAAATGAGTTAGCATAATACACATCATATATTCTCACARTATATTTTGACTACTCTGCAATAACTTCAGTCTTACAAAAAATTATCTCATCTCTTTCTAGTAGTTGTGGCTAAAAAGATGAGAGAACATGAGATAAAAATAAAGTTTTGYTGTCTGTCAAGATGTTCTGCCCATGCAACGGAAACAGTGCAGGTACACTCACACAATGGTATGCTCAACTGCCACTGATATCTAAATACATATGATCCACCATTTAATTGACAGGTTTCACTTACAGAAAAGCATTTTAACACATGTAATCTATTTTGCTTGAATTTAAGCTTTTTCGGTTTAAGTGCTCTCACATCAAGACTTTTACAGTAATATATTACTATTATAGATATGTGTCTATAATTTCAGGCAAACTGCCTTGCAAGTTTCTCAAGCATATGCTTTACCATTAACTGAATGAGAAAAAAGAATTTGTACTAACTCCTCTAACACAGACCAGAAATTATGCTTCCCAAAGTAAAAATCTCACCTTCTCTGTCTYGGGAAATGGAATTGGAAATAGCCTGAAATTCCATTTTCCATGCTTCACATCATCAATGATGTCTCCTACACCTGATACTTTGGAATTCTTGGGTTAAAGACAAAAATAGGGTTGTTTTTTCCTCTCTCCTTCTGTGATTGCTGTCAACTAAGAATCAGAAGCAGGAGCTTATCAGATTCTCAGCAACTCATGTTTTCTACTATTGCAAGGCTCAGTCTCTGTCTCAAAGCAAAATTTCAGCAGGATTTTTGGTTTCTGCAGAACTTTCATTCTCAAAATGTTCTTATTCATTTTCTCTTGACTCATTAGTTATGCTCTGGAAACAGGTCTTAAGCTGTGCAAGTCAACGTACACAAAGCCTGAAAGAAACTAAAATTAATAGCTTGGTGGGGAGAAAATAAAGTGCAAGGAATGTGAATGAAACTCCTTTGAGTAAATGGAAATCAAATGTCTTATATATTAATGTGCTCCATGACACTGTCAGGGTTACTGTGAAAAGTCCCAGTACAGTAACAATTACTGGGTTCCCCAGTACAGCATGAAGCTGTAGCAAGACTCCATAGTACCTCTGGATTAATCAAGTTTACCCCTAGACAGTACCTCAGCCTTACAGGATACTCTAATGCCAAGAATTCCCACAGGACTTAAAGCTCTGGTACCACAGCATTTCATTTGCCTCAGCCTCAGGCTATTCATCCAGCCTGGCTTCTCTCCCACAACTCCTCATGTTCATCTCTCATCCACTGGCCACTTCACACTCTTCCTGACCTTATCAGTGGCACAACTCTGTGAGTAATCAAAGGGAAAGTACATATYTGTGTATCTTTTCCCAGACTTATTTAAAAAACATATAACAGCCATGAGGATGCACCACTCTGTTTAGGCCAAAGCAGCTTCAAAAACATGAAGAATTTGCAAGGCGGTGGRTGCTATACTGGTTTTCCTGTTTATGTGGAGCATGAGACAAGAGAAGTGTAAGACACAGCAAGCCAAACCTCCACTTGCTAAGGTAAGTTCTGAAAACTGAACAAAAGCTTCGCCCAAGCAAGTCAGTCAGTTAAGAGCCTGAAGTAGCCTGTGGTTTCTCTTTTACCACTGTTGTTATTAACTCTGACACCAAAAAATTAATAACAATGACAATCAAGTGAATTAAAATAAAATATAGATTTGCATCCATTTTCTAAGTAAGTCTGCTAGAAACAAAATATGCATACTAGCTGAGTACTTAGCAGAAACTTGCATTTTAAAAAGAAAAYTAACACTTTGATCTTTTGCAAGCTCATAGAGGAGTCATAGCATATATGAACAGTTTCAACTGGCCTTTCTGAATAATCTTGATCCTAGCAAGATTGTCACTGTTTATGTCTTATGCCGAGAGAGATAAACAAATTAATAAAATACAAATTAACTCAAAGAACTTACTCTTTTCACTTTCTGACTGGGCATTTGCTTTTGGGTACACACGATTTCCAATTCCAAGCAATCTAGCAGGCCGTAAATACCCAAGAGATTCATAATTGCTTGGTTTAAAAGGCTCTCTCCCTGCTGCAACTACAGCTCCAGAGCACAATATCAGGGCCTGAAGATTAGGAACCTGGAAAAAAAAGTAACATTAAATTCTCTGCCTTAGTAACCACCAAAAAATAATGTAAGAGATTTATCCCTTTCAAGCTTTAATATCTTCACTTCTTAGTCTCTACATTCATTTGCAGCAGACTATTAAATATGTATCACAGCACAGAATTAATTTTTCAATTCCTATAAGGCAATTCCTATTTCTGTGAGGGTATGTCTTGTTACATAAATATATTGGATAATTMCTTCGGGAAGCAACTTGGATCCAGATCAAAATTTTCTTAAAATTTAAGTGTTTGCACACGTAATTTTGTTTCATCATTGTACAGTGACTGTTCATAGCCATAAAATATGAATATGCATTTGGAGGTAGGTATATATATGAAGACATAACTTGGAGGAAAAATTCATAATACTCCACAAGCAGTTGACTCATACTCCCACAAAGGAATAGGACACAATCACAGAGCATTATACTTTGGAAAAGACCTCTGGAGGTCATGTAGTCTAACCYTCTACTGAAGGCAGGTCTGACTGGATCAAGGTGCTCAGAGCCTTGTCTGACAGTTTTGAATTTACGTTCCAAAATACATTGCAAGACAATGCTTACAAACTCCACTCATAACTTGCAGGTAATATGGACAGTTTCCCAACCTAATACGCAGTTTCAACAAATGGAACATAAACAASAGACTTCCTTTGAACTCTTGGAGTTCTGCATGGAATTCTCTTTCTAGATACCTGCAAAATCTAATCATAAGTGTTTTTCTGTGGTTAAACAACACACAGAAAATACACCAAGTGATATAAAATTATAAAAACAGCATGAGAGATTAAARTCTGGATTATTAGTGCTGCATCATCTGAGTTTAAGGACCTGGTCCGTGGTTTGAAAACTGTAATAGTAAATCAGGTATCAGAGTTCCTAGACATTAATGGCAAATTACTCTGCATTTGTGCAATGATAAAAATATGTATGGCTATTTGATGCTACTAATCATGTTTTCAAATATTAAAAATCCCAGATAAACAGCATTAAGATTAAAGGAAGCTTTTGTGTAAATGGGTAAAAGTAYAGAATTGGGACCATGCCTGAAAGTAGCCTTAGTAAGAGCTAARGGGTTTTTT
This sequence comes from Amblyornis subalaris, assembly GCA_018881555.1. Lineage (NCBI taxonomy): Eukaryota > Metazoa > Chordata > Aves > Passeriformes > Ptilonorhynchidae > Amblyornis > Amblyornis subalaris. Next base: position 4,543,190 of record JACAXG010000001.1, read on the forward strand.
TTGTTGTTTAAAATTAAATGTTCTCACTTGCATCTCTYTGTTCCCAACATTTCAGTATATCTCCTCCAAGCTAGTAGCCCTTCTGAAGGAGGAAAAAGCATAGAAAGAAAACTGATGAAATTTAGCACATCAGATCTTACATCAGGCCTGTGTTTCAAGCTTATARTGGATAAAATTACCTTTATAATTTTAAATAAGCTAGAAACAATCATAAAAAAATTGTCAGTACTCATCCTTATTCTCACCTTTCTGCCATCAGTGGTATAGAGTTTTGCAACTGGATATTGCATTAACTCACTYATATAATCCAGAAAGGCCTCAAATGTTTGCGTATTTTTCTTTCCCAAAACTATGGTGCGCCTCAGTCTTACATCCCCATTTTTGAAAACAAGCATCTTTTTGGGAGTTGTTATTCTGTTTTCTCGATGGCCAAATCCATCTTCATTCTGCCTTGCTAATTGCACAGCTCGGCGACGAGCGCTGACAGGCCTGCTGATCTGCCAGGGCAGTGGCTTTTTGCTGGCCTGTTCCAGGTTGATGGGCTTCATTTTTCGCTGATGGGAGCAAATATAAGATTTTCCATCTTCAAGATCCTCCAAATTGGTGATGCTGTGTCTCCCTTTTGGTGTACTAATATTCCGTACTCCAAAAGGTAATGGGACCCGTTTGGATAAACTATCCAGCAAGGCATCAAATGTTTTGTAAGACCTGCTATTAACTACCATTTTGATTCCATTAAACTGGGGATCTCCACTTTTATAGAAACAAATCCGCTTTGCCACAACAGGTTCAGTAACATTGAAATGGCGTGTGGATAAACTCTGTTCACTCTCGGAGGAGTTTGGATGATTCACCGAGTAACTGCTTGAAGGTGTTTCACTCATTTTGACAGCAATCTGGAAGAAAGAGGAGATGGATGTAAAACTTTCCATGTGACTAGTAAAAATAAAATCTTCATTTTGAAAGGTGCAGAAAGAGGATTTATAAGAAACCAACAGCAGCACGTTGTGCTAAAAATCATTGGATTTAAAYGGATTCAAGCTGTTATCTCTAAATTCCACAAAGACTCCAATACTGTCAGRTTAAGTTAGCATAGCTCTACTTGCAAATATTCCCAAAACTCTCCAATGTAATTTCAAGTCTCCTATCATTTTGGTACAAGACACCTTTCCTTAGAAGGAGGTGCTTTGTCAGTTCATCCTTTCCTGAGGAAACAACATTTCACATTTAAGATATTAGAAAAGTCCTTATTAGGAAGGAGTAATCCGTGCCTTGGCATGAGCCTTTTTCAGTCCAGAATAGCTAAACTGAAAGACAATGCAATTCATTCCGATCTTATCTACTAGTTTCATAACAAGTTAAATCCATTGGAGTCAGAGAAAAGTCTCCTGATTTACTGCACTGTAAACTACACCACAGTAAGGCTGAAAACACGTTTTACAGTGAAGCTGCATCATAAATTGACAGATCATTTGCTTTTCTATTATACATTTTATACGTCCTTATACGTATCTACTACATTTGATTTATACTGAGGGAAAAAAAAGCTACTGACAAAATAAAGCATTTTAAGTAWAAGAAAAGTCTTTACATCCTTTGTAAAGACAAAAAAATTTCAGGTATTCTTCAGGAGAAGTAGCCTTTAAAAGTAAGCATTTAAATACTGCTCTTATAAACAACAAATTATTTCTGACAACCATATTGATAGTCTTCATGCTTGTAAATAGAGCACCCCTACTACAATCCTTCCATTTTAATCCAATCTAAATATAGATACTGTAATGACAACCCTTTAAATGACTAAAATAACTTTATCTTAATGATTGTCTTGCTTTGACTGGAACACAGGGTAAAAAAGGCTAGTCAACTAATGAGCCTCAAGCAAACAGTTTTAGTAGAGTTCTACTGAAAAGCTACATAGTCTCAGGAAATATGTTTGTCATCAAAAGAATATAAATTAAATTCTTTGATGATGTCACCTCTACATATATCAGTTCTGAAACTGATAAGAAAACGTTATTTTTCAAGATAGTCAAGGTTCAAGTAAACTCAGATTTTATAAGATTTTATCTTACTATGTTCTTACAGCTTTTCCAATAATGCACTGGTTCMGCTCAGGTGTTCTGCCTTCGCTAGGAGTTAATTATTTTGAACATTGATCAGAACATAGGAAGAAGAGATGTTTCCTTTTAAGACATTATTTATGCTGTAAAATATACTCATTCTAAGCACTAAAACTGAAAAATAGCCAAACAGTTCAGCACTAGAATAATGTACTCCAAGATTGATTTAGGTAATCGTAATTCCATTTAAAATAAATGAATTAAAAAACCCTAAAAAATGAAAAAAAGAAAGGTATTTAATAAAGGAATGCAGAAGAAGAAGTTTTCAAGGTTGGCTGCAGCAACTTATACAACCCAGTCCATGATGTCTAGTGAAATGGCTTACTTTCTGTAGGAGGAAGGACCTCCACTTCAACTTAAACCACTGAGAGCTACAGTTGTTCATCTTTTTGAAACATCTATTCATTAGTTGAGTAAATTTTCATTTCAATTCTAAATTGAGAGTTTGACAGGTGAGTTAAGAGGGACACAATTTGAACTGGACATTTTATGTTTCATGTGTTCCTAGAGGAAATCTATAAGGGCATTTTTGTTACAGCTGCAAAATAAACTTTCCTACTCTCTTTGCAGAGCAAACGTTCCACTCCAAGGAAAGCAGCGATGACAGTAGTAAAGTTCTTGAGCGAACTGAATGTCACGTTACTCCATTTTAACTGGCCAAGAAGACTGGAGTTTGATCCAGTCCAGGATCTCTGGGGGGAAAAGTGTTACCGTCAACAATGGCCAGAGACAGAAATGAACAGACACAGCTCTTCAGCTACTCTCTATTGTACTTCTAACCCTTTGTGAAAATGGAGTGGAGTTATCCTCTAACTGTACAATTTGATTATTCACTCTTAAAAGGGATGAAATAGGTGGATTTTCTCATGAGACCACTGATGTTAATCACTTCGGAAGTAACCTCTCAGAAGCTGTCCTGGATATTTGTACTTGCGCAAAACATTCAGTTATGTAAGCATCAACATTTGGAAGASAAATACAATATATTTTACATAAAGATAATTATTAGACTTAGTCTTGACACTGTGCAAGTACTGAAATCCACAACAAACAAAGAGGGAATATACATATCAAGAAAAACAAAGATAATCTTCAGTGTAAACACAAAGTAATTTGAATTCACAAAACTAAGAAATATAAGTTTTCCTTAGCAAAATGGATGATAAAACATCTTTATTTGGCATACCCTGTGTGAATACTTTAATTTTAATAGTGAAAATTGCTTATTCATCTTTCAGATATCTTATAAATAGACAAAATGTTTCAATAATGAAAAATCAACTTACTGTAGAAGTCACTTTTTCATACTACAGGTTGTACCATGTTGTAATAGCTTAATTTCACCCTATACACACTACCAATATTCATACTTAAATGTTATCATTCTAAAATTAAGAAATAGCTGATATTACATGAAACAGAACGTCTATTAAGATATTTTGGCAACTAAAATGTTGAGAAACTTATCCTTGAAGAAAATCAGACAGAAATCAGAATTTAATCCTTTTCTCTGCGTTCTTATAAACAAAACCACTCATTCAATGTTTATGCACAAAGCTAAATTTCATAAAGACACTAARTGGAACACTTTGTTCTAAATACATAAGAATACCTTTAATGCCATAGAGCTGGCAAGCATTGCATATAATTTTATCATACTCACCCACAGTCCTRTGCAAATAAAATAGAGTATAGCTTGTTTTCAGAGGTTTAGAAATTGTATATGTGGTTGTCTATGCCGTATGAAACAACATCCTTAGTCTTATTCCAAGTACGCTCAGCCAGAAAAAACATCATAATCCACTTGCTTAATCTCAGCTAATGTGAATCACCAGACCAGGTTCACTGCAGGCAGCTGTTGTTCAGAGCAGAATATCTAACATCTTATTCAGCAAGTGCTCTTATATGATTTTAAAACACTATTTAACTTTTAAATATTATGTTTGTATAATTTTCTGTTTACTTAGATTGCTCAAGAGACTCAACCACATAAAATTAAAATGTGGGRGGGTAATGTAGGTTACCTAATCTGTCTTTTTGTCAGAGTTTATTGTCCAAACTAAATTCTTTAGTGATATAAATTTTTAATATGATAAARCAGAGCTTTCACCACTCACCTTCTGAGACTATTTATTAACTATCTCTAATTATAAGATACCACTAATTCTTTTTTTCGTTCATTCATTTTCTCAAGTTGATCCCCTTTGTGCTAAAGATTCGCCCACATTTTTCTCTATTCAGATAACACAATGAAAATACCTCGTTCTTTCACAATACTCAGCAAAAAATGACAGTCTGAAGAAGTTTTGTCATCCATGAGGCATTCTTTATTTCTACATGTTGGAAAAAGGGCAATGATTATTAATATGTGTGAATATAGTTCAGGAAGTGACAGGAGGATTATGTTTAACTGTATCTCAGTTATAYCATGAATTGTGGATTTTTTTTTTCTTTTTCCAGTGGAAATACTATGTTCCCAGGTGGTAACTGTTCCATCTAATTACCACCAGAGGTATAATCTGATTTGGAGCTTCTTTGCTTAATCAGGATTACATCAAACTCTCTAAACTAGCTGYGTAGAACAGTAACCAAAACACTGCTCAGTAGACACTACCACTACCTCCCAYAATGAGTTCTTAACTAGTCTCCTTAGTAGAGAAAATGAGCTTTAAAGAAGAAATAGTAGAAGTTTTAAAATACCACTTCAGTTCCACTTTCATAAAATGCGTAAGTACAAACAAAGATTAAATTATAATCTTGCACAGATATTTTGTGATAAACGTTGCTTTTTTAAATGACATATTAATATAATTATGTAGGTCCTCATTCTATCTTAACTCATGTACTYGTATTCTAGTCAGCATTCTGTTGTTTACACATGTTCAGAAGATGAACAAGTGCAAATTCTATTCTGATGTCATATAACTAAACAACTTAGAAGAGAAATTTATATTGGGTTGGTTTTCTTTAAAGTGTAGGATTTAAAATATCATTGCTACCCTCATTAGCTTTCCAGTGCAYGCAAAGACACTTTCAATAAACAGCTAATCCATCAGTAGCTTCCATGTATCACTGGAATTTGAGACTCAAGAGATCATGCTTCTGGGACCTGGTGAAGATGACAATCAAGTGTCACCATCTGACAGTGTGAATGCCTCTCATTTCTTTAAGGCTTCAGAAGGCTTGCAAAGCTTCTGTTCATATGTAGCTTAAAGACCCACAGCACTTATTCTTGTACTAAAAACACTTCATATATTCTGAAAAGATATAAGAAATCATCAACTTCACATTAAAAATAGCATCAATAGAATTATGCTTTATTCAGGCTTAAAGCTAACAAGCCACATAAAACTATCACTGTCTTATAGCAATCAATACTGACAYAAAAACACCTTTCATCCATTCATGTGGGCAGCTTGACTGACATCCATGGAATTATTAAAATTATGTCATAAGAATTTAGCCTTAATATTTAGAGAACAGTTGTGCTTTATATATATAAACCATTCACAAACAAAAATTGGGGAATATAAAATTAGTCCAGAAAAGTTAAGCAACCAAAATCAGACAACATAAGAAAATATATCAGTGATTAAAATTGTAATTGCAAGCAGGTTTGCCATTTTTCTGAGTTGCTCTTATTCTCACTTTTAAATTACAAGCCTGTTTATCTCCAAAACATCTTCAATTTTAGGTACATGTACTAAAGATTGCACTTAACCTGTACTCAATATCTCTCTTGGTCCTATTTTTTGTAAGGGTTATTGACTGGTCAMTGACTGAAATTATGACCATATCACCATGAGGCTGTCACTAATTTCAGTTCTTGTCTCTTCTGAAAAGAAGAMAAAAGAGGAAAGCACACGTTTGTCTATTTGTGAATGCAGTGACAGATAAGTACAAAGGATCTACTCTGATGACCGCAGGCATCAGTGGAAGTCTTCCTTTCAATTCCAAAGGTTTTCCTCTAGGAAGACAGTGTAACAAATTGTAATTGTAACAAATATTTGTATCACTACTCTGTCTGATTTTGACCAATTACTCCTCCTTTTCTATGGACTTTGCTTTATCAATTGAACTGGTTAAATGTTACAAGTACCTAAATATAACCTAACACTTTCCACCTCCTTCTACAAGTCCTCAGTGTTTCTCAAGACCATTATGATATCAAGGAAACTGATTCTTCAGAAAGAAAAATATGTTAGCAGTTACATTAGCATGTTTGCTGATATATTCTTTTTTCCTTAGCAGATAAGCAGCATCCCAGGTTGAGAAACATAAGCAGCCTTTTCTGCAGCATTATCGTGAGTCGGAGCRGGGTCAGAGCTGCGTGTGCGATGTGGATTTCCCTGCCTGGCAATCCTRTGGCCCTTGAATGACACCCTTTGTTTAAGTCAGAGCCATATGGAGCAGCACTGGGTATTTTTATCGTTTAAGAGTGAGTCACTTCTTTAGAAAGGGCAGTTGCTATGCCAATTAAACTATTACTGTTGATCTCATGCCCCAAGAAAATGCTGATAATGTRCCTTATATTTCCAAGTCCTTGCAACCTCTTATACTTCTGGTTTTGTTTTTTTTTTAATTGGACAGCTCAGTAAGGTATGGAACTAGGAAAGTGCTATCAAGCTGAAAAGGAAATTATCACATTAGAAGCAGGGCCCTGGGTCAAGTTCCCTTCAGTGTGCCCAGCCTGTTTACATCCTTTCCAGCAAAGCCTTCCAAAAAATGTGCCACTATTAATATGTTACTACTGATAAGATTTCGAACCATCGCATTACAACAGCATTTTACTGTTTGATATACATGAACTTCTTATCAAGTTAATCCTTACAGACTTTTATTCATTAAATTCTCCAACAGAGATTTGATAACCAACAGCTGAGGATGCAGAATGAGAAAAAAAGTATGCCTCTGGGGAGGAAACAAAACAAAACCAGAGGTCTGCTTTTAAGAGAGCTCTGCCTGGATGGTTAGCTGAACTGAAAAACTGTTCGAGCTGCTCTGGTTTTTGACCACCACTACATTTAACTAAAATCTGAATACCCATTTGTGTTCAGAAGACAGATTTCTATGAGAAATGTCTGGCCTTGCAGAAGTACAAACTGACCCATCATCTTCAAGTGGGTTAGAACTTAATTCTGGAGTGTACAGCCTATCTCAGATTTAAATGCATAACTGTTTTCAGATTAATTTTTCTTTCTTTTTTTTTTTTTTTGCCTCAGATGTATTTAACCATCTACACTTACCTTCTGTTCTGTAATATATACTAAGTGAAGCCATGGTTTCATTTTTTTCTGAGTACGCRCATCTGAAAAAAGAGCCATCTTATACTGCATTTTTATTTGTTTGCATTACATCTACATAAGCCACTGCAGTGTTATGTGGATGCTTAGAGAGAATCTCCAATTCTTTAAACTGGAAAAAAAAGTGGCTAGAAATTCCATACCCCTAGTTTTCTTTTCCTACAATATTTCAAAACTTTATTTTCTTCCTTGAATATTTGCTTTCATGACCCTCCCAGCCCTTTTGCCAAATTAATAATGCAATCATCTGCATACCAACCTTAACACACAGTGATTTGTAAAAAAGTCATGTTACAACTAACTGCAAATCTAATCAGTGCTGTCATCTTATTAAACATTGATTTCTTACTGTATTGGTTCTAAAATCTTAATGTTTTCCTGAAAATTTCACTCATTAAGACAGCTGGAGCAGTCACACATTTTCTTTTTTTGTGATTTTTTACCCTCCTTTTATTTCTTACTAATCTGTTAATTTATAACTATTATTCTTTGCCTCTCCCAAAGAGCATGGTCAAAAAAAATGATTAAGCAGACAGTGCRTGAGTTCCTTGGTCAAATTGTTATCAGCTTACCTTGAAATTTAACCCCATGTGCCTCAGTTTGTCTATCTGAAATTCCATGCAATGGCCTTGCCAACTTTTCTATTTAGTAGAGACATTGTGAAGTATAAACTAAAGAAGCCTCCTGAAGCTCCAGCAGCACAAGCGGCTATGAGGGACAGATCTTTTGGTTCCTTCTGGAGGACATCATAAAATCTTTTGCTAGGATCTGGTCTTATTTCCTTGATGGCATTCAGAGGTTGTTTTTAAAGTGAGTGAATTTATGAATTGAGGCCAAAAAGGGAAAAAGACAATGCTTAGACATATTGTATAGTTTTGCCTCCTACAAACAACTTAAAGTAAAAAATTACATCTTCGAACACTTGGTCTGATCTGGTGCCTGCTCCTGTAGGTGCCCAGGCTCCTRAGGCTCCCAAATTGCTAACAGTACAGCTTTGCTGCTGGGCACGTGTACAACTATGCCAGCTCTGACAACACTAAGCTGCTTAATGTCTTAGCTTTGGTGCAATGCACAGCTCATCGCTGCTTTGCCGATGTTGCCTGAAGAAACCTGACYATTCTCTCTTACAGGCCAGGCAGCTGGTGCTGTCCTCCATTCCTCTGGCTAGTAGTTAAAGAGCTCTGGTACCACTCCAGAGATCCAGTTCACTGCCCGATTTAGGGCAAGGATTTAAGTCTGTATTCCTTAGCCTTCAAGACAGTGAACCAGCTCAGTGCTCCTCCTGCTGTCTAGGTTGTGTATAAGAAAAGATTGATTAGTGCACAACATCTAATTCCACAACAGACTTCAGAGCTAAAAATGCCCAGTGGCAAGACACACCTAATTCTAAGCCTAGGTTTAGATACCCATTTCTTGATAGACATGGAAATAGTATCAAATATAGACCCCAATCAAAGGGCTCGGTATCTGTCCAGGATTCAGAGGCCAAAATACCTAACTCAAACCTGAGGGTGCATGGATGAAACAACCCAACCACCTTCAGTGCTGTATCACTGTGCCTGAATCCCCAGTACAAGTCTACCTTGCTCAGTTGTGTTAACTGTAGGTACAAGCAAGAAGATCTGAGAAGATACAGGAATTACTGATTTACATTTGGCTGTCATTCTTGCAGTAGTAGATGCAAAAAATGGAACTAAACGTATGCTCCTAGCATCAACCCAGGATTCCCATGCTGAGTTTTAAAGCTGAAGTCAGTCACCACTTCTGTTACTGCAGCTCTCCAGGATACTTGGGTTTGCCCTTTCTGCATTTACCCTCACTTATATATAACATCATAAGCAGATATTTCTGCATATGCATGTTTATGTCTAACTAAGTATATGTAGGTACACAAACACACACCCACACTCACAGAGAAACTCCACTCAAATATCTTCAGTTGTTTTTATATCCTTTGGATTAAACTGTCATTTTCTGGTGTCTTCCTTGTATATTCCTAGACCTGCTGGTTTCCTTTCAATTTATTTTGGTTTGGAAGTACATTCCTCTAAACTCCCTCATATGCTGAGCTGGTATTTTACCAGAGGATCTTATACATATATAGAATTTTGAGCCAATTGGATCCACGATTTTTTTTTTTTAAATGAAGACTTCCAGCCTGTATTTCTGCACTGTAATTTTGTCATAGTGTCTGTGACAATCTCAAATAGTACTAAAAAGTAACATTAGATTGACAAAGATTTTTTGATATATGTTTAATAAAAAATAGACAGTGTCCACCTCCTTCAAAAATAATCAAACTATATTAGCTGTTATCACCACCAATTTTCCATATATCAATCTTCTCCTTCATCTAAATGAAGCCCCAGATGTTGTCAACACAAATTTTTCTACACGCAGTAATTTTGACTAAAAATTACACATAAACAAAACTGACTACTTCATTTTAATTAAATGTTCAGTAGTATATTTATGTATTTTTTAACTTAATAAAATATTTTTGTATKTATGTTATTAATTTTTAATCAAGTTATAATTAAATTACCAAAAGCCATAAAAATATTTACTAGTAGGAAGTCCGTGAGATGAATACATGATCACAGGCAGAATGGTAAAAAGAATTGCTGTTGTTTTCAAGAAGTTCTTTCCATAAAATGTAAGAAAGAGTTCTTCAAAGTTTCAATGTGAGGCACTGAAATTAGACTACATAAAATGTAAAAATTTAAAATTTTTTAAAAAGGAAAAGCATACATTGGCCAAGCTAAAGAATAAGTGACGCGCTAATATTTTCTTTTCTATCTCTTAGGCAAATTTAGTCAAATCGTTTACTTTGTGCTTGTCAYAGATAAAATCCAGTTCTTATAATTTTTACTGGAAAGGATCTGTTCATTTTCCCACTTGATCAGACTGATCCCCAGAGTGATTCTTGCAGTCTTTCTCCAGTGATATAGTATCATGAAGCCAAGAAAGAGCAGATGAGTTAACTTAGAAGACGATGTGTTRTTGTTATAAATAAAAAAAAATATCCTGGATGGGTTTTGGAGTCCCTTGCAGTCTTCCTGAAAGCGTGGCGTTTGTCCGGCRGTGCCGTGATGTGTTCAGCGGTGCGCGCGCGCACATATGCACACACACAAAGGCGTACTTAGTTGAGGCAAAGAGTCGGAGGGGTTCTCCTTATGTGTTCCACGAAATAGATTTATTCCATGAATCGTCAGGGAAGGAGAGAACACAGAACAATGGAGGACTTAGGGTTTTATCCCGGGGGCAGTGGGGGCGGAGAGACAACAGGGRCCAATGGGTTGAGGGTCAGGGGGTGGAGAGRAGGCAGCGTAATACAACTTTAACCAATAGGGKTAAACGAGGGGAGGAGTAAGGGGACAGGGATAAATAGGATGCCGAGTAAGGGAGAGCACTCTAGAACTGAACCTTATAAGGGAACAAGGAATAACAGGCTGCTCGGTCACTCCTGTGGTTGGCTCAAACACTGCAGCATTCTCTGCTGCAGGCTCAGCTACCTCTACAATGTATCACCTGTCAATAAAAACTAAGGAGAGGTCAGTGTTGGAAAGGCCTGGCTGTCAATACAGGTTTATAATGTTTCTGCTTCTGCTGCTCCATTGCAGCAGAAAGCTGATGCATTTTCAAGCTTCTTTGCTCTTACTATTATTATTCTTCGCTTCAGACAAACAAAAAGATCCTTTTCTCTCCCATCAMCTGCTGCCTTTTGAGTCAAGCTCTTCTCGGTGGTGTAAACCAATAGAACACGAGGCCACAGGCAGAAACTGATGCACAGGAAATTCCACCTGAATATAAGGAAGAACTTCTCTACTGTGCAGGTGACCCTGCATCGGAACATATTGTCCAGAGAGGCTGTGGAGTCTCCCTCACTGCAGATGTTCAAGAACCATCTGGAAACAATCCTGTGCGATGTGGTCTAGGAGCAGGAAGGCTGGACAAGATGACCCAATATGGTCCCTTCCCACCTTACCCATTCTGTGATTCTGTGAATGGGACTGCAGCTGGAAAAGAGGTATGTTCAAATGCTCCACTCCCCTTCAGGATACGGCTGCATTATATTGTGCTATCCTGTGAAATGCATTCATGCTCTTATCTTCACTCTACTGAATATTAAACAGTATCTACTTTCAAATTATTTTCTAAATTAAAAAATGACAATTTTTAATTATTTAATTTTTGTTATTGTCATTTAATTTCTCGACAATTTCAAACAAAAATTAAGAAAAAATGCTCAGATTTTCAGACCATACTGAGGGAAGACAGTATCTTTATATAGATCTAATACTGTCTGAAGGGATGCTGAATTGGAGAAATATATTCAGATCAATTCTCGAAACCTTTCGGTAATGATGACATGTCATAGTGACAAGGCAGGCATGCTTTATAGTAAAATATTGGCCATGCTTCCAGAAGATTCTAAAGGAACATTTATGCAGTTACACTTTTCTTCAGAAGAGCAGCAGCTGACACTCTCTTTTTGGAGGCACAGCCACTGCTGTCTTCAAAGAATCAGATGAGAGCACAAGGTCTTAGAGAACGAAAAAATAAAAAAAACCCACAGAAATACAAAAACCCCTCTGGAGCAACCTCTACTTGGAATCACAATCCTCATGGCTTACACTCGGAATATGTTGAGAAAAAAAAAAAGCAACTTGCAAAAAGTTATTTGAATGTTACTGAAATAAATCAGTATTTCCAAAATCACCTCTGATAAGGTCACCAGCCAAGGTCAACCCACGGCAACCTCTCCAGTGCCATGAGAGAACAATGGACCCTCCACTCGGAGCAAGCGGGCAGGCGCRGGCTCTGCGGCTCTATCTCGGCAGATAAGCAATCCTTGTGACTTCAAATAAATCACAGMTAGCGGAAAGAGCCATGTCGGATAGGTCTCTTCTCATGTTTTTCTTAGCAGAGTGCCACAGGGAAATACTCAGATGCTGAAGGATGTCTGTTTACTTAGAAGAGACTGATCTAAAAAGAAGTGACATACTATAATCTGGTCACGCGAACTGTCTCTAAGCAATTAGACTGTCTTATTGGTTTAATGTTATTTTAGGCTTAATTTTGCTTTTGGAAATAAGATTTGCTGCTTGAAAAACACAGTACATGTTATGCCACATCGTCCATGCACTTATGATGATATCAGAGGCTGTTATAGTCATTGCATACTTTTGTAAGATGTATAACCTCACTCCGAACCGAGCTACTCCTTTGCCTTTTTGAACTACGGAGAAAAAGAAAATGTAATAGGCTTTGTTCACAGTGTTTTCTGGATACTAGCCATTAACTTTTATCTCCTTTCAGAAACTGAAGGGAATGGAGGTGAAAAATAGTTTTTGTGTTACTCTATTTCATGACTAAAAAACAAATTTTCATTTAGATACTTCTTTCTTTTTATTGCCATTGATATTCCTTAAATTACAGATTTTCCCTAGAATTTTCTCAGACTAAAAATATAAATTGAGAGATAATTCCTAACATACATGGAATTGTTTATACTGCAATAAATAACAACGAATTTGTTTGCAACTGTAAAAAAAGCTCAAGATGTAACCTAAAATAGCTGCAGAAACGAGAAGGTAAGTCGAGAGATTACTAAGTAATAGCAACATGTGTGTACACTACAAAAGGAGCCAATTCAAAATAGGCTCATTTTTATTTGTGAGAACCATTTCTACCAGATTGGTAAACTAATGTGCTAAACAAGAACCATATCCAAGTCCCCTCCACACATGCACATATCCTCAGGCCCTTAATTCCTATTATTTTGCTTGAAATTTAACACTGTTTTTTCCCTTCCCCAGTGCAGTTGTGCATTTTCTTAATTTTAAATACATCAGAGCTTTGTTGAACTGGTACATTTTCATTTATCTTTTATCYATCATCAATAATTCAGTTTCATTCTATATTGCATGTGCTCTCAATCACATTACATGCACTACAGAAATATGCAGGACGTCGTATTTCTGTGATCAGTGTAAGTGGGAACAGAAGTGTAAATCTCAAAGTTGCAGAACAGGATCACGGAAGGGATAATAATGACTCATAATTGATCTGCTCTCAACAAGTATATTTAATCGCTAATTATAACAATCCTTTTAAAGGGTCCAAATTGTTTATATATGTGCACTTGGAATAAATAGATAGATAGATAGATAGATAGATAGATAGATAGATAGATAAACTGTTATTAGGTAATGGAACTCTGTCAAGTTCAAAGTCTTAGACCGTATTACCTTTTATGTCATCTGGGAAAGATATATGCCCCGATTTGTTTTTAAAAGCACTATTGTCAGGGCTGCAGACAGACAAGCTCATCCACTGGGTATCCATGTCAAGGTTTTGATAGCAGGGGGGATACAGGGAGGAATGAGAGGAGGCTGAGGCTGCCCTGTGCTGGACACAGCTGATTCCTGCTGGCTCCAACTGACCTAACACAGGACACAGCTGAACCCATCATGTTCATACATATGTGATAACATATTTAAGAAAGGGAAGAAGTGCTGGACAGGCAGGGGAGAAGAAAAAAAGGGAGTGAGAAACAGCAGTGTCAGCGCCAGTGCAAAAGAAGGAGGGAAGGTGCTAAAGATACTGGAGCAGAAACTCCCCTGCAGCCCCTTGAACAGTCCACACTGGAGCAGAGATCCGAATGTGGTCTGGGAAGACCTTATGCCAGAGCAGTTCTTTTCTTATAGGACTGCAGTTCATGGAAGGACCCACACTAGAGCAGAGGAAAGGTATCAGAGGGAAGGAGAGACTGAAATGATCTGCTACGGACTGACTGTGCCCTTCACCATCCTTCACTGCACTGCTTGAGGGATGCATGGTGGGATCTGAGAGGAGTGAAATTGAGCCTGAAAGAAGGAGAGGAAAGGTGCTGTTTTATTGTTTGTCTTTGTTTCTCACTGCTTGAATCTATTTTCATTGGCAATACATTAAATTCATTTTCCCCAAGTCAGGGCTGTTTTACTCACAGCAGTAATTGGTATGCAGTTTCTCTGACTTTATCTCAACCCAACAGTTTTCTCATCCTATTTTCTTCCCCTGCCCCCTGAGGAGGAGTGGGCGAGCAGCTGGGTGGGTGTTTGGCTCCTAGCAGTGGCTAACCCACTGCTGCTCCCCAGGAGAAACACAGATCCCTGAATTCAGAAAAACTGCATCTCCTCGCTTGTGCAAGTCATCTAGATGAAAATCAAGGTGTTTCGTGAGAATTACTGCCTCATAAATATTCCTTTTCTAAACACAATGCCTGCTAGCAGCAGAGGTAGATAAGAGACAAATGAGGCTGAAAATACTTTTTGCTTTAGTTATCTTCAAAGGGTTCAGAGCTAAAATCCTCACTCTTATAATAGAAAGTCTTTAGTCATAGCAATATTTCCCTAGGTACTGGTGGATTTCAGACAGCCAGTCCACAAACTGACACAAACTGTATCCTGTGGCCAAGTAGTCCCATTCAAGTAAATGAAACTAATACTGTGGCCAAGGGTTTTGGACTCAAAATTGTCTAAATTGAAACTGTTCAGAGGAAATTCAGTTCAATGCATTTCAACACTTAACATGCTCAAAATAACCCTTGAGGCTCTTAAATACCTTATTCCATTTTTTTCTAAATTAAATTTCTGTTCTTTGAAGACATTTTTATTTTAGAAACTTACCATATGTTTAAAACGGTAAAATAAGAAAAGATCACAATCAAAATAACATATCGAATCATTTAAATGAAATATTTCAAACTGATCAGAGCTTGTTTTCTTGGTTGGTGCCCAATTTTCTTTTTTTCCTCTTTTGAGATTTTAACTCTGGCTTCGCAGAAAATGAGAAAAAAAAACCAACTGAAATCTCAAAAATGCTTGCATGATAGGAAAAAGCCATGACTAGAATTTAACAGGACAATCAGTATCATGATCACRTCTTAAAAAGTGAATGCTGTTTTTCCTAATATTTAAAACAAAAACATAAATAGTGCACAACTGGAAGACTGGCACATGACAGCTGACATAAGTTGTCCTTACTATCCTAATGCCCAGGGACTTGTAACAAATTACAACAACAGAAGATCAAGTGGATCTTTTTGTCATATAATAACCATGCCATTCAACTAATGTCTATAAGCAACTCAGTACTACTGATGTATGAAAACGTAAAACATTACTTTACGAGTGCATAGGTGTAGTAACAGAGATGCTCAAAAGAAAACCAAGAAACATTACTCAGTATTAAAAGTACTTCTTCAAAATGATTAGCGCGCATGGTCAAAAGAAGAATCAATATTTTCATGCTGATAAACAGTAATGTCTCTTTTATAGAAAGTACATGTCAAATCACTGTTCAGTCCTTTCCCCTTCACAAGTGTCAGTAATCAGCCAATACACTTCAATTATAAAAGACAACCTTTTCTATTTAAAGAAAATTGAGTTTAAGTTCATATGAAGTAACTACACAGCAAATATGCATCCATCTAAGAATCACATTTAATCACTACATCCTGCTCAGTTCAGAATCCTAACATGAAGTCAATGGACAAATACAGAGAAAAAAAATCTTTGTCCCAAAGTTTATGATAAAGTAGTAGCATTGCATTACCTAGGCTTTTGTTTTGTTATTAGTGTCCTAAAGTAGAAACTCTTATAGCATAACAAGATATTCACAAAAGAAAGGGTTATATCAAAACAAGCTGCCTCACAGGCACAGAAAAAAAACCCCTGAGAGATCTGTGACACAAGGGAGCAAACCTGTCCATTCTAGGCAGGCAAAGCTAAAGGGAGTTAATTTCAGCAAACAGAAATGCTGATGCAAAATCCACATAAGGAAAAGAAGCCCCTTTGACTTCTCCTCCAATCTCCTGCTGTTTTTATCAAAAAAGAGAGATTTGAGTAAAATAAATTATACCAACAGTGAACTTGACCTAGCGTTTTCAAGAGCTCTCTGTTAACATCTATCAATGAGACCAGCTTGTAAAAGCATAAAGTTTGCAACATTTCTGGAATACACCCTATTGCAAAGTGCTCTAGAGTGCACAATGCTCAGGCACATTTGCTCTCTCAGTCCCCACCTCTGGCAAAGACACACATCAAAACAAAAATCTGATAGATGTTGTTTCAGTCATTTGTGATTCTTTATTTGCTCATATTTTTAATATCAGGCTGACAGAACAGCTAAAAAAGGGTACTTTTGATATTTCATATAAAATTATTCATATCACTTAAATTCATCAAGATATTTATAACCGATGACAAAATTTGCTCCTGTGCTAGAACTGACTAATACTGTCCCCACCCACAAGCCTTTTGCAGTGCCTCTTTTCAGTTTGTGTATGATGCCAGAGCCTTATCTATGAAACAAACCCATCAATTTCCAGACAAAAACTGGAAAGAGATTAGCTCCCTCCCTGCTGAGATAAATCACTTCCCAGTGTACTAACTTGTGAACTTCAACATTTTTCATATGGTTTTTGCTCCAACTTGGTCTGCAGAGGAATGTTAGATTCAAGAGAATTAATACTTCTGTGACACAGACATAGAACCGCAGCTCAATTTTCAGAATTGATTGGTA
The DNA here is from genome assembly GCA_018881555.1 of Amblyornis subalaris. Lineage (NCBI taxonomy): Eukaryota > Metazoa > Chordata > Aves > Passeriformes > Ptilonorhynchidae > Amblyornis > Amblyornis subalaris. The sequence continues at coordinate 4,560,186 of JACAXG010000001.1, forward strand.
GCATTATTCTTTAAGTACATATAATGCAAACAGTTATTTATTTGTTTCACATGAATGATCATACTGCTTTTGGAGCCCGGCAAAAAAGGAAGAAAAATAGATTTTTTGCATCTGTTCAGATTAYGTTGATAGTTAAACTTTAGATGATGACTTTAGAAACTCATGTTGCACGGCTATAAATATATTCATGATTCTACATGCAAACATCATACCGCAAACACGGATCTTATAAGCTTCTGGTAATATTCCAGCTTGCTGACACCCAAGATCCCAGTGCAGACCCCCTTCTCAACAATTATGAATGCTGTACAAATTCTTGCTTTATAAAAGCAGTTATGGTCAATCATTACTCCAAAATAGACACAAAATTATGTTAAGGGCATACAGTCAAATGTACTGAATTACACATACGGAACAAAAAATATTGTTCTCTTTTACAAAATAGAAAGCAAATACCACTTAGTCCTTCAATATCCAGACTAAATTGCCTGTACATCAAAACTTCATTTATTTGTTACAAGTACCTCTTAAGACATATAAACAGGCAGATATTGGTGTCCATTCGGATCACTATAAACAGACCATTAAGACATAGTTTGTAAGGGTTTTGTGTTGGAATCACGGAGCAGCTGATGTTGGAAAGTGCCTCTGGAAATTACCTAATCCAACCCACAGCTCAGAGCAGGGTCAGCCATAGCAGATTGCCTGGAACCATGTCCAGATGGCTTGTGAATATTTTCAAGGATGAGACGCCACTGTCTCTGAGCAACATGTGCCAGTGTTTCACCACCCTCACAGCAAAAAATTTTTTTCTTATTTATCAGTGGAATTTCCTGTATTTCAATTTGTGGCCATTGCTCCTTTTTTTTCTAGATACCACTGAGAAGAGTTCAGCTCCATCTTCTTCACTTCCTGCCCATTGGCTATTTATATGCTTTAACAACATCCCCCTGACTTTTCTGAAGGCTAAACAAACAAACCCAGCTCTCTCAGCCTCCCTTTGAATATTAGATGCTCCACCAATCCCTTAATCATCTTAGTGACCCTTTGCTGGACTCATGCCAGAATGCCCATGTCCTTCTTGTACTGGGAGTTGTTTTTTCTCTTACTTTTTCCTTCTATCTTTAGATTTGGAAACATATATTTCACATACTAAATATGTACTACAGCCAAGTAAACTTTGTTCCCAGGATTTTTATCCCCTTAGCTACAGAAAAGCCAACCAGTACAACTTCATTGCAAAAAGTACCTGGGAGGGGAAAAAAAATTAAGTAATCTCAGAAGCACAGCAGAGTCTTCTGCTTTCAGGCATTACTTGTTCATCCACATCCAGGTAACAGCCTAGAGGTGAAATGATATTTTCACGTGTCCTTTTCTGTTGCAAATGTATCCTATGAGGATCAAGGTGTCAGGGCCACAGAAACAGCCAAAAAACAAGAGTCGTCTCTAGGAATGGAAGTATCCTCTCCATTGCTGCTGGAGTTACCTATCGACATCTTTCCACAAGGTGACGCTGGACAGAGGATTGGAACGCAAAGACTTTTAACACAGACATTGGCATATAAGAGAAAGCAAGTTGTCTATTGGCTAGTCCATTTCCAGAAATCCAAATAATCCTCTCTAAAAGTCATTGTAATCCCTAATCACACAGCAAGTAAACTAAGGTGCAAATGGCAGCAGCATTTGTTATGAGTTTTATTGGCTAGGGGTTTTAGCACACAAAATCATGAATTAAGAATATTAGATAACTAACACATGCTCATTCACATATTTTAACCCTGCAAAAGAAAGACAAGGATAGGCTGTGTCATGGGATATAAGTTTGTATAAGAGTTGTCGGAATTTAAGGACCACAGAGCTCAGTCTGAGAACAGCACAAAAGCTGCGTCAGAATCTGAATAAACTATCTAATTATTTTTTCTCTACCCTTGTTGTTGTTTTGAAGCCATCATTAAACAATCTGCAGGCAACTCTCACAACACTTTGGTTCTCATTTTTCACTGAAATAACTACAGTCCCAGTCTTTAAAGGCTGATGTCTGAGCAGCTCATGCAACAAGGTTAATGAACATTCAAATCCTGGATCTGTTAGCTCTGGAAAGACTAACTGGAAAGCAAAGAATATGCATCATCTAAGCTGCTGTGTGTTGTRCTGCTTCAAAAAAAATTATTTATCTGAACATGAGTAAGCCATCTGTCTTAGTGGGCACTCTCCCTTTTTATGAAATGGTCACAGCCTTATTTCTTTTCATGTTGCCGTGGTGGAAATGCCAATAGTTTAACGTCACAAGCTAAACCACTAAATACTTTTTGATTTGTCTAAAAKTCACCTACTAGTTGATAAAATGTACTTCAAGGAAAACATCTGCCTAGAAGTGAAGCTGGAAATACGCTTTGCATTTCTCATTCATTGAGAGAAGGGTGTAAGAAAGTAAATGTGATGTTCTGGGATTTCAGCAGAAGTGCAACACTGACAATCATTTCAGGTGCAAAAAAATTACACAGACAAAAACCTTCCATKAAGTTTCCACTCAGTTACTACAAACACTGGAATTTTCTGTGTCTGAATAGACATACTCAAGACTGATTAAAATCCCTTAAATTTCCTTTGGTACAAAATGTGATTGTTACGTCCATATTTGTCCACCATATCAAAGGCATGAAAGTGTAGTTGTCAAGATAGTGTATGTATATTCTCCAATATTGCAATAAATACTTTGATTTTCCTATGTCACATGTTGTTTTCCTCTTCCCAAAAGTAGAAGTATGCATGATGCAGGCTCTTGCTTAGTGACAAGCATTAAATCAGGCTTTTGCTTTATATGCAACACTACAAATTGTTAGTAAATTTTCAATTGTGAAAACAACCTGTCTTTCCTACTGAGACTTGTCCTCAGAAGATGAAAAGAGAGAGAGGTGGAAGCTGTTCTATTCACACATTTGAGCTAAGTCTAAAAAAATGTTATTTCCACCACAATCCAAGCCTGTTTTTTACAGAGCTCCTTTTTCCATACGAAAGATGTTCTTGTTTTCATCTGTATTTAAGACGATCTGTGACCAGGCCATCAAGTGTCTTTTAGGTAACCTGAGTGAAAACTCTATGGGAAGCCAGCAGAAGGCAAGCTGGCATGTTCACAACACATGGTGCTGCTAAGGAGATCACAGTAGCAGGCCACCTTCTTGGGCAATGATGTCTAGGTTTATCACTTGCCTACAGACAGACCAACACTCAGGCCGCAGTCCAACAAGTCCCAGGAAATCTAGAATCAGCAAGGAATACAGAAGAAATCCTCGACTACAAAGTTAAAGGGTAGGTTATGAATGTGCATCTTTCACACAAAGAAAACTGCGTAATGGGCAAGAGCTTTTCAGTATCTCCTGTTCACCAGTATAACCAGTATCCATTTTGCCCTGCTTTAGCTTCAGTTAATCAGGATTTTATCCACAAACTAGTACTACTCAGTGTTCTGGGGCAACATGATAATGAATGTAGAGCTGTAAATGACCCAAACATGTAGAACTCTGCCAAGTGTTGATGTAAGAGCTCCTACTATCCGAATGGGTCAACTTCTCTTTTAATACCTTACAAACTGATCTGATGGAAAGACCCAGTGGATCAAAGCACGTAAGTATCTGATGGCTTTATGTTTATACCCTGGCAACCTGAAGTCAAAATTAAAGGAAGGAAAACTCTAAAATGATTAACAAGATCWAAGCCTAAGGTTAAGTCAGGCAGATCATGTGCAATGTTTAACACCTTCAACTACTATCAAACAGCATGAGCTGTCTAGTGTAGCAGCTTCCAACAACATTCTTTGTCCTCAGCCCAAACTTTTCTAGACATTACTTCCTTCAGGCTTCCTATAAAACATGCCTTCATCTGTTTATCCATAGCAGAGTTTGAATGTTTTCTAATTGCAGAAAAATTTCAAAAGTAATTTTTATCAATAAATGAAGCTCTACACCATTTCTGTCTTAACTATTTGCATAAAAATGCCAAAATGCAAATTCATAAAAATTTTCAAAATTCAAACCCAAAATTATGTAAATAGTAACTAAATAGAGTTAATATTATGCAGAAACACAAAATTAACGAGTAATATCTACATTCCTGATCTGACTAATTATGTATAACAAACTGATTAAGCAAGTTTCTTAAACTGGACAAGTGAAGTTGTTAAATAGGAGAAAATTACACAGTTGGTAGACAGTCTATTCTATCTACTAAAATAACACATAGAGTGGTGCTCTAAAAGTACAGTGAAAATTTTATAATGTGAAAATTATAAAATGCTTTTATTTAAAATTTTACAACACATTAGAGAATCCCATGTTTGGGGGATTCTGAGAGGCTGATAAAACCATTTTTTAGAAAATAATTGCAATTTAGGCTGATGAGAATGAGAAAATACATAAAATTTTTTAAGTTTTGTAAAATTATGGGATTTTATCTCTCAGCTCCTGCTTCAATCTTTTTTTTCTCTAAATTTTGAGAYTTAAAAAATTTAGGTACCTGATTTGAACAATGAAGAATACTTTTTTGAATAAAGGCCTCTGCACCTTCCTGCAGAGAACTGAGRTCAAAATACATTTAGGATGAAGTGCAAATATAACGCTGAACATATTACACTGTCTCTCCTACTAGAACAAAACACAATTATGGTCTGAATTTGCCAGAATGTACCGTCTGAATTTGGGGCCCTAGATCACTGTGTAACAATAGGACCTTTGCTGACTGAGGAGACTAACAAAAGGTGCACAGTAGACACTCATTTAGAACAGGACCAAAGCACCCTCACATTGAGAAGAACACTGCTTTGTAAGAGAGCTGTCAAAGGAACAAAAAGACAAACTCAAAGCTGAATTATTTTTAAGATGAGTGGGCCTRCATATTGAAACACTTAGAAAAAGTACATTTTTACCGCTTGGCAAATGTAAATCACTGGGAAAAAGATCTGTATCACAGACTTGCTGCTGGAAACTGAAGGCAGTAGGTATAGAAGTTTTGGGAGGTATTTTCTTATGTCTTTGCATTGTCTTTGATCTTTTCAGCTCAATAGTTTCCTATCAATTTTTTCACTCCTGATGACTGTGTTGTTATTGAGGCACAGAAGGAATTCATGTCATCTTTGTGGCATTTAAAAAGCTAAGGCCCAACACTGAATTACGTACAATCTACTAAAGGAATGTATCACAATGAGCAATGATGGCACAAAACACCGCAGAATGTGCCTTGGCAAAGGGGCAGAGGAGGCATGTACAGAAGAGAAATTATGCGGAACGTGCTGCTTCAAAGGAATGTTACTCTGAAAGATTGCTGCTAATGTGTTATGTTTCAACAAGTTCACCCTAACAATTTGTGGTAGAAGGTATCTCTTAGACAGCTCTACCTTGACATGCAGTCTTCAGATATCCTTCATCAGCAGACACATAGGGTATGTGGATAGAATAAAACAGTCCTGTTGGATCATCTGTTAGCAACAAAACCTGGGAGTGGAGGAAAGGGTACTAGCCTTAAGTCATTGTGATAAAATACCATTATTTAAACGGACCTTCACAGCAACAATACCCAGTTTAGGTGCTACTGTCCTCCTGTGCCAGGATGGCAATAGCAAGCTTTTCATCTTTGTGAAGAAAAACTCTTTGAATCTAAGACCTCTGGGGCTAAGCCAGGCCAAAAAACAGCTTAGCAAGAATCTCTGACCACTGCCAGCAGAATCTTAGGGAGAAAGGCCATAAATATAACATCTATCACAGATACTTTCTCTGGCTCATCTAACTTGCCAAATTCCAAATTGAGTGGCATCCTAAGTCTGAGGTTGCTTACAGACCATAATGGTCAACAGTTGTTGATGAATATATTCTCCATTAGCTTTCCCTTATTTATTCCTTTGTCTGTTTATACTTTTGAGCATCCATGACAGGTATGGTAAAGATTTTCCCAATTTCAAGTTTTGTTGGAAAAAAACCCAACCTTTTCCTCTCAAATTTGCTGCCTGAAAGCTACATTGGCCTAGTTGTGAGAAACAGTAATTAATTCTCAATATCATTCCTGTTTGACTTTATTTTATTTTACTTTTCTTGCTCATTCCTTTTGGCTATTCCTTTTACTCTACTAAACCAGCATAACACAGACTAAGTCATATTTAAGAGCTGAACAGTCCTGTTTCCAATGCAGTAAAGAATGTACCATTGTCATGGTTTAATCTCAGCCACCAACCAAGCACCACACAGCTGCTCACTCACTCTCCCACAGGTAAGATCAGGCAGAAGTTAAATGGACCAGAAAATAATTCCTGTAATATTCCACTGAATGGAGAGACCTTCATGAAATATGGAGGATTACGGCCAGCATAACTCAGCAGGGCAGGACAGATATAGAAAAGGGGAGGATTAAAATTTTTAAAAATATTACACTTTAACGGAAGTGTCTACAATAAAGCTGCAGTGCACTCTTTCTGTTTATTGGGAAATATGTTCTCTTTTGCTAACTGCTCTTAATCCATCAGCAGGTACTTCTTCCATGCATCCTCAAGTTTTGCCTTGTTTATTTTGCATTATCTGTTTGAACTATCCACACAAAATGTGCATGTTAGCTAGAAAGAGAATGAAATTTTACCACTATTTACTTTTTTGAAGCATTTCATAAGGAAAGCATAAGGAAAACAAGAAAAACAGAGCTCAGTCTTACAGTTCTTATATCATCTATTTTTAGTCATATTTCTTTTGTTACAATATAATCTGTTCCTTGCGCAGCAACAAATACTTTTGCTGTGCTATCATTCAGGTCAAATCTCATGGATATCAATTTGTATCACTGAATACTGTACAACTGTGACTTGACAAACCATTCCCAGGTGATCTCTATCACATATCAGAACACAAACTGCAATCACACAAGCAATATGGCATCAACAGTGTTCCCGTGTTTAGTTTACAGTTTCCAAGGATACTGTTTATTTTGCAGGTGGTGCTACACAACAGATACCAAGGCAGTAGAATACACTGAGAGTGTGTGGTTTGCTACCATAAGGTTAGCTAAGACAACTGCAGCACTGTAAATATGACTATGGCTATGTCATTCCCCTTAGTATTAGCAATCATCCCTAGGCACAATCAAAAGAAGCAGAATATATTTTGCTCTTAAGCATATCAATAAGACCTAAATCCACCTAGCCACTGCATCTGCTGTCCCAAGGATCTAGCAGCCTCACAGGAGAATTCTCAGTCTCCAGAATTGTTTGTCTAGAAAGGCAAACACAAACTTGCTGTGTTTATACACAGCTTTGAGACGTATGTTAGCTCCAAATCTATCTCTGCATAGCATAGCTGGAGCAAAATCAAAATAAAATTGTACTGCTGAATTCAATTCTGCAGTAATGCAGGTCCTTACCATCCCAATAAAATACATTTACTACTGCTTATTCTGGAGTGATTCATGGCTTCTCTTGCTGTTTCTTGTCCTACTTGGCACAAATAATTTCATATTTTCTAAAAACAAAATTTGCGTTTGACTTTCAAAAAAAACTCAAGTCAGGTCTCTGTCACTCTAAAGCAATATAAAAAGTTAAGATCATTTGTGCATTGGCTTGTATTTTAATTTACTGACTCCAAAAGTGAGAAGTGATAGTGTCATCCAAACATGCTCTTTCATCTTTGTTCTCTGGCAATGGGGATAACAAAATACAAGTATCTCTACATGAAGACACAAGTCCAAATGTAAGGAAAAGCAGAGTTTTCCCAGCCTGGCACTTTGAAGCCTTGTATACAAGAATGTTTTGCAACAACTTAGTACTATTAATATCAACACGTTGATTTTTTTTAAGGAGAGCAGCTCCTTCAATCAAACGTGTCTTTTATCTTATTAAACCACTCTACATGTTAGCCATAAATTGATACCTTATTGATTTAGGGTAAACTGAATTCATGCACTACAAAACAAAAATAAAGTACCTGACTGAAGAGGTTCCACCTAACAAATTAGATGATCTCCTAGTCTGCTTTACAATCTTAATCCTTACAGTTCTTCATGGTTTAATGTTCCTAAACCATGTCACTTAGACTGAAAAATAAGATCTAGAGGGTATGGCAGGTAAAAAGCTTCTATCCCTTCATCACACTTTGCCTCTCCATATTTAGCCTGTGAGTGCTGAAACAGAAATCATACTCCACATGTTGTTCACACAGAGCCTAGCACAGTAAGACCCTGATTTCACAGTAGTAGTGGGCTTTGCTGCACAACTGCAGTTGCAGGTTACTGTTTATACTGTTTATAACATTACGGTTTTCCTGTGTAGGCAAGGGTGGCCAACATCAGCATTTGCTGTGTGAAAGCTGTGAAAGTTGGTAAAGCAAGAACTGTACAATTAAAAAAAAAAAGAAAAAAGAATAAATGCCAATTGAAAGAATATAACTGCTGCTGCTGCCCAGTACGGGACACTTCGAGCAGTCCACTGGAAATTCATAGTAAAGGCCAACTAATACAGCATGCACATCATGATGTCCGAATTAAGAAGCTTCTAAAGCAAATATCTGGCATCTCAAGAGGTTTTTCAAAGTTTTCCCTCCAATAATCACACAGAGACACAGCTTGTGTATTTTGTCATCCTCTTCCTAGAGAAGGTACATAACCGTAGGTGAAATCTCCCAGAATAAGAGCTTGGGACACACAAAGATGGAGCACTTTGCTGCAAATCTTTCAGCCGGGTTGTTGTTTTTTTTTTTTTTCAGAGAGGGAAAGAAGAGGCTTTAGTGTCTGTTTTTCTCTAATGCTGCAAGCAATATTTTTAAGATGTATCTGGCCACTCAGCAGTGGTGTTCTCATGGATTTTGGGCAGAATACTCTTCATATATTTTGCCAGGCTGCAAAAATCCATGAACTTAAATTTATAATACTATAAATATATAACAGCGCTACAGATAGCTACCATTCCTTGGTAATGTAAATCCCATATTAAGCCAAGAGCCAATAACACTATGTGAAAGGAAAAAAAGAGGACAAAATAGACAATTACTGTGCTCAGGATCAGTGCTGGCTCCTCTGAATACAAGACATTATCTTTTTCATGAACTCAGTAAAATGTGGGAGAAAATTTACCACCTAAGCTACTAAGCCAATAGTTTTGTTTTTTCTATATCCCGATATCATTTATAGGATTCTTCAAAAATTTTAAGTCAAAATTTCAGCAAATTAAACTCCTTTAATTTCATTTGAGCTGTACAGGTGCGGAAATTTGTAACAACTCTGAAAAAATAGTTTTCAAAAGGGCAAAGGGCATCTTGACTAAAAATACAAAGTTAGAGTAGGAAAAATGTAGCTGACAATTACAAATTATAATATGAACTGTTCTTTCTCATGCTCTAGCAGAACATGCTAATCTGAAACATGCCAAATAACTTTTTAAGTGGCATCTCTTAGTCTGATCTATTTTGAAGGTATATTCATAATCACTCAAATAAAATTTTTCAAATACAGGCACCTAAGGGTAAGCATTTAAATAAAAATACTCTCTTTTTTTAAAGAAAGAGGCTGTGACTGGAGTCAGAGAAAGTTGCCAGGCCTCTGATCTGTGGAGATGCAATCAAACAGTAAGAAAACCATATATGAGGTAAGGTGATTAACTTTCCAAGCTAAATTTAAAAGTATTGGTACACATCTTTCCTACAGCTGACAGAGAAAATATCAGGTAGAACAATGAATGCATTAAAAAAATCAAAACGTCAAAATGTTAAAAACAAATATTTTGGCACAACCTTTAAAAAAAAAACAGCCAAACCACCACAAATATAGTATGGTGCAGTATAATCAGAATATTAATTCATCAGGATCTATTATCTCTCTATAGAAATAATGATCAGGGAAAAAAGTGAAAGAGGTATTACCTGATGCTCTGGAAAGGAAGTTGCTAGCCACCAAGATCCTTGAAGTGCTATAATACATAAGAGAAAAATCAAAGTCACGTAGATGGCACTCAAGTGATGGATACTGCTTCTTTCTGCTCACACATATTCCAGCTACAGTGTGTTCCAAATGCTATTGCCCTACCTGAAAACAAATGTTGGTGTTAGTTTAGTATCATTTTCTATTCGACCTATAGCAACAGCAAACACATATTGAATACTTAAGCAACAGCCTTATTATTCCCTTATCATAGTTTCAGCTGGTAACCTTAGAGTGGTGTGCAAATGATGTCCTGCAACGTGTGTCTTTTGTACTGTAAACCTTGCCTTGCATGAATGCTTTCTTTCGCAATAGAGTTCAACACTGTAGGGAAAAATTTTATTGAAGCTTTTGAAATCATAGTTTATTTAAGATCTTATTCTATGCCAACAATACTCATACAATATCTTACGGGTATCATTAAAACTTTGGTATCTCTTACGATCTGATGTTACTTATTAATGAGATGGATCAATTACACTAGCAAAGACAGCATGCAAAACGTTGCACAAACATTAGTTAATGAATCTTTATAACATTTTCATGCAAAACTGTATTAGATGTACTAAATGTGGAAAAAGGCAGAGATTAAGGCACCAGAGAGACAAATTATTTGAGGGTAGAGTGATTGAGAGAAAAGCCATATTCCTCTGACCGCAGTGCTACAGATTTATTTGCTAAAGTTAGATATCAGGTAAAGGGCTTTGCTCTTTCAAGAATATATGACTTGCTGAAGGCTCAGGAACTGTGGAAATCCAAGATCAGCTTTAGGAGAGCTTAGGAACAGTTCCAAATCCTGCACTCAGGCCTAACAATCTATGAAAACTATGAAATTATGTAACAAAAGGCTATATTACTCATTTTGAATTATATTTCAGATATGATAATATATTACTGAGAACCTTACAGAGAAGCACTATAGTTTAGAATATTGTTTCATTCAAATTGCTGCAGTTACATGAAAATGGAGGAACACGCTGGTGAATCAGGGTATAATACAATGCCTAAAATACACCACACAACATATTCATATTTCAGTGTGTAGATGAACAACTTCTTGTCTGAAATAGAAACTGGTTTTGAAGAACAAGATACCAAGGCATATATCCTGGCCAAATACTCAGGTATATTTTCTTCTCTTTTCAATATTCTTTGCAGGCTTTTTTCCAGCACCAGAAGAAAAGAAAAAATTCAGAGAATTTTATAATTAATAAATTAAATCTATATGAATTTTTTTTAAAGAGTTCCAAAATTTACAGTGATCTACCATTAAAATAAATAAACAGTAGCAGGCTCAGCTCATAAGATTTTATTTTTAAATGGAGAATTTATTTTTAAATTCCTCCTTCCCCCACTGCGTATCTGATCTTCAGACCTCCTTCCACATCTTATCTCTGCATTTCATCAACAGACCAGTAACAGACTATTTCAAACGCAGGAACAAAGTAGGCTCTCCCCACCCCAAGTAAATGACTGCAGAATCTAGGGAACGCCATAGCTCTGCATCCGCCCTAAACTTTTCTCTCATTTGAAGAGAGGACCAGCTGTTGAGATGGGATTATGGAAGCCAAGGTGTAATAGGTGACAGTACGTGTACAGTCTGTGTTTAGGCAACACAACCACTGAGACCACAACCACTGCTCTGTTTTCTCGTGGCTTTCATAGCTGTCTTATCTTCCTTAAAATCCCACAATAAATGAGAGTTTCAGCTTTCATTGAGAGTAACTACATYTCCACTTAACGTAGTCACATGGGCACTTCTGAAGAGAGTAACCCGGCAGTGCCCTGACAACTCACAACCCAGATACAAATAAACTGAAACCCAGAAATCCTTTCTAATATCATGATTATTTTTCAGATACTGAATTATGACTTTTAAGAAGCTTGGAGACTCTGGAGTTTCCCTGATAGTGGAAGGGTATAATATTTGATATATGTAAAAGCATATATCACAGTGTCTGTCTGGAATAGGTAGATGATCAGAATGGTATTTCCTGTTTTGATTCCCCCTTGATCGCTTATCACCAGGTAAGCATAACTTCATATAAACACCGCATTTAAAAACTGTAGTAAAATCTTCATCAAGTAACATACAGAAAAACAACTGAATACTAATAATATGCGTTCAGAAAAACGGCAATCTGAAAACGTATTATGTGGTAAATGGGCACAAAGYGGCAAAACCTTTGATTCCCTTCTATATCTGTGGGTTGTAATCAGAAGCTTTCCTTACTTACCAGTTTATCTGTTGTGCATAACGATACAAACCACTGTGGTTGTGAACTGTRTGATGGACAGTTTCTACAAAGATCCTTAAAGCAAACAGAAGCGTTTTTAAGCAGTGCCACCCGGAGGTGAAAAAGAGCTTCTCATCTCTGATGGCATCAGGGCTCATTTTTCACAACAGCTATAAAAGCAAAATCTCCTAATGGTCCAGGAGTCCTGTGATGGAAATGGTCCTGCAGACCGGTCACCAGCTGGCAAGGGGAGGACAAGTTCCATCCTAAATTTAAAGTGCAGTTTCACGTACTTGAGTCCCAGAGCTACAGTAAGGGCAGAATCTCATGATTCATTTTGTTGCCCAGTGAAATAAGTCTCTTTGCTCTGTCAGAAGGATGTGTGTTTCTTCTGTGCTGTAGGACAATCAGTGTTCAGATCTTTAAACACACTGTCCCAATGAAGCCACAAGAAACTGGCTCCCCGGCTGCCTCAGTGGCCCTTCACTGAACACACAGTTTATTGTTGTCTTTTTTGTACTGGGGTCCTAAAAATGGACATATTATTATGGACATATTTATGTAGCTGCAAGCTAGATAAACTCTGATGGGAGTGACCCTGCATTCATGTGAGGAAACTGCAAAACCCCTTGAGGTCCTGCTCCATCTGTTGACACAGATTGATGTACAGTGTAATATACACGCCCTAACAAAAGTCAAGCCTGGAAAGTTCTACCTCTATGTGGGACTCCATTAGCAAAGAAAAGTCTATGTTCAGCACCCATAACAAGGTATCACCACTGACCACCCCRTCAAAGCCTGTTTCTAATAAAAACTCAAAGCAGCAGCAATCTTTGTAATGCCACCTGTATCATAAAACACAGTGTGGTGGCATGATTTGTTTCTAGAAACATCCCTTGTAGCTTCTCTATACGGACTTATCATGTAGCAAGCACATCCTAAAGTAATCCATGCAAAAAAGTCATAAGAAAACAAAACAGAAATAAAGCATTAATAACTGAAAGGGAAAAAAAAAGAAAAAATGTTCCATGCTGTCAGAAAACAAAGTACTCCTTCCCATTATCTTCACTGTTGATGCAAAGAGGTAAACGTCAACAGAATGCAAAGAAAAAAAACAGGAATTAAAGTAAAAAAAAGATACAATGAAAATATAAAATTTGTTGTTAAGGTAAAGGAGGAGTTATTTGACAGTCTACTGATGCATCAAATCAATCTACTCTGCCAACGGACAACTCCTACTTAGTCACAGAAGAAACAAGAACTGTGCAGTGCAGATTTCTCTTTAATTAGAGAGGGCATAATATGTTCAAACCCCAAGAACTGTGGTGGCACAACGAACTGGGCTCAAAATCTGTAAACAGATTTTGCCCAGTATAAATACATATATGGGCAAACACATTGTTGCCGGACTTCCACTGAAATTCCATTATTGTAGAGAATGTTTCTATTTCAATAAACCAAATTAACAAAAAATATCCCTTCAGCTATTTTTCTGTGAACTTCTAGCTAGACCTTGCAAAAGATATTCTTAAAGCATCAATGCCTGCTGCCTTAAATTAGTATCAACTGATATTAGAAACAAATACACTGGCTTTGTATTTTTTAATTTCAACCAAAGAGAAGATTTGCAAGTACAGTTGCACCAGTTTAACTGTTAAAAATTCAAGGATGTACATAAATGAAGTTTCTCATCCCCCTGCTAGGCTTCAGTCCCCAAGCACTTCCCACTTAGCAATTGATGTATAAAACATCCTGTTTATACCCTGCACTCTAGTAAATACTCTATGAACTCATACCAGTTTGCAGGAGTGAATTATAAATTTGCAGAAGATAAAAAATTCAGTGGCACTTTTAACACCTCTCAAATTATCTCTTGCAATGGGGTTGCAAGTCTCATACAGCAGCTGTTTTCCTCCAGAAGAAACCTGTGCTTTTTACCAAAAATGTAGTGAACTACTCTGTGTTTTTCCATATTCCAAAACTGCCAGATGGTTTTGAATTCTTCCCATGGTCTCTCCTGAAAACTACAAGAGCAGGAAACTCAAAAAATATGAAGAATCAAGTACTGCCAAGCCATTCAATGCTGGAGCTTTGATGGCTCTAACAGGGCTCCCTGGCCCTGACCAGTTTCACCCCAGACCCACACTCTGCCCAGGTCTCAGGACCCCATCTCAGCTCCCTGGGGCTGTCAGATCCTGCCCCAGTGTCCCCAGCTGCCCCACTCCTGGCCAGTCGCCTGGGGACACTGTGCAGCTCCAGAGGTCAGGGCCTCAGGAAGCCACCTGCCTGTGTCACTCCCTGACATTCATAAGCAACTACACAGACAATCTGTTCAATCTACTGAGATGGCTATGGCACTGCTTTTCTACTTAAAATCAATGAATGGCATAGTAGTCTCAGTTGTGCAATTCCTGTAAAAGCCAACACAGAAGTACACAAGCACAGTGACATTATTGCCTGTCAGACACTATACCTCAAATTTTTGCCACTTTAAGTATTTCAAATGTGAGAAAAATGAAGGCAGAGCAACAGGAAAAGTAATATGAAGTCTATTTGATTACAATGATGGACAATTTTTACACATGCACTGTTAAATTGTACAGTTGTTTTTTGTTTATTTAAAAAGTTTTCTGGCTCACTTTGCAGTGTAGGCAGCTATACAGGACAGACTGTTTCTACAGTCCTGTAAAAGTACTCTACTAAAAATAAATGTGTTAATTTTGTTCCAAAGGTTCTGCTACACCACAATGAAAGTATAAAGAGAAAAATTAAGACAGGCCCATACAGCACAGACTTCTTGAATAGGGAAGGAAATATGTTTCTAAAAGAGAATTACACCCAAATCAAAAATATTTAGATTCATGATTTCAAGTTGCATAAAACCAGACATGCTTTATATGGTTTTAGAACAAAGGCTCTCCTTTGTCACTAAAAAGTTATGGGCAGATTTATACAGGCTTTAAAATAAATATTGCATTAATATAGCATTGCCCCTATGACATGTTGTTCCTGTGCTCTAAGTAACAAAGATCCTACATATCACCTTTTTTTTTTGAGTAAGTAGTGGGATCAATAAGTTGCCGTACAAACTTCCAGTTACAGGCGTATGTTCAGCAGCAAAACAAGCATAAGCAACACATATTGAAAAAATGAATCCCAAATGTTCCTCTTCTTTCTCCTTATTGATGATATATTGATGACATATTGATGACATAAGCAGCAGAATGTACTGGAATAGTTGAAGAACAACTAAGAAAGAAGGAAGAACACCAAACTTGCATTAATCTGCTGTCACACACTCTGCTGCTCCCTAAATTAGGGCTTTTGTATCCTCCCACTGCAATTTTTAAAACAGGTCAAATAGTCTGGAAGACACTAAACTCCATCAGGATACTTGACTTGGCGCCACAATGAAACACAGTGCTTGAAACAACAGAAAATTCCTTACAGCCCTGTTGATGCCAGCCTTCAATCCAGCCAACGGCAGGAGCATAGAGCAGACACGGAGAAAGCATCTGACCTAATTGTTGGGGGGGAAAGCCACTACTATATTACCAGTATCTTATGAGAGGACATCCCTCTTGCCAGAATAAGTACTTCTCCTTCATAAATCATTCTTTGCTTCAGAGAAAATATGTAGCTGGACAAAATTGCTGATCTGAATTCTTTCTTCTTCCTCTTTTGCTGAAGTCTGTATCCTAGCTATCAATCACACATCCTTAAAGCTTTATGCCAAGGCAAGCAAAGGAAAAAATATGTTCTGACTCTAGAATCTTAACAAGTGATTTTCATGAGTCTGGCACAAGGCTAAGCTTATTCATCTAGGAAAGGGCAGAGCTGGGATCCCAGCTCACTGTCACTGAAGAGAAACATTTTCTCTGGAACACAGATCATCTTTCATGGCTGTAGTTAAGTCAACAGAACTTCCACAAACAAGTACCACAAAGGCTTCTGGTTTTACCTGAACAGTGTTTTTTGCCTCACATATAAGTTCATCTGTGATAATTTAAATGAAATAGCTAAGAGTTTCACAATAGTTTGTTATTAAAAGAAGAAAAGCATCCCTATCACTTCGGTACAGTTATCTGCAATGGTTGAATACTTCTCTCCGTATACAAACATTATAAATCACATAACACACACTTGAATTGCTTCAATCACTAGCAAGAAAAAAGTTTCATCCACTAATGCCTTTCATTAGGCTTTTAAATTGTCCTTCTATGCAACAAAACTAGCAGAGGCACTACTCTAATCCCACGTGAGCCATTCAGCCTTCTTGTGAGCTCAGTGTCACAGCTGTAAGACCCAGGTAGCAGCGGGGCTGCCCAAGCACAACAGCTTACTCAGCTATAGAATGTCATCATATTGTAAACAGAGACAAACAAAGAACTAGCTGTTACAGTCAAAACAAAGTTTAAAATAAGCACTAATTCACCTAAATGAAGAATGTTATTTATTTACCACAAACCCAACATTTACATCATGAATTGTAATAACTGCTAGGAGTACCTCTCTAGTAGTCTCCTCTTAACATGCTTCTTTTCCTATCACAACACAGTTTCAGCCTTTTTGCTACCACAGGACACCAAATTCTAAAGGACCAAAMTATGACTTTTTTGGTGAGCAAATATTAACATAATAGGATAATAGTTTTATGCACAAAACCACTGAAGTGTCACAACACACTTCGTACAACTAGAAAGAAAACTGAAAAAACACCTACCTTGCAGCTATGACATTCAGTAAGGTAACTCATTCATCTGCCATCTGAATTTCCTCAGGAATAATGGCTGCAGACCTTTGATAAAAACAGTCAGGCTTGGCAAACAAGTGTATTTGCTTGAGCCATGACAGAATTTCACACCCCACCCTTTGCCAGATTCCTACAATTTCAGACAAGCTCATCGGTCTAACAGAAACACATCATCTTTKTCTCCCCCTTCTCTGAAAGCGTCTCTCAAAGCACTCAACGTGTCATTGTTACCCCAAATCCTGTTCTTCTGTAGTATTCATTCATCCACTTGAAATCAGTGCAACCATCCTCATCTCCCAAATAACTGCACACTGTCAGATGAAAAAAATGTTGCTGTCTCTAATTACTAAGTCACTGAGTCATTGAAATACTGGATGTCATTGAGTTCTGAAACCAAAAATCACAACTTTTAGCATATTCCAGGTACTTGAAAGTATATCTAAGTTACTGGTTCTCCGCACAACACCAAGACCTTACCTTATCCATAAAACATCCCTTTTCAATTTTTTCCTTTAGTTCATACCTACCACATAAAGATGTTTAACAGTTTCACAACTTTTATCCCCAAAAAAATCACTACAGATCTTATTTCATCTCTTCATATATTCCTTCAGTTTAGCATGCACAATACGTATCACAAATTATTTAAAGTAACTCTCAGCTGCTTCATATAAATAAATTTCTTCACACAGATCATTTCTTAAAGGCAACTATAAACATCTCTTTCTGCCTGTATCAAATATCTCCAGACATATTTTAGAGCATTTATAAGATATCAACATGACACAACAGGTTGAGTAATATTCACAGGTTCAGAAGCAGTATCTTGTCTGCTCAGTTGCACATCAGTCACAGTAAGTCCTGCAGCCTTCTCTACGTGCCCTGGACAGAGATATATCCAACGTTTTCAAATGTATTTTACCCAATCAAAAAATGTGACAAACGTTAATAGTGCTGTCCCACTGAACTTTAAGAAAGTCTCTAAATCTGCCAAATGCAAGTGCTTAGGGGAAGTGTATTCCTTGAACTCCAGAAGAGTTACTTTCTACAGCTGTGATGACAGAACGAATATAGAACAAAACCCAGCAGGCCTTGCACAGCTATTTATAGTTCTGGGATTTACCCTAGTGGCATCTCCCAGGTTCAGCTACTAAATTSAGGTTTTTAAATTTTGGTGCAGAGATTGTCTTTCTTTTAACTCTACCATTATATTTCCTTGACTAACAAAGTGATTGAAAAAAAACCATATTAATCAAAAACTCTCTATTTAATAGCGTCTTCTTGCCCTAATGGCTTAAAACKCCCGTATTCTTTTAAAATGTTTATATATAGCCTGGCTGCTGAGCTATACACACTGCAGCAAGTCTTCCACCTGCTGGACAAAAGGCAGCACTAAGCTTCCTTAACAGGAAGCAGATGCAACAAATATCTGAGAGCAACACAATGACGGGAAAAAAAAAAAAGCAGCATCAAGGTGCCCTTGTTCTTGCCCAAGTGCTGTTAAGTAAAGAAAGCTGAAAATGCAGCCATCTGAATAAAGGGATACAGAGGTCAAGCATCCGTGGCCGAGGAGGAGCTGTTCTGCTTTCCCCACATTYCTCGTTTTACAAACTATTTCTACAAGGTCTCTTTGTTCGTGGTTTTATAAAGGACCTGCATTACTTGAAACAGAACTACTACGGGCCTTCTGCCTTTTGGCCTGTTCTGGGTTGGTAACTGTGCTAATCAAGCAACTAGAGAAATTTCCCTCGTTGTGTTCCTTGCCTAGCTCAGGTGGCTGGCTAAATCAGAACATCATGTATTCTGTGATCTAAACCAGCTGGGCAATTGCCAGATTCCCATGCCCTCGAGCAGATTGAGACTGGATGCCAGGCTAAGCGCTTAAGGCTTTTCCCTCCCGGCTCCCGCCGCAGGGAGGACTGTTCCCCTGCGCTCCCGGGAGATGAGCGATGGTGCTGTGCCTGGGGGCGGGGGAAGGGGGAGATGCTGCTTCCTGCTCAACCTGCATCTCAATAAGACGTGGAAAAGCCTTTCAGCAGCGTGCAGCTCTCTATCAAACTACAGGGTGTTATCTACTCATTCAGAAAAACAGGAACATGGTCTTTAGTAAAGTTCACGTAGTTCTTTCAAAGCTCAACTACTTTTTTTATTATGTAGCTTGCTTTGAGATCCCCAGCAGCATTTTTCCCTGGGGTATTGCCTAAGCCTTGARCAAATCAAAGATAAGCAAAAGGAGAGGCTGCAAGTCTCCTTTGGTGTTATCCACTCTCCTCTAAAAGGTACACATCATCAAGAGGGCAGAAGGTTGTGAAATTGCAACCAAAGTTAGCAAAAGATGGGTTACAGTCTTGTGGGAGGATTCAGAAATCTTAAATGGGATTAGCAGGCATTACCACTAATGAAAGCAGAGCCATAATATGAGTTTTATCATTTCTAGATCCTGATAACAAAAGTTTTACTTACTTTTTGCATAGAAAAATTATATTCATTACACTGCCCTTAGTGGTACCAAGCATAAACAGGGCTCAGTGTTTCAAAATTTATGTTCAGAAATTAAAGACCAAAAAAAGGTAYAGATGAAGTGTGTTGGAGACTTAGTATTTTATGTAGCCAAAGGCATCACAAAAGAGTCCTCCCCACACATGCATATAGAGATTCATATCTGTATCAGCTATCTTACAGGGTCAGTTTCACAAAGTTAAACATAGTTTAGTGACACTAGTTGCAAGAAAATATCTTTTTTGAAAGCATAATAATTTGGAAATGAGACAGTTCCCCAGGAAGCCACAATCTGAGAGACAAATAATTTCAAAAGTAAATAAAATTACATAGAAGAAAACTAATTACAATCACAAAAATCATAAAAGAATCATAAAAGAAATGTGATGAGAAAAGATTGAGAATTATTTTAAAGTAAAATAAGAATAAAGACAAAGTAACAATTTTATCATATATTTTCAGTGATAATGTGGACACAGCAGAAATACACAATGAATAGTTCAATAACCTGTTTTATGCATGGTTAATCAGATATAGATGCAGATACCATAAGGCTGATGAAATTTTTTTCAGTGATATTTAAGGGGACTTCTCTATAAAGCTSAAAAGTTAGAGATTATTTGGTCAGCAGGTTATGTTGATTTAGAAAAGCAAATGTCAGAGGAATGCTTCGCAATTTTCAGGTCAGAGAATGCCACAAAATATTCAGGAGACTTAAAGAAAGTCAGTCTGTGTCATTAATAGCAAATATAACTGAGATATTTTCAATTCTATAGGTCCTGCCAACCTTTAAAAAATCCTGGATAAAATGAAACAGTGCCAGCATCAGCACACAGTCAATAACAAAGCTAAGAACACTAATTAAATGCTAACTTATGTGTGTTTACACTAGATCATGGGAACTGGTTTGATAGATTTTTTGATGTCATTACAAGTCCAGCTGATAGTAACAAATTGTGTCAGTGCAGCATATTCAGATCACCAAATTAAGGCATTTTCCTACCTGCTCCACCCACACTCTCATCACTCTTACTGTCATGGCCAGTCAAGGCCAGGCTGGATGTGTAACTTCCATGCAAAAGCACTGGCATGTGTTTATAAGCAGGATATGCTCAGCACTGGACTAATATAACCACAAGATATCTTGACATAAGTTCTGTTTTTAATGGGAATCCATAGGATCGGTTMTTATTGCCTCCAACTTAATACTTGTGGAAGAAAACAAAATCTCTAGAGAAAATGTGAAGGCTGGAGAAAAGGCAAATAACAGAAAGGGTAGAGTTCACTGATACAGAGCAATCAAGATTACGTGGTAACAAGGACACAAGCAATCCCAACGCATTTTAAGATAAGAAAATGAAAGTCATGCATAGGAACAAAGACAATGACTTCAGCTCTGGTGATCAGAAACACCGAAAAGAGTTGCCAAATTAACATGAAGTTTTAGTGAATTCTGTGCCCAGAGGGGCTACCTTGATTCTGGGATGTTTAAAAAGAGCAATACGAAGCAGGAGCAGAAAATAGGAGCACAGTGATTTCCTTTAACTCTGTGTTTGGCAGTGTTACATCATGTTTTAAAAAGAWAAAAACATAACCTGTTTTCAAGTTATTATGTTAAAAAGAACATKGATCAACTACAATTACATCAAAAATGCGTACAGGGATGATTCAGATGTTTGATGGTGCAGGACTCAAAGACTCAGCTTAACAGAGAAAAGCTGTAGCAATGATTTGATCATGTTCTTTAAGAACCTGGATGGAGAACAGTGGCACTACAACATTTTTCAAGATAGCAACAAAGATAGTAAGACCCAATGGCTGAAAGTTGAAGCCAAATATTCAGAAGAGATAGAAGATAAATGCTAACAATGACAGTACCTACCCATTGGTTAAACCATTTTTTCTCAATAATGAAGAGTAAATATCTCAGACTCTAAGCTTATTCTGAATATTGAGGTAATATGTATTTTTTTAATTGGTGCAATTATATAATATATTGTATCACGTATTATTCAAATATATATATTACTGTAATTTTCACTATGGGACACAGTTTTAAAATGACAGATTAACAACATCAGACTGTATTAGATCTAATAATGAATTATATAAAACAGTCCTATTTTATTAAAATAGATGAACAGCAATAATACTGTAAAAATAAATGTATTCAAGATGCAAATGCCTAGATAAGCTGTCTGTCAAGGTACAGTTCAATTTTTGACCAAAGACAACTAACAATGTAAGACAGTTGATTTTGCATAGACATCCAAAACAAACCAYGCTGAACAATAGATGAGATCAAGAAAATAATACTTCCAAGGGATAAATTTTAACAATGGAAGGGGAAAAAGTCCTTAGAATAAAATTCTTGGAAAAGCTTAAACAAAGCTTTTGCAGTACAGCTCAGAGGAAAAAAATATATTAGGAAGATAACAAGTAGTGTAAACAAATAAACATCCTAATTTACACACCTCAGGTATCTAAAACTCTCAGTATTTCCTTTGCAGAAAGAAGATTAAATGCCTAAAATACTTTCATATCCCTTCATATATGAACATGTGTGCCTTGAATACACTAAAATGCTATTTACTGGCAATGATTTGCATCACTTTGTAAATTCTAAATTAAARCCAAAACAAAAAGGTTAAAATTAAAATATCATTCCTGTCCTCAAAGATCAATTGTTTGGCCTTTTTTAAACTTCCTGTTTTGCTATATAGGAACTCTTCTTTATCACACTCGATTCACGGAACATGCTATTATTGTTTTGCTTTGCTTTGCTCCCCATCAGCAAAAAGCTACTGCACCTGAACAAGACTCTAAACCCCTTTTCCATGCATGTTTTCTCACAGAATTAACTGACATCAGTAGATTGTTTGCTTTTAACCCTGACATCCCCTCCAACCTATTTTTGAAACAAATTTTATTTTAGGATGTCCTGACTCTGATGCTAAATTGGAAACCCTGGTGTGAATTTTATAGAACACTATTTCCTTTTATAGAGGATGTTCACAGCTAATCTGTCATCTAAAGGRCAGACAGAGGCCAGAAGGCTAGGAAACCAAGACAGGTGGCCCAGCAGCAGCCTGAAATCTAAACTTTTTTGGCTTTTTGTGCATAATTAAATTGTAAGGAATCTGAGTGTTTTCTCACTGTACCATGTTTTATTAACACCAAAAAAACCTCAGCTCTGCAACAGAAAAGGCAAACATCAAGCAGAAAAACCTCATGCAGAACAGTTCTTCCATCCAGGTAAAGATGGGCAGCAAATTCCCTGTTTCCCACAGATCTTTTCCCAAAAAGTTATGCCAGGAAATGAAGAATCTGGGTTTGTTCAGGCTTCCCACACCCCCCCCCCCACTTCCCCCAGCCCTCCTAACACACACTTGTGTTTCTATGTTTACAACATGCTCTTAAAAAACATATTTACCTAGTCAGCAAGTGATGTCAACACCCCSTCATTCTAATATTATTAATAATGTAATTGAATGAAATGATTGTTCTATTCAGTACCACCTTCTAATCATTAAAAACTACTAGATTTGTACTTTCCATCTAACTCAATGTGAAAGCACAGCATGGCAGCATTGTTACCAAAGTAGCCAGAAACTGAAGGTCTTTGACTCCTCCCTTTCAATAGCACATCAGCAGTCTCCAGGTGGCACATGGGATGTAGTCCTACAGTTCTTGTATCCTGGTAAGACCAAGTGATTCTGAAGACAAAGCATAGTTAGTCCTTGTGCAGACAAGATAGCTTGAAGATACAGGACCTAAGCCTGTAGGAGCAATCTTGAGTGGAGAACAGYAGCAGAGAGAAATGGGTACATCAGATCAGATAGAGCTACTGCGCCAAGATTGTATTTAACTCTATGAGCTTGTTCATTTAGGCAGTAATCAGGAAACAGGAGTTCCACTATGCCCCACAATGTGCAATCTAGGTGTCACCCAAATTATAGAGTGGAAACTTTCTCTTGCTCCACAAAAAAAGATGTGGAGCAACAGCAAGTCCTGCTTTGGATGTAAMATGATGCATGACTCAGCTCAACACTTGCACATCTACATCACCCATAGCCTCAAACACCAGCTTAATTAGGAGGTACAGTTTCCYCACAACCGTTCAGAACAGTATGGAGCACCCAAATATGCTCCAACAGCACATTTTCTCCTTCTGTTTCACACCAACCTCCCATTATATCAAAGGTCTTTATATGGGTACACAATTTGACTTTGCCTCAGTTAGCAAGTCTTCAGAAAAATTCCTCCTGAAGGCAGAGCTTTACAGAAAAGCAGTAGGCTCAAACTTGCTTAACAACTGTGCTGAACTCAAATGCAAAGGAAGAGATCCTGCTATAGATACAACCCAGAGTAGTTAACTTACTGAAAAAAATTCCCATTTTCAACACAGGAACATTGCTTTACACTGTTATCATATTAAAGGCAGACACCAAACTAGTATTTSGGGAAGGGGCTTGCAAAACCTAGAAAGAAAATATAAATGTCTGTGTTTATGTGAATGTCTGCAAATGGGATGGAAGTAACTGTGTCAGTAAAAATAATTGCCACTACACAAAATAACTGTTCATCTGTATTACGTATGGTGTTTCCATTTATTATCTACAACATATAAACTATTTTACTAAAAAGGATACACATTGCAGACAAAGCACAGAAAAGCAAGATAGGATGTACATTTTGAGAAAATTCCTGACTTTCTGTTCCTGACAATTTCTCTGTCTTCCCAGACATGTAAGATAAACATAGCTAGATTGACTTCAGCATTTTATGGTTTATAGCCCTCAGTCCCAAAATCTGCCAAAATCATGTACAGAGACAAGATATCAAGAATGAAACAAAAAACTGGTTTTCCTCTCGGCATTTTTCTACACTAACCCACCTGTTACCAGTTTCTCACAGAAGTATATTTTATTTGTAGAAGGATTATGTTATTTAAATTTCCAATTTGGACTTCTGCAAGTAACACCAAATGAAATAATTTGTCAAAAAATTTATCAACAAATACTGCAGCATTCTGAAAATGCATCTTATTAATAGTTTTTCAACACTTATGATTTTAACTTGGGATGTCTTTGAATACAAGAATAGGATGTCCGGCAGAGATGGAAGAGAAATTTTATAAAATTGATAACCATGATACTTGATCCAAAAATGCCAAACTAATAGGCTTTTTGATTGTCCCTCCTCCCAGTGGCCCTATGCTCATTTTCTGCACAAACTTCCTCACCTCTTTTTTAAGGCAGAAGTAACAGTTCTGCTAGTTAAAAGATTCTACAGTGATTATAGATTTTCTATTTGCTGCATTCAGGGCATGCTATTTTTTATGTTATCTTGAAACATGTTTTTAAACCAGTTAAATATAATTTGTCTGCAATTACTCTTGCTTTGGTTTAGCATGTCCTTTGTTAATTAGAGTAGTCCCCTAATGCAATCTTGCCAAGTATTTTAGCTCTGGACTTTGCAAGCCCCTAAGCTATCATCAATTTCACAAGTTTCTTAATTTACACCTGCTGAGATAGGATCAGCAGACCTGGGTTTGTTTAAATGAAAATTTCTGTTTGGATTACAGACTGAAGCTGCCTACCCATGGGCATACACATTGGGATAAACAGCCACCATAGGTGGCCACTCTCCAAACGAAAAACATTGCAGAAAGTTGGCTGTGCAGATAAAAGAAAATAAATGAAGGTATACTACAAGACAAGCATTTGCATTTACTGTATTTCAAACAATACAACACTGATTTTGTTAAATTTAGCATTGCACTTTCAAAAGCATTATAAAGGTCTTTAAAGACAAGGTATTGCAGTGATGTGTGTGTACGAGAGAAAAGTTACACAGACCAAACTGACTAGCAGTTGTTARCCTATTTGTATCAATTTAATATCTTATTCTCAAGAGTCAAATTTCAAATGTTCATTTTTTGAAAAACAGAATTTAGACAAAACCATTTCCACATATTTATGGCATAAATGCATCTCAGAGTATTTTAAAATTAATAGGAACTTTATTTTCAGGATTCTTATTAATAAGCTTTAACCCGAAGGTCAGTTTTCAGTGAACCTTTTTAAGAGGAAGAATCAAGAACTCTGTTATTCATGAATTATGAAAAAAAAATTAAAATGTAATTTCCAGAAAATACTTTAATGTTGTTTTTTAAAAAAAAAAAATCAAGTAAAAAAGTCAGAATATAGTGTTATTTTGTAAATGAAAGAAGCAGTCAAGTATTATAAAGTCAAATTTCCAGCTAAAGAAATCTGCATTAAGTAAAGCTTTATACTGTATTATCACCTTTTCTGCAAATGCATATATGATGAAAACAACTAAATTAATCCAGTCTAAAATATTTGGATTACTCTAAAGAAAATTTATTCCTAATTTACATTGCCTGGAGACTTAAATACTTCATCTTGACTGGCTATGTTAGGTACATGTTTATATTGTTGGGTTTTTTTTCCTAATATGATTCAACTACCATGTTTAATTTAGAGATTTGCTCCCTACTGCAATGTATTTAAATAAAGATGGCAACTGGGAGCATGACATGATAACCTGGCCATGGAAAAGGTTAAAGTCAACAATTATAAAGCTTTTAGTTGTGAAAACAACCAGTAAATCTTGAGGCACGCCAATAACATTTTCTTCTATTTTCTCACCAATTAAGTCAGATCCTCTTTCCTAGTCTGAGGCGCATGTAGGTTATCAGGKGTGTGTGTGTGCTTTTAGGATTAGTTGTGTTCATGGCAATACAATTAGCTTGAGGAACTGGGAAGAATTTACACAGTCCAAGTCCAGCTTTTCCATGCTCCATTTCTCATGTCACAAAATACTACACAGTCATTTCATTTCCACTGATTGCTGCCTGAACATTCAACTACAGCAATAATTATGAATCATGGCTAGAGTGTATCAGTCAAGGTCAGTGTCTCCGGCTCTAATAGATACTAAATTAAATGACTTGCCATAAGTCATTCCTGTTTCTCAATCTCTTCAGAAGGCATGACTGTGGAAAAATTCACAGATACGTTGGGGTTGAGTCAAGAAAACCATCAATGAGCAGGCTTTATCAGCAGTGGGAAACAGTTCTAGGGCTATTATTTTTCTTTAAAAAGAACTGCTACTGCAATGGCCCTATATTCGGCACTGCTGTGGCCGCACTTTGAATCCTRTGTTCAGTTTTGGGCCCCTCACTACAACAAAGACTTTGAGGTGCTGGAGCATTTCCAGAGAAGGGCAGCAGAGCTGGTGAAGGGTCTGGAGCACAAGTCTATTGAGGAGTGGCTGAGGGAGCTGGAGTTGTTTAGCCTGSAGAAGAGGAGGCTCAGGGGAGACCTTATCTCTAAAACTACCTGAAAGGAGGTTGTAGCCAGGTGAGGGTCAGTCTCTTCTTTCAGGTAACAAGTRACAGGATGAGAGGAAATGGCCTCAAGCTGTGCCAGGGGAGGTTTAGACTGGATATTAAAAAAAATTCTTCACAGAAGGGGTTGTCAAGCATTGGAACGGGCTGCCCAGGATTCACCATCCCTGGAGGTATTTAAAAGATGTGTAGACRTGGCACTCAGGGATATGGTTTTGTGGTGGACTTGGCAGTCCTGAGTTAAYAGTTGGGAATCAATACAGAAGGTCTTTTCTAACTTCACATGCCCTTCTCTGATCAATGGCCAGCACTTTGCCATTAAGGAACTCTCTACAAGAGATTGTCACCTAACAGAGGTATCAAGTACTCTATTTAATAGGCACTAAATTGTGAAAAATAATTATCCAATAAGTCTTCTGAGTAAACCGCAGTGGAAAAAAAAAGACGATTTTTTTATATGTTTATGCACATACATACACACGTCTTTCCACTGTAATGCACCCAGAAAAACRTACTCTTGTGATACTTAGTTTTAATTCCTAAATGCTTCCAAATATTATAACTTCTCTTAAGTAGGTATGAATTGAGTATTATTCTCCCTTCACTTAAAMCTCTGGCTTTCATGAGTCAGCTTTTTCCAGTCATCTCTTATGGCTGGTGTCTTAATTGCAACCTTTCTTAGTTGTGGGGCTTTTATATTGTAGTTAATTGGGCTCTCTTCTGGTTGTCCTCTTCCACAATGCAGACGATAATCTTAAAGCAATAAGTGCAGTTATATGAATAAAAATATAAAATCCAAGCCAATTTTGTTCTGACAATTTCCCACTTGCTCTATGASATCAAATATAAATTCAGAGTCTGATCTTTGCTTTAGAAAAATTTTCACTTTAAACTTGCAGAAACAACCATGCAGTGGATGACTAATTTTTGACCACACATTACASAGATTAGTGAGGTCAGGTACACTCTAAGAACAAAATGTGGCCCTGCATGTGTGACCCTTGATGTTAATGAAAATATAAATATGAAAATATTCATGCAGATTATAAAATGGAGTCACACAGAGCATATATTGCAGGAACTGATGATGGTTATTCATCAGCATGTGGTGCTCCCTGTGAAGTACTATGTGAACTATTTAATAAACTAATTTTTGCAAAATTACACATCTTATGAATGACACATTACATTCCCTACCACTGCCAAGAGTAGTTCCTGCCTGTTCCTGTACAGATGCTCACAAGACAGGGAAGAGTGTATGAGGTTACTGATGGTGAAATTGGGAAGATGTCTGAGGCGGCTGAGTACCTGGGATTAATCTAGAGGAGGAAGTTGAAAGGGAGGTGGTGGAGTTGTTTACTGTACTGTACCGAGGGGAACGTACTGACRAGACAACAGATAGGAATTCCTTATRGTATTTAATTGTTGTACCTAGTTCAGTTCTTTTCCTGCACCRTCTGTTGTACACCACTCCCTCACTACTGGGATCTAACTCAAGAAACAAGGGAGCAGCCCTACTGTCATACCCTGTTAACACCTTTTAAGAACTTCACTCTGTTTTGTTGATAMAGAAAAACATCAAAATGCATGTCATGACAATCTCTGAAATATTATTTGAGCACACCATATTTTTATATTGTGAAAGCAGTTGTTTACTTCTAGAACAATTCCATTTGCATTGAAAACACTAATGGTACTTTATTTATGTTAGAGGGGAAATAAGTTTAGATAAATAATTTTGCCTTGTGAYCAAAGAGGACAGATGATCACCATTTGTAAGTAGAAACTGAGCCTTCAGTCTCTACTCTAAAATGATGTTTTCAAATCTCTGCTCCCACCCTTAGGTTATCTCAATCTTTCTTTGAGTGTGGTGTGCAAACACAGATGCAGTGCTCACCTGAGGTCTCTTACAGTGAAATAATTAACTCCTGGGTGTCACACATGTTCTTCGTCATGCTTGCCAAGATGACCTCTGCTTTTTTTTTCACAGCAGCTTTGTTGACTCAGATCATTAGGAATGCAATGAAAAAAGAAAGAGATTAAGCTAATGTATTTTATTTTACACTGCAGGGGACTGGGAATGTAACTGCAGTCAGTTATTATGTCTCAGATGAGGTACAGTAATTCCCCACCAAGAAACTGTTCTGACTGAACCATTTATAACTCACAGTATTCTGATGAATAAATGGYTTGATTCACATGCAGCTGTTGCCTCTAAGATTCTCCCCCTTCTCTTTTTKAACAACATTCACAAAGTTATTATTTTATTTATATTTGTGCATTTATTATTTGTGCTTTCCTTAATTGAATTTCTTCTTGCTGATATCAGGCTATTTCTCCAAATTAGGATAATTTTACCTTCTAATTTTATCATTTATAACATTTTCAGTCCTCCCCAGGTTGACAAAATCCAGACATTTTTTAAGTATAGTCTATACATCTGACTCATTATTAAAGGTAAAAARTAAAGAAATGGGCCTGTATAACAATTCCATCTGAAAGAACATCTCCTTTTATAGGTAAAGGCACTGATAATGATTCTTAACTGTGATTTAATCTTGTCCACATCTCCTCAACTTAGGAGAAAATAACATATAACAACATTAAAAATTGTACTATCATCAAGCTACATATACAGCTTCTCCCTTAAACACTAAACCACTCATTTTGCTAACACAGGAAATCATGTTGAATTGACAAAATTTGTTCCTGGAAAAAAAAAAAACCTCTTTATTTTCTTTTAGTTCCTCTATCCTCTCACTACTTGTAATGTTAATTGCTTGGTTTAATAGTTTTCTGATTACCAACATTAGGCCAAAGGATTTGCACCCCTCCATATCAGGCTTTCCTTAAAAAAAATACTATGTCTTCTTTTATGCCAGGGAATCTTCTTCTGGGTTGTGAAATAGAATGTCATGAGYATTCTCACTAAGTTACGTTAGATTTTTAGATTTTCCACCATTGGCTTCCAGCAGTTTCAACATAATTATTTTTACAAAATTGGAGATTGTACAACGATCACTTTTGAAAATTTTAACAACACCTAGCAGTATAAAACTACTGATTAAAAGGCCTAATACAGTCAAAACTAATTGCCTAGTTACCTTCCCACTTGGATCATTTTTCTTCTCACTTCTTGACTACTGTTATTTTTTCCAGTAGTTGTCCTTCCTCAGTGTTTTGTATTTAAGATGCTATAAATAAATACAGTGCAATGCTTGAGAGGATGGTCTCCTTGCTCCTGCTGTAAGAGGAGGAAAAACTTGTTTGACAAATGAGCTTTCCAAGCTGAGACACTCATAGTTAAAACTTACACTGTTTGCCTTCCTGTCATCAAGGATAACAGAGGTAAACACTCTGGACATCAGTGAGTTTCTCTTGCTTGAAAGTAAGTAATGAGAACTCATGGAGGTTACAGACACTGGAAAATATCTGTAATTCCTGGATATTACTGTAGTTCTAATTTAGGAAGTATGAAGAGTCAAGTTAATGTGGTTTG
The DNA here is from genome assembly GCA_018881555.1 of Amblyornis subalaris. Lineage (NCBI taxonomy): Eukaryota > Metazoa > Chordata > Aves > Passeriformes > Ptilonorhynchidae > Amblyornis > Amblyornis subalaris. Next base: position 4,590,488 of record JACAXG010000001.1, read on the forward strand.
TTTATATGGGACGTCACAACACTGTTATTCATCATTTGGCACAAAGGGGAACTTGGAGGATTTCCAGGCGATCTACAAACTGGAGTAATTTCACATAACACTTGAGACAGCTGAAGAGGCAGCATCAGAAATGGAGTTTTATCTAGCTCAGACATTGGGATTCCCTCCCAGGTTTTAACTTAGGAACACTTCAGATCCATAATAAATTTAGCTCCAAGAGGAGCATGCATGAGCAATTGCATACTTCAGCCAAGATGCTCCTCCACAAGGATGCAGCTCTTCAACAGATCCYATGGGATGTCTGCCAGCTTCGTGTTATTGTCTTAAATACCCCTAGGACATCTCAAATTGTGTCAGGCTGCCAAGTTTAGAGAAGTATAGCATTATTTGGAAGGTATTTGGGTCACAAAATCCACTGATTAAAAATATGTTGTAAACCTTGAGAGAGTATTTCTCAGGCTGCAGATGAGAACATAGAACACCAGAATGATTACAAGCTCTTCCAAAACTCAGGAATATTCCTACATACTACTGATATAAAATCAATRACAAATTCAAAGACAAACTTACTGTCACCTAGCTATAAAGTGTTTAAAAATTCTGCTCCTTTTTTCAAGATTTACACTTATTTTATCCCTAGCAGATGTACAGATTCTCTAAACCATGAATAAAAATTAATAGGAAGTCTGAAAAAGTATCTGAAAAGATTAGTACATACCACAATACATATTTGCCTATAAAGACTGTTTGATAATATTTTCCCTACAGTAATACAACTTTACATGTGATAGGAGATCATAGGAAAAGTCTGTTGGCTTTTCTTTCATCACTTTAACCTCAGTAAAATACAAAAACATTCATATTGACAGAAAAATATCTGGAATCTTAAAAAGGTTCTCTAATAATTTCACTAAATGTACCTATTATGGTTACATATCATCCACATCATATYTCAGACTCTAATCCAAAAAAGGAGTGTCAATAACGGCAGCATCACTGCYACAGAGGGGAGCAGTAAACTTGTGATAGCTGAAAACCAAAAGGTGAGTTGCTTGTCACTACCAAGTGCAACTGGCAACATGTTCTGGAGGTATTGCATGGAAAAGTGACTAATACAGGAAACATAGCAGCGAAGAAAACCTGAGGAAGAGAAGACTGCTTAGTTTCGAGGTTTCAGAGGTGGAGAACAGCGTAGGTTACACTGCAGAAGGAATCCCAYGATTTTCTAATATTTCACTTCAGGCAAAACTAATCTTATGCACACTTCCAGCCACACTTGCCGTTAGCAGATCACAACCAAAGGAGACTACAAGCAGCCAATACTCCTCCTATGTAAAATAAATTCTTAGCAGTGTAAAGTGAACAGCTATGGTATTACATAAATACAAACTAAAGAACAGTAAACAAATGGATTGTGCATGACAAAGGGCAGCTACCTGTCCTGCTGAAGCTGAGGATTTGTGTAGTTATTTCTGCAATACAGCAGTCACATGTGCACAGCAAATTATATGAAGGCCATTTGGGAACAGTGAAACGAAAAATCTTGCCCAAGGATGTGTGTTGTAGCCAGGCACTGTTACACAAATAGAGGAAATAGCACAATTATGTCAAGGTTGTCAGGCAACAGAACAAGCCTGAACATGTTATGTTGTGCTACTGCTGTAGGTGGCTTCTCTACAGCAGTAAGTTCTTATTGACTGAATTATTCACAGACCATATATTTTGATAGCAATAAGTAGTTATTCTGAATTACTTTACATATTCCAAGTCAATCAAGATACCTCATCCTGACTGGCAAGAGCATTAAGGTTGCTAGGAATGCGAGAGTATTCATGTCCAACTTACCCCTAAAAGGTTTCAGGTACCTGTCACATCAAATTTTTTGCATTCTGCTAAATCTAGAAAATTATCTATAAATACAAGCAAGCAATTGGCTCTCTGCTTCTAAACATAGATTACATACAACACATTGCAATTTTTTCATAAAGAAGTCTAATCATAAATTGTAATCTTAATCATAAAATCTAGTCTAAATCATAATCTTCACCTATAGAAATTAAGATTATGCCCCTAAAAATTGTTGTCAAGTGTTATTTAAGCTTTCTCAGCCATGTAGTGGTCATGTTACTTGGCAAGATTTCCCCTGAAGGCAGCATCACTGTTCTTTGTGTCAACCTAACTACATTCTCAGGAAGGCAGCCATTCAGGCTTCGTTGTGCACYTTTGATTTTTTTCGTTACAAAAAAGTACAATGCATGAGTTCTGAATGATGCTCCACATGTTTAAAATGAGCAAAGTATGAAGCCAAATTAGTAACAGCAATTTTCACTCTGGAAAACTTATAATGTGCTGCCATCTTGCTATACTGGCACTATAACCAGAGGGTTCCATGTACACTACTGTCAGAGCAAAATTGGGCTAAAGCCAAAACAATAGGATTTGAACTTGGATCAGCGTTACTGCTTTTGTCACCATGGAAAACAGTGGAATAAAAAACTCAGATTTGTCAGTCAGGGTAAAGCCCTGACACAGGATTTTCAAATCAAGTGTTTTCTTCTTTTATAAGTGGTGCTCTGAGTTTGATCTCATCAAAGAAAATTTTTGTGTAGATCTTTTACTTGCCATGTTGTCAAAGCTCTCAAATTTTGAAACAAAGTGTTTCACTGAGTGACAGGCTGTTTTGGAAATCGTCTGTCCTGAGACTAAATTCATCTGGATGATGTTTTTTGTAAGTTTTGAAAGAAAAAGCCTAGTTTTCTACCTCTTCCAACCAGAACAGACTGTAAACGACTACAGAACAGACAAGTGATTACATAAGCTTACTTACATAAATATGCCAACCCACTGAGTACAACGAACCCATCTGGATTGAGGCAGCTATCTCCCAAATTCATGACATATAAGTGGTGCTACACTTTCTGTGAAGTTATTAAGGCTTGCTTTAAGGGCTGTAATTGAAAATCAGGCTCTTCTCATGAATGAAACACACCTGTCCCTTTAAGACTTCTTGCAGGACCTTAAGAACTGGTTGAAGGAGAAGATGATCCAGACTATATACAAGTAGGTACAACACAGTGGGTTATTCCCCGAGGCATTACTCTGACGTATTCAGGAACAGCAAAATAGATACATTTTTCCTTTTTTTTTTTGCTTCAGGTTTGTATATGGCCTTCTCATTCTGCTCTCCAATAATATTTGTAGAGAAATTACTTGGGTAATTCTGTCTGAGAACAGAAGCAACAGCACTTGTATCTTGACAAATTCTAGCAAGTTTTCCATGCATGAAATATCTCTCTACAGGTTTAACCTGTAACTCCAAATCACTGGTGAATTAAGTTCATTCTTTTTAAAGTAAACCCAGGACACTGGGAATCAAGGTTCTTATATCAGTACTAATGAGCATTTTTGCAGTATTACAATTTCAGTCATCATCCTCAATTCCAAGGTGTGAGAAATTTATACATATTGCATTCTTCTGATGCCAAATCAGCTTCACCTTGCTCATGGAAAGCACTGTTTTCACCRTTGATTTTGCAGACAAAATTATCACACCTTGACATACAGAAAGACTATGTATGTAATCAAGGAAACAAATGTAGTCTAGCTCACAGTAACCTGTAGGAGTGATACTTTCACTAAAATAATGAAAGCATAAAACAAAAATCAAGACTACATAAACTCACTCTACCTTAGCTGTTCTCCAATAATACTAATATGTGCATTTGAAACCAGAATTTCTGTGGTATCAAACCATTCAGGTTCAAGAATCCACAAATATTGGTTCACCTTTCAGTTAATTTGAACACAACATTTACCCAGAAAAAAATATTCGAGTATTATCTTTTTTCAACGGGGGACAAATTTTTGTTTTAAACAGGATGTGTGCAGGATAAATTTTGTTTCTAAATGGCAATAACAAGACGCTTTAAAGTAAATCAGACACCATAAAGTAATTCCACAGTGCCTTGGAAAGAACCCAAGACTTGCTGGTACCTAAATATATTCTCTGTGGGTAAATGTGGTGGCCACCCTCAATGTGAACAATAACTATATTCCCCTGATAACTCTATGGAATACTCCATGAAATGAGTTCTCTCTGAGAAGCAAAAGGATGGAAATTTACTTTCTCTGAACTGTTGCTTCTTAAAATGCAGAAGATGCTGAAATCCTTCTTTAAACAACTACAAGGTAAAAATTTATTATTATGAAGGACTTTGTTTCTAAAACCTTACTAAAACCTTGGCATTTTTCAGTGTTAGGTACCTGGAATTAATTTGTATCACAACACAGCTATGATATAAAAATGAATTATTTAACAAGGAGAGGACACAGCCATAACAAAAGAGCCCCAGCAGCTCAAACATTTTTACTTTGCTTGTTACTGCTCCACTATAGCTGGAAAACATTACTAAAACAAGTGTTCTGAAAGAGTCTAAAAACAGCTGCCAACAAATTTGCACCTTATTTAATTTTGAAATTTCTGAAGACTGCATCAAGTCTGCGACATTTACTGATATCTCAAATGGCATTTCCACATCTGCTTTGAAGTGTTCTGTATTTTCCTCATGCTCTTATTTTGAGATTCTTTTTACTGAAGAACTCATGACATCATGAGTAGTGTTTCAGCTTTATCTGTGTCAGGTGACATATACCATGACCTCTTGGTATTTCAGTTTCTTTACCTCAAAAGTTTGAAACTTACATCATTAATATTCTAAGAGCTTTGGCAATTTCAGTTTGTAGAGATACATATAAAGTATACTCACGCTTTAATTAAATCTAAGACAGACATCTTAGAACTACATTTAATCTCAAAAGATAAAAAATATAGAAGAGCATTCTACAATGTACTACCAGGACACTAAGACACCCAGTGAGAAATCTTTTGTCTCCAGATGACCATGAGCCCATTTAATTGAACACATTTTTAAATCACTGAGGCTTAAGACAAAGTGCTTATTTGTAATTTACCTGACAAGAAGTATAAATTAGATATTATTTACGACTGTGCTGCCATAGTTAATTGTTTCTGCCCTACTTAGTATCCTAGTCTTCTCCATTTTACACTGCAATCTGTAACACAAAATTTAAAAATCTGTATATTGATTTATATTAATGTAGCAATTACTGCATACACAGCCATAAACGTACTGGTTGCTAAAATACCTAATATATTCCAGTTTTAAGTCCATATTCATTTAAGAAAGACTAAGAATTTCAATAAACAAATCAATAGTTTTAGTAGTATCTGCCAAGGGAACATTATTGCTTTCATTATATTAATATGGAAACTAATCAAAGCAATATGGTCTCTGCAGAACAGCTCTAAGGAATCAAATAAAAATATTTTATATACATGATTAAAATATTTAAGAGCCTCCACACACTGATTTCCAGCTTACCAGACCAGTGGCCTTGGATATATGATGACCCTTGATTTATCATGGCAGAAGAAAACAGTTCCTTTAAGAGTTCCAGAAACTCCTCTCATAACATGAATGGATTGGGAAAAAGATCCACCAGAGATTAACATATACACCATTTATCAGCCCACAAACTCCTCATGCAGCAGCTCCAGGAGAAGAACAATGAATCAGAGTGAGGAATACTCAGTCTGCACCACCCACATTTCCATATCAGCTCAAAGCAGGCRCTGCATAGGCAAGCCCCAGCCACCCAAGCAGCCAGGCAGCCTCACAAACCAGCCTGGTACCCACTGCATGCAAGGGAAGCTGCCAACCACATTCCACACAACTGAGAAAGTGCTCAATGTGGCCTTTGAATATAGGATAAATTTGAACATTCCTATCTAGGATTTTCTGAAAAATACTTGGTTTATGCTTGAACCAATACATCAGTTAAATGACTTTCCCATTCCTACATTAGTGTTTAAATGCATTTGAGAACTATAGTTGGATAATTTTGAATGTGATACAGGTGCCTGCAACTAAAGTCATCTCAGACTTTCCATTTCAAGAACATGAAGTCAGCTTTCTATAGCTTTAGCAACACATTCGGACTGCAAATTTTTCATCCCAGTCAGCTGACTCCAGCAGAGCACAGAAGTTTCAGCTAAAACTGGTCAGACATTTCTGAACACAAGGGTAGAGAAATTGTGTTCTTTCAATCATAATTAATCAATCTTAGGACCATTTTGCAATATTTTTAATATTTAGCCTGGGATAGGCATTCCCTCAGTGTCGGATTACCACAGTCCTCCATGAAAAGCTGCCCAAGGTCTACAGCTGAAACTCTTAAAATAGAAGCTGGAAACTCTAAAAACCATGAGTAGCACTGGACCACTAAATGTGAAGCAGGAAGACAGGAGAAACAGGACATAAAAGATGGAGCTACCTCATAGGCTAACAGCAGGAACCAATGGTGGGAAGAGAGAAATAAGAAAATAAAAGATGACAGGTTGCAAGGAGGTAGAAAAGAGGACACAGTTGAGACTTAAACAATCAGGAGATAATAAGGAGCAGAGGTAAGGATAAAGAAAGTGGGCAACTATGAACAGAAAAGAAATGGGTTGAAAAAAAAGACAAGCCACCAAGAAAAGGGACAGAATACAGGTAGATTCCAGGCAAAGGGGAAAATCTTGGTATTTTAAGAATAGACAAAGCAGGTGTGAGTAGTTAGCCTATTACAGAAAAGGAAAAAGGTTGATATTATTAACAAACGGAACAAACTAAGCAGAGTGCAACAGAAGGAGACTATAGCAAAAGCGAAGGTACAGAAAATACAGAGGCAAAGTAACAGTGTCATTCCTGAAATGGGGGTTGAACCAATTATTCCACAGCCCCAGCATTTTCTTGTCCTACACTATTATCTCAAAAACCCACTGACAATGTTTGTTCCTTCACCTTGCAGCAGATCAAAACAGAGGCTCACATAGCAGAGGAGGATAGATGCTGTTATTTGATGAGGGATTCCTTGGTTGCTGCTTCATTTCATGCAGCTGATGGACAACAATCTAGGTAGAAACCAGTATTAAATGGTCAACTGCAAGGCAAGGGGAATTCTACTTGGGAACTGGACGCTGGGAAGGAAAAAGTGCTTTAAGTGCTATAATTCAGGAGCATTTTGGCTTCAAACTTCATGTATGACTTCTGTGTAAGATATGGATTAACTGCATTGGAGCTCCATAGAAAATGTGTGTATCATTTACAATTAATACTGATATCATAACATTATTCACTAGAGGTTAATTAGATCTGCACTGGTAACCTTAAACCTGGAATTAGTTTAATCTTATTTTGGGATTTCTTTTCTTAAATTACGCTTACTTCCCTTCCTTCCTTTTCTTTTACTGCAGGATATTCTTTTTACTTTTATAACAATTCAGCTGTGTACTGAGGTTATACTACTGTACTATAAGAAAAAAAGTGTCTTAGGACATACGTAGTGAATCAATACACAAAAAAAGCAATACAAACAAAATAAATATTATTTCAATATACCTAAACTGCAATTCCAAGTACCCAGTTTGTCTCCGCTGTTATTCTGATGGGGGTTTTTTAGAACATTTCTGCAAGTATGAGAAAGAGCTCCTCCTACAGTTTTAGCAGTCCCTAACTGAAGGGGTATGATCACCACGATGGTGATCAGCAGGGCTGGTCATCTAGGAGACAACTGGAACAATCCAATCTGTTCAACTAGGGTTTTCGCTGTTCTTAGACCTCTACTAGCCTATAACATGTCGAATATTTCTATCCAGACAAAAATATTATATTGAACTGTCTATGTTGTTTCTAAAACACTGACATACATGCAGTCTTATTTCCCACCTTGCACCCAACCCCCTAATATCAGAAACCTCAAACTGGCTTTCACACTTTGCCCATTGTCAAGTTGAGGGGGGAAAAAAGATGTTACAATACTGAAGCAATGCAATTTCAAGTGATTTTTTCAGTATTTCACTTACATGCTGTTAAAAAACAATCACTGGAGGCAGTGGACATAATCAGGATTTCTGGTGACCTAAATAAAATTACATCTTCTGAATTAATAAATAAAGCATTGTCTGATCCCATGTTTTGACTAGATTTTTTTGAAAATACAGCTGGCTCTGTGCACATAATATGTTTAAAAAATGGTCACTGCCATAAAATTTTTCTAAAACTAAGCATGAATTACACAAATGGAATTTTTCCAGGATTTCTCCATGCACAGCTTAGCAGTTTAACAAACTAGACTGCAGAATAAAGTATACTTACCCAAAAATATTTGTTATTGTTAACCACTTTTGAACTATCACTTGCCAATTAAAATATCAGAAATTGTCTACTACAATTATTCCAAGTTGACTCGAGGAAGCATCTTCCAAACATCAGAAGTGTGATGATGTATTTGTACTCTTGCAGTGGCAGAAATGTCACAACAGAACAGTACAGCTAAACATGCTAAAAAAAAGATGAAAAAGTTTTAATGGTCAATGGATACCAGCAGTTGACTGATAGTAACAGAGATGAGCACTTCAGCTGCAGTGTTTTTTCTCCTTACTAGTATAAACGTGAGCCTGAACCCCATGGCATAAAATGGCATGAAGAGACTTGAAGGTAGGTGGCAGAAAGTACTAAAATTTATATATCCATCTTCAATCCTGTTTGTGAATCATGTGGTTCAAACAGAAATCACTATGTACAGTAAAACAGTCTTCACATCTACAACTTTCTAAACCCAATGGATTTCTCGGTACACTTTAAAATTAGTATCTCAAACTTACCTAGCTTCTTCTGTTGCAGAGACTGGAGTTTTCTTCCCAATGCATTAATGCAAATTCAGTTTCCACTCAAATCAGAGGGGAAAAAAAAACCTACAAAAACCACACTGGTACAGTCACATGTTCTGTACTCCAAGAGACAGACAGCGGCAGAGTTCTATCCATTCAGCTCTGACAGGAATACAGCCACACCTGGGAACAAACATCTGTGATCCTGGAGACCGTTTTAGAGCCATTGTCACAGTGAAATAATCACATCGTATCTGCATTCGGATACATCACCTTAGGGCATGACAGATTTAACTTTAGATTAGTCTCACTCAGGGGCCACGTGGCCAAGAAGAATGACAGAAACAGCTGTACATTAATTTATTTTCCGGAAATACAAAAAAACAGATATAATTAAGAACACCACTAAAAACATGTTCTAGGCAAACAAGTAACAGTGCTGATGTTGCAAAAATAGCAGTAATTTCGCGCATGAAGAAAAAACGACGTAAACATTCTGTCACACCAGCCGAAAAACAGCTCGAACCATGCTTTGAGCCTGCACGACAGTTGCATATTTCCGCCCAGACAAAGTTTGTGACACCCGTCCCGAAACGATTCAAATAAATTACATAAATAGGAGCGGGGCCGGGCGCCCCCCTGCCAGTGTCCGTGCCGAGCCTCAGCGAGCCCCTCACAAGTCGGGGTAGCCGCAGTAGTAGACGGCGCTGCTGGCGTCCGACACGGCCGACGAGACGGGACCCGCGCCCTCGGGCGCCGCCAGCCCGGCGGAGTCGTGGCCGGCGTAGGGCAGCCCCAGCTCGGGCTTGCAGGCGAAGCGCAGGTACTGTTCGAACTCGGTGCGGTCCACCTCGCYCAGCAGCTCCTCCGGCGGCAGCTGCTCCAGCTGCTCCCGGCACGGCGCCGTCTCGGGCGGCGGCGACGGCTGCCCCACGGCCCCCGGCGGCAGC
>JACAXG010000001.1:4610992-4857890 GCA_018881555.1 Amblyornis subalaris
CAAAAGAGGGAAAAGGGACAAATTATTTACACCTGTGCCCCTGTAACACTCTGAGAGACACAAGCGGTTTGTTCTGTAGACAGATTTGGCATGTAGCTTGGGAACAATAAGACAAGGCATCATCTGTGCCCCACATTTCAGCTTCTTCCCTTGTAGTGCTACCTTAGATATTTCCCCTTGTAAGCCCATTGAAGATCTAAACTGTGTGGAACAGTATGATAGTGAACCCAGAGTAAATCTTGTGATATATGTCCTATCCCACCTCTTCATGCTTCCTGATAAAGCTATTCAATAGCTGTGAAAACTGAAAACATTTATTGGATGTAGATGTTACTAATATCTTGAACTTTGCAGTATGTATTGCTTGTTGCATTCTGTTACCAGGATTTCTCTGATTTGCCTGAAAAAATAAACTGTAGGTACAAACAGGTGTTGGAAAAAAGTCCATCACTTCAGAATAAACAGAAATTCTATCTCAGTACCATTTATATTCTGCTTTGGCATCCAAASTAATGTAGAATACGGCGTTTTCACGGGCGCTTTAGTTAATATTTGCATTGTTATGTGGTGCTATTAAATGCATCAATGCTTRTTTGAGAAACCGCTCAGCTTTAAACTGAAGATCAAAGAGGTTTATTTTGTTAAGGACACCTTTGTTTGGGTAGCCACTTTGATCAAATAAACCAATATTGTAAGAATTCTCGCTGAAATTAAATGAATGAAGCCAGAATCACCATTAACGTGTTCTAACATTGAATTTCCTGTTTCGCACGAGGTAAGCCTGCTCCTTTACACTTGACAGCCAGATATTCTCAAAAGAAGAAAAACGCAGTAGCGAACAGGAGCTGCCAGAGCCTAACACTGGGGAAGACACTTCTCGAGTCATTTCTATGTTCATGCTTTCTGCTCCCCTCTGTTTTTAGAGATTATAAACAAGCGATATGTTTCCAGCATAACGGTTTAAATATTTTTCCCTATTGCCAAGTGTCGAAACTACTAGCCAAAAGGCTAGTATCTGTTTAAACCAAATCAAAATGTTTTAATTTTCTTTTCTCCCGTTCAAATGCTCGCACTAATCCAACACGATAGGCAGCGATTCAAACACCCCTGCTTTTTCTCCTTATATTACATGCTGTAAAAAGGAGCGGAGCCTAAAACAGTGATCCTACACATATGTGTGCTTAAATTAATCTCATACTAGTATATAATAATATCATTTTTGCAAAACTATTATGCTTTTAAAATTGATTGTAAAATAAATTAACTGGGACACTGTGCTTGGAAAGCCGACCGCCAGGCCAGAACTGGTGATAACCAGCAACATTCTTTAGTAATGAAGTGCCTTTCCACTCGTTTTTAGTCCAGCGCATTTGGGACACTACCTTAGGGTGTACCTGGGTAAGGCTGGTGKACTAATGGCTTTAGTTTTATGGCTGGGGTTGTGACATTTCCCCACCCGACGTGCCAGGACTCAGAGTCCTCAATCCCAGGCCAGTTGCCCCGAGACAGGTCACGCACCYACGCACGGCCGATACCTAGAGAAAATTCTGAATTAAACAGAATCCGAGTAGTGTTTGAAGAAAACTCATGCGGGAGGAAAGCGTGTGTATTTTTCCCTGCAGATAACAGAACACTCAGCTGAGGGGATAAGCAACATGACTTCCAAGCAAAACAAAACCCAAGAAGGCAGCAACGCTCTAAGGTAGCCGGTCCGTTTCCATTGATTCCCAGAGCAGTTCCCAGCTCACGCTGCATCACTGACACGAACAAGGCTAACAGACTAGGAGTTTAAACCATAGGAGAGAGTATTACCTTTTTTTACCAGATGATCTTGTTAAAACGCCAATTTGTGCCTTTCACTCTAATTAGCAGAAACATTTTCGTGAGCCAAGGGAACACATCCTGCAAGGACTTGTACTGAAAACGTTCAGCGAGTAGAGCGACTGCTTGCAAATAAAGTTTACATCAATTTTTAGGGCTGTCACATTCAGAAGAAAAAAAAAAATGTTTTTCAATATAATGAACGTGAAGTAATAAACCAAGCAACTGTAGSTGACTTTGTCTGGGAGATTTGTTGAAACTGTTTCTACAGCTCATTGATTTGGGATCAAAGAAAGAAAGGTGTGTTTTGAATCTAAGCCGAGAAAGTAAAAGCTCTCTGGTTTGTACAGAAAATGTTGGCGGTTTGTGACCCTTTCGGTGCCCCTGGCGTCATAGACAGGGTATCTCATCCTCTTTTCTAGCTTTTTGTTTTGACTGTTTAGGTATTTTCGAATTGTAGCTTTAAAACACACAGAACTGCGCTGCCTCCGGCTCCGGTCGCGCTGTGTGCTTAGAGCTCGCGTCCCCGTAGCATTTAATAAGGATCTTCTTCTGACGCTCCTGAAACCTTCGTGGTCGCACGACTCCTGGGGTCATTCGTTAACTTTCCCAACCTAACAATGCCACCGAGAGTTCATCCTTCTGATTTATTGACCTTTTAAACCCGCCGGTACACAGCGCGGGGGCGCGGAGTGGGGATCCTCCGGCGAGAGATGTGTTTCTATTTCAGGTCCATTACAGAATGTGGTGTTGGAAGTGGTGCTCCCAGCGTTATCAGAGCCGACCACAAATGCCACATGAAAAGTAGCAAACATCCGGAGGGTTTCCTGCAAATCGAGCAGTTTCCCAAGACAAGAGCCTTTTTTTTTTAAAACATGTATTTAAAGGCAACACGCTTTGCCTCTTTAAAGAGGTTCGAAACAACCAAATGAAAGCAGCCCAGCCCGACAGCGCTGCATAGTGCAAGAAATCTCCCCGAATGAAGACTTTTCGGGACGTTGCGTTAGGAACGTTGGGAAAGAGAGTGGATTGCAAAGGCCCTGGTCAGGAATGACTCACTATTGAATGGAAAAAATCAAAACCCCAAAAATGAAAAATGTCCCTTTTAGAAACTCTAACTATCGAAACYGCATTAATTACTTTACAGCAAAGCAATAGTCCCCAACATCTAGAAAGTCACTGCTTCTCCTGCCTCACTTTAATCAGCAAATTGCTTTCTAKCAAATGCACACAAACCTGAGGAAAGCTTGCAGCTCACAACTGCGCTCAGCATCCGAGCGGAGCCGCTTGGGTGCAATCGGTCCCGTCGCCGCCGGCTTGGCAGCTCCGGGGGACAGACAATTGGCTGTGGGGACGGCACGGCCCCGCACACGAGCTGCCTGTATCTGTGCGCGGCTGCTTTTGGGGGTGTTAAGCAACGGTGTACCCGCATTTTAGGACTGAAGGGCGTCCGGCGGGGGGAGCGGGACGCGCGCTACTCCCATTCCGAGGTAAGGGAGCTTTCGCCTCCCGGTGGACGCGAGCGGGGTCCCTCCTGGCCAGTGATTCGCCCCGGCCGGCAGGCTGGGGGCGCGGCTGGGACCCCGCTGCTGCCCCGATCGCCCTTTCCCCCGGCTTTCCCCTGGCTTCCCCTGGCGGCCCACTCTCCCGCAGCCCCCTCGATGCCGAGTTGAAGCGGGAAGTCTGAAAGGGGCCAGCGAGAGATGTCTCGCGTTTATCTGCACAGATGGCCCGGGCTCAGCCGCAGCCAAACGTCCCCTCACTCGGGGCAGTGCAGGGATTGCAGTGTTTCCCTTCGGGCAGGCTCAGCCCTGGGTCTGGGGAACGCAGGAGAAAGGAGAGCCGCGGACAACCTTCCTATTTCCCTCATCCTTTCTTCTCGGTGCTAGGAAATACATTCTTTATACATATACTTTTATATACATCTCGCCGCCCGTCGTTCTTTCAACTACATGGTGCCATGTACCATGCCCGTGTCACTGCAGTGAAGGACGAACAGAAAATTTCCTTGTCTGAAGGAAATGGCTTTTCAATTCAGTTATTGCATTAATGCTGAATTCCGACTGTACGCATCCTGGAGGACCTGCGGTTCAGGAGAGAGCCTCCACCATGCCTTCTCCTAGGAAGGGGTTAACTCTCGCCGACGGGGCTGCTTGGGCTTGGCTTTAACGCGACTGTAACGCCTTCCCTGTCCCTGTCTGAAGGCATAAACCAAATGGATGGGAATCAATGGGGAATGATATGTTTAATTGCCACGAGTGCTAGATACTTCTGTAATACCTATCCCACGTAGATAATATGGGGACCCAAACAAAGTTAAATGACATTGAAATAATTATTTTCACGAAGAAAGTATCGAAATGGCATTTTTTCTCAAACTGCTAACAATGTAATCTAGATCCAAGGCTCATCACCCTTTTTACTAATAAATTTATCTACTCCTTTAATATAAAGATCAGTTAATGAGACTAAGATCACAGACCTGTTTTATCTTCCTTTGTAAAATAAAATTCCAACACTTTGATTACATGARTTTCCAATTTCATTCTGGTTTTGGTGCCCTTTGGTTTGAGAATGAGTTGTGTAGGACCATGAAGCAGTACAGTAGCTGGGGCCAGGTAGAACCCCCCTACACTTGAATTTCCAAGAACAGAAATCCTGTTACTTTTCATATTTAAGTACACACAAGTCATTAAAAAAATAAATAAAAGAATGCCTTATACAATGCTGGAGCCACTCCAAAAGTTCAGGGATCTGATTTGGACTAAGCAATTTGGCCTAGCCTCTGTTTGCATTTATGCTGGTTTTATGTCAGTGGAGCTGCTGCTAACTTGTACTACTGTAGGATTTATTCTGCCATGCTGGATGCTAAATTGATGGACTAGTGAAGGACAAGTCATGTAACTGTACGATTAAAAAGCTGACCCCAGTTGCACTGAAGCGAAAAAATTTCTTCATTTGCTTCACTCAGCTCCTAGAATACCTTTAACAAGGCCAGAAGAATGAATGTCATAGATATTCTCTAGAAGGTGGGCTATGCTAACGTATATAATGCTACTGCAGTCTTGTAATACATATCTCTACGTTGCCTTTCTTAGTAGGCACCAATATTTTACAGTAATTTCAAAGGGTGGAGTTCTTTGTTGTCAGCCAGAGTAAAAATGTTATATTATACAAATGAGGAAGCTGGGCTTGGAACTGGGCAGTTACTTCCAACATACCAATTACTTATGGTCACAGAAGACATGATCTGTGATTTTAGCATATAGAAATAATACTATGCTAGCTATTTAGCAGGAATATGTTAGTAGTACTAATAAAAATACTAAATGATGACTAAATCCAAACGTCAACAGCTTGCCATCTGCAGTTCTGGTGAATCAGCAGTGATGAAGATGTAAGATCAGAGAAAAATTAAGAATGGATTTAGATCCTCAGCAACACTAAAGATGAGTAAAACCTTTTTCCAAGATGGACAATATGAGATGTTTATTTGAAAATAAAATCTTAATCCCTGAAATTGTAAGCAATATTAATGTTGTTTAAAAATACCCATTCTACTACCTGACCAGGAAGTGCATACTTTAAAAAAAACACTTAAGAATACAAAATCTGATATTGTTTAGCAAATTAAAAACCCAAATTGTTTAAGGTTATAATTTAAAAATGTGCCCAGTGGAAATGCTCTGTATTTTCATCATATCTCTGCAATTACATTCAGTGATTAAGTGCACTACAGATTTTGACATTTATTTAGTTAAATAAACTAGAAAAAGAAAAAAACCCTCATCAGGCAGTTGGAAGGTTGAGAAATCAGTTTGGTTTCATTTCTTGATTGCTGCAGCTGTTTTGTTTTATGATATTTGTTTTCCTTGAGTACTCTTAATGGACAAATTCAGTTCTAATTTTCATATTCGTTATTTTCACATTATTTAATTAATACTAATTAAAATCCCAATTATGTTCCATTTAAATATCATTCAAAGTTGCAGATTATAACAAAAAGACCTCTCTATGTCTTCCGAATCCAAAGCAGTCAATTTGATCATGTTTCTAACACTACCACACCCACAGGACTTTCAGTGACACACATCTGCTTGCTCTACTGGGCACAATGAAATCTACGATTTTTCTGCCTAGAACCATTAATATTCAATGTTCTGAACATCTTTGACTACCACTGAGCTGTGAGAGAGAAGGAAATAGCCCCTTATGGGATCATGCCTGGCACAACGAGTAATAACATAAATAAGACAGCTAAGCTTCACAAACCTCCAAGCTAAGTTGAACAATGCAGGTTGGTGGGTTTTTTGATCCAGTCATTGTTACGTGGGCTTGAGATATGTTCAGAATTACCTTCCTGCACTTCAGTAGTCACACCTATTTCACCTGCCTGGCCTATTTCTGTTTGAATAAAACCCAAGGCTGAAAGTCYCCTTTCCTCCTGCTCTGGCCCCTTAACATCACCTTTTTATCTTCACAACACCCTTTGAAGGTTATTTACTGAAAGGATGAGAGAACAGTTATCACACAGAACTGAAAACTTAAAAAAAAGTAGACCAGGAATTTCAATAAACTTTCTCTGTAGCTGGATCAAGGACTAGAGATCCTCACTCTTACTGCAAACAACCTGCAAGATCTAAGATGATTTTTGCCCAGCTATCTCCAGTTTACCTGTTCCATCAAGATAGGATGCCTGTTTAGCTGGGTTCTAGATGTTAATATTGCATGAACATTCAATTTAGAAATCTTGTTTCAATGACAAATTTAATGACCTTTTCAGCTTTTAAAAATTCAGTCAAATCTACTTTAGGAGACAGTTTATGTAATACTAGATGTACATTGTTGACAGATCTCTACCATTAAAGCCTGGAGAGATTTGAATTAAAGAAGCAAGGTGGATTACTAGAGCACTTTAATTGCTGGGCTTCCATGTGTATAAACACACTTTAATGTCACAAAAGGACAGCATATTCATGCTTCTTTGATTCACACGAGCATCCTGCAAAGATTAAAGGTGCTAAGTCACTCAGCACAAGGTAAAATGAAAAATGCCTAAGAAATATTAATCATCTACACGGGTGATATAAAAAGGCCAGAGTTGGAACTGAAGCACACCAAAATTATCTGACACAACTATAATACCTAACTTTCCATAGGCATCTGTTTCCAGCAGTCTCCTAGCCTTCCCTCCCAGCTGGGGAAAATTTGCAATTTATACTGCAAGTGCTCTCCTACTCCAGGAAATAAAAATTATGACTGTTGACAGCTGCCAGGAACATATGTCAGTCCATGTGAGTGCTCAAGTACCGTAAGAGTCCATTTGAAATGAAAATCTGAACTAAGACAACCCAAAACACGTAGGTAGTTCAGTTGACAACCACTCAACAGCTCACCAGAGGGAGCCCATTTTCCCCAAAAGCCAACATCTGTAGTACGGCTGGGACTCAGAACTACCCCGCTAAAAACTCTTCAGCAGCTGGGAGGAGTAGCTGTCAGCTAAGGGAGCCACACGGACATACTGTGAACAGGAAAGGACAGAGTGCAAAGGATTTTCGTAGCTGCTTGATTAGTACTTTCTGCAGCACAAAAGGTTCTTTACTGAAGAAGTTGCTGCATTTGCCTTTCAAATGAACTTCTCTCAAATCTGAGAAACCAATCATGTATCTACAGCATGTCACTGACAGATGTAAACATTTTATAGTGTCCTAGGTAGCTTTCTTATTACTGTTTGTTAGACTGTATTTGTGATATATTGCCTTTGAATACTTTAAGCCAGGTTCTTGCACGAAAAGTTTTTCAATAGAAAAATAAAAATTTTTCAAAGAAGGACACTTCTCAGTTTATGTTTCTTCAAGRGGAAGAACCAGTCTTTTAATATATTAGTATCTCTCATACAGTCTTTAAAGCCCAACTGAAAAATTTTAGTAATATAATTTGCATGTCAACTAAGCACAGAATTAAGTCTGAGCTCATAGCTAATACTGGAACATGTCCTGCTCAGGAAGGACCTGCAGCTCCTTCCAGGGCCAGACTGTGTGTGCACACGCAATGTTTGGAACAGAACATGACATAGAGGTCCCTTGGCAGCTTTCAGAACCTGACAGAACTGTAAAAGCGGGGGTTTTCGTGTTACTGGGTGGTTTGGTTTTTGTTTTGGGTTTTTTTGTTTTGTTTTTTTTTTAATCCTTGGCCAGGTAAACACAAGATCTGTTTAGCAGCAAAACTCCCCTGCTGCCTATCTAAACAGGAAAATATTGCTAGTGAAGACATAGTTACATCAGCAAGCATGTGCTTCTGGCACTAGAAGATTACCTACAGTTTCATACCTTCTAGTATCTGTCCTTTTTTCCCCCTTCAATATAATTAAATATTATTTAGTTACTACTTTTGCTTTTAGTGTCTTCGTTGTTCTTGGTGTTTATTTCTTAATTACTGATTAATACATTTCCTCAGCACTTTTCTTTTCACAGATACTGTGAGCCAGTAGTCAGTAGATGCCACAGCACAGATCTGAACTACTGATAAGCAAAAATCAAGCCCCACTGATTATTTCCTTTCCACAGAAAGCATATCTGTTGATGAAATCACTTTTAAAATTTCCCTTTCAGGTTTGCAACAGTGCAGCCATACATGTTTTGCCACTTGTGAGACTAATTCAATAGCAAAATCCAAGCAACAAACATTTGATCTGGGTAAGTAATAGTTGTACATAAGTTGCTAATTAATAGCTGTACTAATTATTTTAAACTTATTCTTAGAATTTTCTTTGCAGCCTGTAGCTTCAGAAACATCCTGAAATACAGCCAAGTGATTTTTATTCGAAGATGTGATTACAGAACTAAGGCTGGCTCTATCACCTCTCTTTGGAAGGGTTCCATGTTAAGGGGGACTCATGGATACTGAACCCTAACACATCACTGGTTAGACACCAGCCTACCAGAACTTCAGTTAACACAAGCACCAAATTAATCCGAAACTGAAACAAGAAGATAATATAAAGATATTCACCTCCTAAATTCCATACAGGCATGAATATGGAACCTGGGAAATCCTTCTGACATGCATAAAGGCTTTATGTCTCAAAAGAGCTCTTATTGTTAAGTACACACAAAATGGTAAAATGTTCAGGTAATTTTTGCAATAGGGTTAAGTTACAGAACTTTTGGTGGTGTTCTTACTGATTTTATGCATGGCGTTACAAACCACAGCCTTTTGTGTCATTGGCTCAACATGAAATTTCAAATTTCCTATTTCAAAATTTCCTTAAACAAAAGCAACAACTACTGCTCATAATTACCTGTAAGTGATTAGTAAGTTTGCATTATTATTCAAAGAGAAAAATTACTCAAACCCATTTTTCCTCTGCTAGAGATTTTAAAAAATGTATAAATTTAAGAAATCTCACTTTGAAAACCAGTAGATAGACATGTTCAGATGCTGTCTCAAACAGGAGCAGAAGATTACTTGCACAGCCTTTGCAGAAATACTTTCCCAGCATACTACATACGTATTTCCCATGTCGAATTTATTGGATTAAAATCATAGTGATGAGAAGAGGTATATGACATGTATTTTTTCTGATAGTACTATAGTAAAAAACTAACAGAGTTGCAGCGGTGAGTGATGGGATAGCTGCAATGGCACAGCTTGCAAAAACTTCAAATGCAATACTGATGTATATAGTTGTCCAAGATGTACACTTAGTTAGGATTAAAACAAATCCCTTTATTATAAAGACAAGGACACAGACTGCTGATTATTGGTTGCTTTTACAAAGCACAGATTATTGTTCATCTTTACCCCACAGCAAGAGTTTATAGGTTCATATATATTCAATGTGATTTCATGCACAGAATAACCATACATTAAGGTAATTATTTATATAGTTGTAAGTCAGAATCTATCCTGCAATACTGAAACAAGAAGTGAGTAGACATATCTGAAAGACAATATTTGATATACTGTGAAAAAATTACTTTTTCAGCTCTGCAAATATCAGTGATATATTTTAATAAATAATTAACTAAATATGTATCAGCAGAAAGAATTTAAATAATAAGCTGAATTAAGTACAATACTTGGCACCAGAATTAATATGGACGTATCACTGGGAAGATCACAAAGTGTTCAAGGTTGCATTTCAGATTTCCAGCCAGAATCAATAAATCTATCCTAGTTGCTTCACAAGTGTAATACATTCAACTAGAGAAAATTTTCTTTCAAGCACTAATTATCACCCACTGCTCTAGTAAAAGTAATTAAAAAACAGCTAACCGGCTTGAATCTTAGAAGAACAGTTGGATGTGAGGTTAATAGTATTAAGACAATTCTCCAGAAGGTAACAATTCAAAATCAGTTCTATAAATTCCACAACAACAAACTATTAAAAATCCAAAGTTCTCAATCCCAAGTGTTTAACCGCACTTTATGGGTAAAACTAAGAGGAGGAGCTCTGACCAGACTCCAGTTCCATGGAATAACTGCATGTTTAAACAGAAGAATGATCCAGGAAGGAAGAAGCTGAGTGCAACCATTTCAGAATATTTTCAGGATCTACCACCGAGCAGACCAAGATCACAGAAGTAGCTGCAGCCTCAACCCTTTGTCACAAGTTAAATGGGATATTATTTTCAATGGCCATTATATTAAGAACTAAAGCAAAATGCTAAGGAGACACAACACTTCTTGAGAATTCCTGTGTGACTGAAACACTGAATGATCAACTAAAGGTGATGTTTATCAGGCCTCTGCCTACTGCTCTTACCTTATAACAAAGGACATTCTGAAAAAAAAAGAACCCATACCTTTTTGTTCTAACACAACTATTTTTTTTGTATAATCTCACTCCAAACGGCATTTAAATGCTATTTTTTCACCCAACAAATGCTTTACAAAGATATGTCAGTATTACTAACAATGTTCTGGACCTTTGGGAACTCAGGACAAACAAATGTTCTAATTAACTTGTCCAAAGTCACAGCAGACCAGAAAAAGGCCATGGATCACGTGCCTCTCTCTTTCCCCTCTCGAGTTTTAAGCATAGTTCCACACTGAACGTAGAGTCTGGTCTTAGACTCCCTTTCTCCCACATTTCTGTTAAAACTCTGGAAGAATGTATGAAGAAAATACATCATTAGGAC
The DNA here is from genome assembly GCA_018881555.1 of Amblyornis subalaris. NCBI lineage: Eukaryota > Metazoa > Chordata > Aves > Passeriformes > Ptilonorhynchidae > Amblyornis > Amblyornis subalaris. The sequence continues at coordinate 4,621,957 of JACAXG010000001.1, forward strand.
TCTTTAGCAGATTTGCCTTCGGTAGGGCGCCTAGTCAGGGATTAGCAAAACCAGGTCCATTGCAGTCAGTTGGGGAAAGGGTAAATCAGTAGTCCAAAAGAAATTTAGCAGTGAGGAACTCAAACCTTCACCTCTACTGTGCATCCTGTGAGCTATTCTGGAACTGCGTCTTAACTCCCCTTTCTTTTAAGCTTGATTACCTTGTTCCATATTGAACCTGGAAAACTGCAAAGTGGCAAATAATGCACAAGGAACAAAAGTGGCATTATATTATACATTTACACCATACAGGATATAAACCCGTACTTAATGGATACTATATTTGACTATATAACCGGTACTAGTGTAACTATTTTTTCATTATTTTCACTACAAAAAGCACAATGACAAGCTGAAGGCTGATTTTAAAAAAGTACCAACATCTCTGATTACAAGAAAAGAAAACTAGCAAATAATGGTCAGAAAACCTTTTATAGTTACTCTACTGCTGTCTAAGTACTGCTGACTAAGTAAAGGTAAAACTCCAATTTAGATTGTTTCTTTTAGCTCTTTATAATTTTGTTTACACAGTGACTTCACAATACCTTTTTTAGGGCTCTTACCTTAGGCATTCGAAATAGTTTATTAAAGATAAGTAGGAAGAATCCCCAGGGAAAAAAATGCTGTATTTTTTTATTTTGCATTTTTAAGCTCTGGCTAATGCCACTTGTGAATTACTAAACTACAGCTATATGTCCTCCAGCAACAACTACATTTTTGTGATAAAAATTCCCTTATATATAATTTGCATAGAAATTTTGAATCCTTCATAATAAGGTCCTCTATAAATATGTATAGTCACTAGAGATATACATGTTGTTTGCATTAAGTTTCACGGATATCTGTTTTCCTCTGTAGCAATACTTACACACAGAAGAATTTTGACAGTAAACTTTTATACATATTTTCTTTGCAAAACAAAAATCCGAGATGGTTTATCAGTGGTTCGCTATCAGAATGGAAGGATTACTAGACTAAATTTTATAGGGATCAACCAGCAGTAAAAATAAACTTTTTCCCAAGCTGACTGAAGAGGGCATATATTTACTAAACTTGCAAACTTCCAGAAAGTGAGGAGGGGTGTCAAAAAGTTTCAAGAACAAGTCTAATTAAAATCATTTTGAAATTTACACAAATGGCCTAAACATRATAAGATAAAACTTGACATGAACTAATGCAAAGTATTTTAGTAAGGTTGAAATAATCTGTATTAAAGATGAGTAAGATAAAAGTAAGAAACAGTACCAAAGAAAAAGTCTTGAGGGGTAACTGTAGATGACAGTTAATCATCAGTCAAGAACATCACGCTGATGACAGTAAAGAAGAGAAAAAACCCACCACACTGGGCTATGTAGCTATGCATGTTCTTTCCAGTCTGTGAAGCAACCTTTCTTTTCTTCTTGGAGAGGAGGAGACAAAATAAGAGTTTTCACCTCCCTAGACAGTTGATGCAGTATAGATTAATGCCTGAGGATGGGACAGAAAATCGTTACATACTTAAACTGCATTAAGAAAAATTTAGCTATAAYGATAAGAAAAGTGCCCTGAAGAGGTGAAGACAGAGAAATGTTGGAATATACTGCCTATGGATAAAGCATTCCAATTTTTATAAATAGAGAACAAATACTTTTTAAAATCATGTTGACAAACATCTGTTAAAAATGGCACACCTAAAACTGATTTTGGATCGGGTCACAGAATCACAGAACGGTTGGGGTTGGATGGGATGTCTGGAGGTCATCTGTCCAACCCTGCTGCCCAACCCTCCAGCCTGTTTGGGCAACCCATGGTGGGACAGACTTGTCAGCCCCTGAAGTTCTTTCTATGCTTAAGTTTTCTGAACTTAAATGAAAAATTATGCTAATATTTAACTTTGACACTAAAACTTGCTAATTTTTCTTCATTTTATATTTAAATTCTTAGTTTACCAATTCAATTTCATAATACAGCTTTGTTCATTTAGGAATTGAAAAAAAAAGGCATTTCTAAAACAAAATAAAATAAACAGAATTTATGCCCTGGCATTATACAAACCAATAATCTCTCAGCAGTGTTCCTCTCAAGAAAACATTGTAACTGTGCAATTCTGATTTCACACTGCACACTCAGATTATGCTGCTTCTTCCTAACTTAACTTTCAACCTCATGCATAATGGACATTAGTCCCATTGGTCAGCCTTGTGAAGAAGATAAGGCAGATGTTCCAGTCAGCTTTGATATCAAATACCTCATGAGTTATTTAGTATTTCCCGTGAACAGAGTAGAATAAATCTGCACACACATATATTTCTAATTGCTGACAAAAAGCTGTGAAAAACTGGTATTTAAAATTATAAGGGCTACAAAAAGTAAGTGTATTCTGAAAAGCTTATTTTTCAAGTGRGTTTCAAGGATTTTTTCTAACTCAATTGTTTGAGTTAAAAAAATTAAAATCAATACTCGTATTTAAAAACCATCTCAAAAAGAAAATGGCAGAGATATCTTTCAAGGAAGCATGCAGTTTCTTCCTCACATTTAATAATCCAGATTCATGTATGCTTAGTATTGACCTTGCAATTTATATGTAAGTACATGACAGATCACAGGTCTGTCTCTGACATTAATGTCTCTGTAAGCATCTCTATCCTACCACTGTTCTGCTTTAAGATACGCTGCTACATCCTAGAATACCTTTCCTAAATAAACCCCAGAAGGTAAATACTTAAGACAATAGCGAATGAGGAGTGACTGAATGTAAGAACATCAAAGGTTCTCTGAGGGAGCTGAACCTCAAGAGAAGCTTTGAACCCAGGTTAAAATGTCACAGGGTGCTACCTGAGCACTGCGTTTATCAATTTAATTCCTTCAGAATCAACAAATAAACTTTGTGACAGAGATAAAGAAAATTTAAACCTGTGTTTCTTAAAGCTGTCTTTGAAGTTACCTCATACCTTAATGTATAACTACCATTTTAGACACACATTTTAAAGCAGTTTAAAAAATTCTCAGCAAAGTAGTGAAAAGATGCAACCATATTGAGTCACAGACACAACTCCTCCCCAAAGGCCTAATTATCATCAAATGGTAAAAGAACAGTAAAACTGTTTTTCATTTTATTAAGATTTTTGGGAGATAGGTACCATTTTTCTACTCAAGTAGTGTATCCCTCTTTCCAAGATGAACAGCCAGAGATAGTAAATACAGAACTCTATCTAACAAAGTAAATAACACTACAGAAACTCAATTAAGCAGAAATTCACAGTACTAAAAAATATGCCCAGACTTATCAGCCAACCTTTTAAAATAGGACTCTAAAACTGTGCTTGTGAATCTGAGTATTAGCAGTCAAAATCTGATTTGCATTCATATCTCTACTTAAAAAGATTTATTTCGTTGGTACYGTTTCCTTGTACAGTAATGCATAACTGAGAAGTGCTTCTAAAAGTCTTGCCCCAAATCGCTCCATTTCCTGAGGTATCTAAAAGATATTTTTAAATTTGTTGTCTTGGTGCAATCGCATCCCTTGAAAAGTACTGCCTCAAACCCTCCCTGTTCACACAGTGGAAGGATGGGCAGACAGCTCTAGTTATTGTTTTTCTTTTTCTCTTTTTTTTTCCTCCCCTCCACTTCAACATTGTCTGAACTGGAGCAGACAAGAATACCAGCTTCTGATGTACAATGCAGAGGGTGAGGAAAGGGAAGGTCAGCTTTCTCATGCTTCCCATAACTGGAGGAGTCAAAGAAAAAAAAATGGCCTGTGATGATTTAACTGTCGTATTTTTCAAAAGATGGATATGTAGGCATAAGTACGATGGAAGAATATATTGACATTCAGGATGCTGTTGACTATTTAGAAAGGATATCAACTTGATTTACTGTATAGAAATTTCTGGGGAGAACTTTTAGTTCTCTTAAAAAAAAAAAAAAAGTGACTTGTGTTTTGGTCACCCAGAGCACACCAAGAATGCTTCCAAGAAATTGTGAGTACAGTAATTAAAAAAAAAAATGTTCCAGTAATAGTCAGAGTTTCAATAACTCGCTGCTATACTTGGGCAGGTACATTCACAGCATCAACCATTGCTTTTTCCACTTGCTAAAGAGACCAGTGCCACATTCCACATAAAAACATGGCTTTGGCAGAATCCTATGACTTTATATTTGAATTTCATTTCAGCCTACTATCCTCAGATATTTGGAATCAAGTCAGTGATAAGTTTTACTGCAAAAAAATATGTGAAATACACAACAGTTATTGTTGAAACAGATGGAGTTGACATTGAAACAGTACATTTCTGGAATTTTCTGTATTTTACACCAGTATGGGAATAAGAAAACACACACTGCATCTTTAAAGGAGTGAAGGGAGCTCAGTATCCAAGATGATGAAAAGTAGAAGATTAATTGCCAGTGATAGTTTTTCAAAGGCATGGCTAATTTCTCTCAAGCTGTAGGATTTAGGAATACCAGGTGGCCCAGAGTAGGGTACAGATAGAGAGTTTCATTTCATAGACTGTCATGCTCAAACACCCCTTCCCTGGAGAAGCTGTGCCTATGATCAAGGACAACATGAAATGTTTGGTAACAGAATTATAAAAAATAGAGTGACAATGGAACAATAAAAAATCCCCAGGATTTATTTTCTAATAGTATTATTTAAGGAGAAGTTTGTAGAAAATTCTGTTTAAGGAAGAGAAATTGCACAGTTATGCAAACAGAATATATTTTCTGCAAATATCATGGAACCTGACAAGTCAAGACTCTCTGCAGGAGTCTTTCAGCCCTGCTTCAGCAAATGTTATACTCTAACACACACGTTGTTATGAAAAACAACTTCTAAATTGGACTCCCGTGATCAAATGCTGCCTTCTTGAACTCTGACAAGCTTTATTGCTTGGTATGATTTTCTGATAAAGAACCTGTTCTGAGGCTCTTTAGGAGAGAGATCACTGAATTTTAATCCAACAAGTTTATGAACAATGTATGCACCAGGAAATACCTGGCAACAATGCCGTGTAGCAATTTCAACCAGACTATCTACATAAAAGATAAGTAGATTTAGCCAAACATGCCTTTATCCAGGATTCCAACGCATCCACAGAATCCTGAAAATCTTCCAACTTCAGAAATTTGCTGTTTATTTTGGAGCACATATATCAGCACAGCAAAACATACCACAAAGGTACTAACTGCTCATCTGCCTGACAAAATTGGAAAGGAATGTTTTGCTTTTAAATCTGAGAAGGAATAAAATAAAAGGAAATGAAAATGAACTATCCACACAAGCATAAGGTAACAAAAGGTATCTAACAGTTAACTTCCAGAGCCTTTAATTTTTGCCACTGCAACAATTCTAGGACGTTTTCATGTCTGAAAAATTAAACCGTCTCTGCATTTTTGAAAGGAAAATTCTGTCAACACCATTCCATGTCTTCTCATATATCCTAACCCGGTCATCTCAAAATCCTAATTCGACTTCAAGGTGTTGTTAACACCTTTATGCGCTAAATAAAACAAGGTACCTTTCAGAATGGAGTCACATCTACCAAGCAGGAAAAAAAAGAGGTGCAAGAAGGTACATGTGGTTGGCTGACAGTGACAGAGCTGGCAATGTGCTGATACCCTGCCCCAACACAGGGCTGAAAATTGCACCCCAGACAGCAGAGGTGGGAGCTAAATAACAAATTTCAAACAATTATCTTCTTTCCAGGTAAGAGACAGTCTCCCACTAGATCTGTGTCTTCGATTGTCTTTTCCATTATCTATCAATCGCTCTTTGCCTGTTGCTTTCCTATGACATCTTAGCCATGTCTACGTGGATTATTTATGTTATTCTTGTGTGTTAGAAATAGGATAATACCTTTCTTATTTAAATGTATGCCCACTCTAGTCACAGGGGATATATTGAATCATATGACCATTCTAGCTACTAACATGAGTATTCTGATTTTGGTTTGTTTTATTCCATGTTATACCAACAGAGGTTTTTTGTTGATTTACTAAACACATTTCTTTCCAATCAACCTGGTTTGTTTCTTTTTTTTTTTCATTGTTCTTCACCTCAGGTTGCCTGGGTTTGCTGAAGCTGACTGACTTACAGTGATGTGAATGAAAACTTGAAAAGAGAAATCCAAAGCAGTACAATATTTAGGCTCAACTCTTCCTTCTACATTCAATATTCTTTTATAAAACAATATCCTGAAAGCAGAGCTCTCCAAATTCCATACATAGAAGTGACACACTCTTTGTAAAACTATTACATGTAGTGTTGCTTTTTACTAACAGTTAGGCAAAAGAGGATGTACCTGGGATGCTTAAATGGAAATAGCTTGATTCCTATACCACATATAATAAAAAAGAAGTGTTTCAGAAATACAACACTAATGAAAAGTTGATAGCTAACAAAGACTAGGTAACAAATGATACCTGCCACTGGGACCAGCCAAATGCCACCAATGTACTAAATAAAACTTGGAAAAATTTTATTGACTAGCAAGCTCAGCACGCTGGAATAATAAGGAAGTTTGGAATTTCCTCTCTCATTTGGAGTGTCTTTGCAGAAATATCAGCTGGTAACTACATCAGACTGTGCTATGTATAGCTTTGTTGATTTACAGAGGTCTTTAGAAAGCACACGCCCAGTGTTTTTCTTCACATGAATAACCCTTATACATGAACTGCCTAACAAACCCAAAATTTGGATGAGAGAGAACACTATTTTTTAAAGTTTAGGTCACTAGAAAGGATAATTGTGTAGTTTCAGCATTATAAAATTGAGGCAATCTAACAGAATTATTTTCTAGTCATGGAAGTTAGTCTTCAGACTTCCAAAGGACAACTTCTTGCAAAACATAGAAAGAACAGTTATGAAGAAATGGTGGAATACATTACTTCTTCCAATCCCTTCAATAAATGTAATTTATCTCCTTTTGTTTCTTCAAAATATATTTTGAGTTTTTCAACAATGTTAATTAATTTTAACCATTATTTTTGATAATGCTAAATGAAAGAGACTAGAACTATGAAAGCAAATGGAAACATTAGATAAACAACTGAGTGTTGTTCCTCAAATATTCCAAATTATTTTAATGTTTCAATTATTTGCATTACAGAAGTACTTTCAGAGACAGGGGATAATGCCTTTGTTTTCCAAAACACATYCAGTAAAAAAACCAACCAAMCAAACAAAAAGCTCCACCGAGTATTATTACTCCTTTTACAATGATAAAGAGTAGAGTTAGAGGTTGTATGATTCATTTCATGTCGTATTGGAAAATCTGTGGCAGAGGTCCAATTAAAACTCGGTCAGATGGAGAAAGAAATGCAGTCAAGTGATATTCACACAAGCAACCTCGTTAACATTGGTGTGTGGTGGTTTCTCTGCATCAAAGTAAGCCATCTCCCCCACCCAGCTTGCTCTACTCCTTCCTTCTCATGCACAAATTCCGCCCAGCTCTAAATGGGAGAGGGTGAGCAAAGGAGGAGAAAAAATTACCACTCTGATTTCTGGATAAATGAACACACTGTTCTGATAAATTAGCATGGCTAATGGAACAGAATTCATATAGGAATTCAAGTCTTCTTTCTTCAGAAAATTACTAAAAATGCTGAATGCAAAACTGCAGTTTGGACTGGATACTGCATAATGCCTACCAGCCACAGAGAAATGTTCAGCATTCCTATTCCTTCTCAGCATTACTGCAAATCTGCAGATTTTTTTTGGAGTTACAGCCAGCTTTGAGGAAAGAAGTCACAGATCTACAGATAACAGTATGCTTTCTAAAAGCCAGTAGCATAAGTACCCATGTAGCAAGAAATACTGTGTGTATGATGATGGGTTTACTTTCCCAGAAGTGCTTATGGGACTTAAGATTGCACAAAAGGGCTGTGAAATGTGTTTCCCTCAGTTCTGGCTCTTCGGTTCCTGGAGCCTCAGGTCACATTCAACTCATAGTTCCTATCAAGCTTTTCCCAAAGGACCTTTGGGCTCCTGCAGTAGCCAAACTTCCCTGGAACAGGAAACTCTATTTACACTGATGTCTTAAAGCCTGGTGATCATCCATAAAAGGGAAAAATAATACTTTTAGGAACTGCATTTTTCTTAACCTTTAACAGACCACAAGTTAGTCTAAAATGCACATGCTGTAAAACAGCATTTTCACAAAATTGAGCAAAACTATTTCTGAATAAGTAAAAAACCCTCATTCCCCTGAAGTGCCTGYAACATTCTGACAGTATGCAATGTCTTGACAGGAATGTCACAGAGAAAATCTTCCACTGTCTTATATGAAAGAAAGGCTATATATAAGCATTAAAATAATAAAATGTTAATGTCTTTTATCTGCATAATTTTTGTTGCAGATGAATTTCTGGGGGGCATTGTATAGTGAGTGGGAAAAGTTCTGTTCCAACCATCCATTCATAGATGAAAACCAAAGTGTTCCCCAGGAGAGAGCTTTGAAAATTATTAAAAATAACCCTCATGATGTCAATGTGACTCCTGAGCAGAAACATCCTGTAAGATCTGCTTCTTATGAGATTAATTACAGCAGGCTACTGGGAAGGTGGAGTAGAAGTATCACCTATTCCTTTCTTGTATTACCTATTTCTGTTTGTGACTCCCATTTACAGACTGTTATTTCGCAATGACCATATGTGACTTCCATTTGTCAGGCAGCTTTTTGATTTTTTTTAACTGCCATTTGCATACAGCGGCGTAATCATTTAAAAGGTCAAGGTGAGGATTTTTATTTTTAAAACCCCCTAAAGACTCACTGACTTCATCTAAAGGTGCTTTCTAATTTAAAAATAAATTTATATTCATGCGCAAATGAGTTTTGATTTGGAGTTTGATTACTTCAGTGCCAAGATCAAGTGTTCCTGCATTACTACATCTTATAATCATGTCCTCTGACTTTCCTTTCCCATAACATCTTTTGTTTACTGCTTTGTTTTTTGTCACATCTAAAGTGAGTGAGACTGCCAGCTCTGTAAGTTTCTGTAAAATGCTTAGCACCTAACAAACCACAGAACAGCATCTGTCCTATGCAGGAAAGATGTGCTGAAGGCTGCTTGGAGATACTGAGCAAAATCCTTCTGAAAGCTGTTGAGTTGCTTGCATGAATGATATAAAAAATAAGTGGCAGTTCAGTGGCTGCAGACATCTGAGTGTCTATATAAAAAGGCTAAACTTTTTATTCAGAGATTTTGTTTTGAGAATGTTTGTTTGAGAATGTTTGTTTTGAGGTTTGGTTTTGAGAATGCACTGATGTTTTCAGTAGTTGTTCCTTAATCAACACTACTCTTCTTCCACAATCATTGTTTCAAGCCGTATATCTATTCAATAAAATAAGATATTTTGCTTTTGGACTCTTACTCCTATTTTTACAGAAATCTACTTTCCAAATATAAACAAAGAGATTTCAGCTCCTTTGTCAAACTTCCTTTAGCTCTAGAGAAGAAATTGAGGTGCAGAYGATGTAATCTGCTTAGAAAGTGAAACTGCCTTTTTTTAATCGAGCTGCAAAAAACCACATTAAAGATAAAGGTGTTGTTACAATAGCATATTTTTGGTGATGACAATATTTTTCTTGAGGTCAGCTATTACAATTTCTGGTTTAAGGTGAAAGTTGAAATGTGCAATCACCTTGCTTACTAAGAATAGCGAACAGTATCTGCATGACCTTTTCCAAACTATATTTTAATGCAAGGTCTTTAGTACTTTCACTATGACTTTTTGGATGGACAAACCTATTTAATTTGATTCCAAATGCTGGACAATTCTTGCCCTCAGACTAGAAGTCTGAAGACATGACAGTTATATTTTAGGAGATTAAAGAAAGCAGAAGGACACAGGGGTTTTCCATAGCTTTCTTTCACTAATCACAAGGACTTGACAATGTAATGTCTCTAATCTGTCATCTAGGAAATGAGTAAGGTCCTAAAAATAATTGGGAGTATCCCAAGGTGAATAAGTGTAGATCCATGAAAAAAAGTGATATATTATCTCTGTATAATGTTACTGGTTTATCTTGGCATTTGTCCATCTCTGTCTCGATCTTCTGCTGAATTTTCTTATCTGTCTAAGCCTCATCATCACCTCAATTCTACAAGCTCTTCAAAGTAGCTGGTTAGATTTTTCATTACTTCCTATTACTACATTCTTATTTAAAGCTGAAATGTAACACGAGATAAACTTACTATTAATAGCAAAAGTTTTATCAAAATACTATTCTCCCTCCAGGTTTTAAGTATCCATAACATTGTGCATGAAATAAGAGGCATTTCCCATTACTATGTACAAGTTATTTTTCCCATCTAGATCTTTAAAAAAACATTAATGATTCTAATTGTACCGAATTGTTCTGTTTTGCACTCATTCTTTTGAKCTTATGATCAATTCATTGATTTTGAAAAATAAGGTCTATGATAACAATTCCATAATAACTATTATCTAAACACAGGCTTTTGCGTTTCGGTTACAACATACACGACAACCCTGAAAAAGTATCAGTAACGTGGCATAACTAATCTGAAGTTGCAGTTGAATATGTTTATAAATGTTTGGTCATTTAAAACTCTTAAGGCACCTGACAGACTCAATTTTAGTGTAAACATTGGTAGTTTACTTCTGCTAAAACTACCACAGGTGGCAAGCACTTAGTGATACTSATAGAAAACTACTACCTTATAATGACTAAAAAACTCTATTAAACTTGAACAAGATCTGACACGTTTTGCAAAGGTGGAAAGTGGTAATGTCTGAAAGAAAAAAAATGTCCTTTTGATATGACACATATCCCTCTTTCCCACAGAAATGAAATAAAATATTTTAAATGCCCTGTTCTGCATGAAAAGCAGAAGCCTAGAAGCCTCAGTTCTGAAATCCCTTTCCTCATCTGCTCTCCATTTCAAGTTCTCAAAATATCTGTGAGACTGGAGACATAATTATGGAATGTTGAGGGGTTAGAAAGGAACTTGTAGATCATCTAGTCCCAACTCCGCTGCCATGGGCAGGGACAACCCCTACTAGACCAGGGCCTCAGGGCCTTATCCAGCCTGGCTTTGAACTCTTCCAGGGCTGGGGCATCCACARCCTCTCTGGGCAACCTGTTACAGTGTCTCACCACTCTCACAGTAAAGAATTTCTTCCTAGTATTTAGCCTAAATTTCCGCTCCTTCAGTTTGTACCCATCACTCCTTGTCCTAACACTACAGTTCCCGCTGAGAAGTCGCTCTCTGGTGGTAGGTAGGGACCAGTAGGTGCCCCTCAGATACTGGAAGGTTGCTATGAGGTCCCCATGCAACCTTTTCTTCTCCAAGCTGAACATCTCCAACTATACACAGTGTAATTGGATTATCTAGACTTTCCTCTGTATTAATTTGGACCAAATCTCTATGTTCATCATTCAACTAAAGCACAGATTTGCAATGTAAATCATGTACTGCTTCTCCACATTTGACTGATGTATTAATCCTTGTACAGCACAGTCCCAAATACATATTTTTCTATCCAAATGCATGTTTTTCTGTCCAAATATGCAGTTATGAGTTACCTTTTTACTTTCCGCAATTTTTTGCTACATGCCTTCAGTCACAAAATAAAGAGTATCTAAACCTTTTAAAATGGCAATTACAATATATTGAAAACTCTATCAACTGGAAATCTAAACAAAAGCTAGTAGCTTGAGCTTCTACAGGTTTGTAGACCAAGACAGACAAAGCTAGCTTTAATAATTCAAAATCTATGCTTAACAATTACAATTGGAAGGTTATTTTTAAAATGACAGAATACATTCAGACAAAGTAAAAGAGGTTAATTTTCGTTTAGTACTTGGTTAAATAACATGTTTGTCAATCTTCTAGACCAGCTTGAAGACATATTTAAGGAACACCAAGAATCATAAAATGGTTTGGGTAGGAAGGGACCTTAAAGCTCACCTAGTTCCAACTTCCCTGCCATGGCCAGGGTCACCTTTCATTAGACCAGGTTGCTCAAGGCTCTGTGTGACCTATTCTGGAACACTTCCAGGAGGATGTGGCATTCACAACCTCTCCCAGACCTTTAAATATCTTAAATTATACAACTACATAATAACTATATAACCTTAGCATGAATAATTCCCAGCACATTGTATTTCAGTGATATACCCACATGCATATAACTCAGCTACTATTGCTTTAATGTTATCTGCACAGCATTAGATAAGCAAAAAAATTCTCTGTTCCTTCAATAAAGGACCTCAATTATGACCTTTGCATGGGYGCAGGACAGTTGTACCCAAATGTGTCACATTTAGCTGAATCTCTCAACTACCTAAGATTTCAAGATGTTCACAAATAAAACCCCAAAAGCAACAAACCCTTTTAAAGCAAACATTTTTAAAGTTTTTGTGTGGTTTTTAAACAGTTTTTTACCATTCTTTCAAATAATTTCAGTAAATATTAATTTCAATTTAGTACTTCATAAAGCAAGGGATTAAAACAGAACTGCTGTCTCTAAAAAATTACAATCCAAGTATCCATCTAAGAATAATTTTGCAACACACATTGTATTTACATGCACRGTCCAAGAAGCAAAGCATGAAATAAACAAATGTTTACTGAAAAGTTGATTGGAAATGACTGAATATTATAGTCAAAGTGCTATGTTGGTTTATTTTTAATCATATCATGTGCTGTATTTAGATGATCAATTACTAGACTGACAAATCTCTTCATGGCAACTGTGCATTATGAGCCTTTTGCAAGTGGTGTATTTTAAGGAGGAACATTTAAGAGGAAAGGGTGGAGGTATGAAATGGATTTGTTTAAAGTTAGCGGCCAAATTCACATATAACGGGACACTACCAAGTTCAGATTTTCACTAGAGATAAATTTGGAGTAGGGATTTGAAAGTAGTTTCAAGTATTCCATCGTTGTACATTGAGAATTGTTTTATTGGAGCATTTTCAGAAATATGAGTTCTCAGTCATTTCCTCTTCCCTTTATTCCCTCATTCATTCTTATCTTAATTTATAGTGATGTGTTTATAATAATAACTTAGTCAGACACTGGTTAAGGGCAGGAATCATCTCAAAGTGACTTCAACAGYCACGTGAAGACTGCCTTTTTCACTTGACCTGGATACGGGAAGTAGCATGAAAACAGGAGGCCTCACAAACATCAAAACATCCATAAAATTGACTAATTAAACTATTTGTTATCATGGAATCTCATACGAACTGCATAACTGTTTGTTTGTTTTATTACTTTACTGAAAAAATTTAAATCTAACCCAAACCCCAAAAATAAAATTCCAGAATTCCTGCAATTTCCTAGTAAAATCTTTCAACTCCTAACTGATCAAAAATAGTAATGTCTGATCACTTCCCTTCCTGTCTTGACTTTAAAAGTAAGTAATTCTCAGGTCTAGAAAGGTTTTAACAATCACACAAACTCAGTATTCCAAGGGAGGATCTCAAACTGAAGCAGTGTTATACAAGCTCTTCCTATAAAACCAGAAGTTATGATTCTAACGAGCAATGATTTCAACACACCTGTGGAAGTCTTTGTGAAAATGTACAGCACAATGCTTAATGCAGTTCTACCAAGGACAACGTGAAGGTGGGATGCACCAAGTCTGACCACTTTTATAATAGCTATTAAAGTGCGTGCTATGCAGATATAAATAATGATTCAAAAATATGAGTACCTTTTCCTCAGGAAAGAAATTTATTCTATTACTTCTTCCCAGCAGCCCAGGAAGTCAGGGCCAATAGAAGACTGGAAGGAAAAGTCAGAAATTGCTCAAAAAAGTAACGATCCTGTATTTTAGCAGAATGAGATCAAGAGACACCTGTATCCGTCTGTAGTCTCCCCAAATATTTGATAGACCTCTGAAACCCACTTTCCCAGGCATGTCTTTATCCTCACTCTCTGAAATGTGAGCTGATCCCTTACACTTCCCATTTGAAATTATGATTTTCCCCATCCAGAGGCACAAATTCTTCACCGATGCCTCCATATCCTTTTCCCGCCCTTCATTTTCCCCACGTCTGTTTATCCAGTACTGCAAAAACKAAGCTTGCATAAACCTCAAATCAGCTGTAGCATATCATATGGAGCTCTCAGTTCTAGTGGATCTGATTGTCCTTTATTCCTATCTAAATATTTCAACCAATACTTAAAAATGCACTGAAATGCATTAGAAAATACTGTATGTAAATATTATACAGGGATAAAGGTTGTCACAAACATATATCTGCATGACAATCAGAATGTAACTCTAGCTTGTGTTGACAGACAAGAATCAGTTTAAAACAGCATAAGCTGGGTATCAATACAGCCCAATACCACAAATATGAACATCAGCTTCTAAGACAAGCTAAGCTTCCAGATAAGCAGTGGCTGAACCCTGTGTTATCAGTTCCCAGACTGGCAACATGAAAATAAGCTTCAGTACATTTAAATGAACAARCACGTCATCTTCAGAAAGAACTAAAGGCATATATAGACAGAAGAAAGAGAGGTAGTCATAAATACAATTCATATATTGAAATGGACTYTGCAGACGGAACAAAAGAAAACTTGTGTCCTTAATTAGACTTAATGTTTCTGTAATCTGATCAATGTATATGAATTATTCAGATGATAAGTATCACTTCCCCTTTATGCCACACTAATATTTTTCTAGAGACCTAGTAAATATGGGTTTGATGTCGATCATGTATGTATTTATTCTTACAGAATGCCATGTAAGACAAAGCTCTGAAGAACTACAGTTGGGGCTTATGCATAGATAAGGCCAGTACACTGACAGAAATGCAATAATTTTGGTATGGACAAATTCTTTGCTGAAAATGTTTGCTTTTATCCAATATTCTGGTAGTTTTAAACACTTCCCATTTTGTAATGAAACCTGCAGAAAAATTAACATTTAAATTGGAACTCCAGAATGGGGAACTAAGTGGTCTGATGGAGAAATAACAGTGCAGAAACCACACTTCCACCACTAAGAGGGTGTGAAAGAACTCCCTGACAAAATTTTCGTTCAAAAATGCTGTTGGTATTTTTTTCCTTTTATTAGTAAAATTAACCTAAACCAAGTTGAATGGACTGATCTTACCGGTATGCATATGATTCTAAAAGTACAGTTAACTTTGTACAGATGGGAGGGTTGCAGGTACAGATCCAAAYGCAAGAATAACTTCTTCGTAAGTTAGCAATACATGTGAAGACTGATTWATTTAAGGTCTTCATTTCTATATCAAGGCAATTGCAAAACTAAAATGTATCCACTGAAGAAACTAGTTTTCTTCATTTTATTCATTCTAAGTAATTCAGCCAATGGAACTGGAGAAAATTAAACGCAAATTACCTTTTTAAAATCTAAAAAAAATCATACTGCTCCTACTACAGGACCAGTAGAAAAATTAGTAAAGAACCCATCCATAAAAGTGATAAGCAGGGAATGTCTGTTGAGTCACATTGAAATAACCGATAAAACATCACAGGATCTTCACTATCAATTTAGGACAAGCAGTACCTCAGTCTGGTCTTGCTTTAACTCCTATGCGCACACGTTTTATTGGATATCTATTAAGTTTATTTTAATMATCTGAATCCAATTTTTTTAGTTATAAACATCAGTACAGCGAGGGACTCTCATACCCCTAAACCATAGAAAGAGCATTTCAACTTTCTTTTCCGTAAAGAGCATTAGGGATTTAGGCAGTGATCAAACGATAACTAGATGGCAAATACTCTATGTTTTCCTGATATCAGGAAACCTTGTACACCTGAAATTCTATTAAAACTTTCCTGACATATAAACAAGTCAGTCATTTATTCATTTTGAGATAAAAAATGCAAAGAAAAGTACAGAAGAATTAAATAAAAGAATCTAATGGGCATTAAGCAGTGTATAAACATGACAAATTTGTGTTTCTTTGGTATGTCAGATTGAGACGCTTGGTGTCATCTGGTGAACATCCCGGTGTTAACACAGAACTGCCCTCCTCCGAATAATGCCATCTGAGTCAAGCTATGCAGACAAAACCCTGCCACTTTATGATGATTGCACTGACCTGACCGGTAAGAATGATGGATATAAATGGTCTCTTTTTCCAAAAAAAAAAGGTAAATATTTTAAAACTTCTGGCTTATATATTTTTATCATCTCACTGTCGCACGACCTCGGCATTGACATGATAGACCTTACCTAAACTACAGCCACTGTCTCAGTAAAAGCATTGTGCTTCATAAGACCTGAATTATCCCCCTCGCTCTGTATTTCACTTAACATAATGGACATTCTCTTGCTTATGTAAGGGAATATTGAAGACTAAGCACTGGTAAGCATGAAAGATATTTCCTTCTTTCCTCAATGAGATTCAGTTACTGTACAGAAATCAAAGTAAGAAGTTAAGCTTTTTAACCACTATTGATAGTTCCTATTCCCTCATTCCACCAGGAAGATACTTTGCCAGACACCTATCCAGTTCAAATGAAGCTGGGACTGTCCCATCATAACACAGTGCAAGCGCACACACACACACACACACACACACACATACACACATATATATAATAAATTAGATTTTCTAAACCAACTGTGTCTTTGAAATGCATTTGTACTAAAAGGATATTTGTTTTCTACATTTAAATTGATAGGAATGTTTATTAAATATTAATACGTCAGTTGCTAATATTTTATCCAGGTTTTACAGAAATTGGGATTGCATTATTTCTCACTACCAATGGGCACATAACATCTCAAGAGCACGAGAAAAAACCGAGTCAGAAATGTGCATGACAGGCAGAGTAGGGCTTGCTCTCAGGGTTTTTTTTAAAGATGYCATGTAAAATAAGAGCTCTTTTCTAGTAGTTCTTCTACCTTTCCTACCCATAAAACAGTGCACATTAAACGATTCTTACAACTTCTCAAATCCTTGCTGTAATTAAAATGAAGTCAAACAGAATTTATTTTAAATATCCTGCTCCCTTTAGACGTAATTAAAATTGACATTTGTTGCAATGTTAAGAAATGTTAGATTATTAACGAATTTATATTCTTTTTACTATAAGAGTCTGCTGGTGTTATAGAACCTGAAATAGATGTTTATTCTCTTTCCCTGCGTGACTCATGATCTTGTCGATCATGACAGAAGAGACTAAAAATACAATGCATTACTGCATGCAGTGTCTGTAAATCCCAGGAAAGAGGTGGCTTTAGACATTTATACAGCTACTCTGGCGACCGAGTGCTGCCGAGTGTGTCGGCGAGCGGCTGGAAAGCGGACACTCTGTGCCGCTGCTCCGAGGACAGGAAGCACTGAGAGTTTCTGCGGCGGTGGTTGGACTGAGATAATCCCATTGTATGGGGAGGCTGGGCGGCCTCTCCCAGCGCTGGGAGCCCGGAGCTGGCGTCTGGCTGCCTGGCCCCCGGCCAGCCCGGGGCTGGCTCTGCGGGGAGGGCGGCTGGTCCTCCGGCAGCTCCGCGCACAGCCCGGCCACACCTCGCCTTCCAAAGGAAATCTGGCGAGAGCTCCAGACTTTATGACTTCTTCTTTACGAGCCCCCTCTCCCCTTTTTTTTTTTTTTATTTTTTTATTCCTCGCTTTGCTCTGGTACTGCTATTCGCACTGGGCTCTCAGGGAACTATTTAAAGTCGCAAGCAATAAATGAGCTGATGACAGGATTATTGGGAAAAGTCATACTTCGATACCCCTAAATGCACATTACATTCCTCTCACATTTTAAACAGTGGCAAATTACTGTCACCGCCACCCATCATACAGAATAAAAGATTAATTTCAGCAGGCATGTTCTACAGTCTTTCCAATTTTTAATKCTACCAGGTTTATTTAAGATATATGTTCTGTTTAAAACAGACATTGTTCTTAACACACAAAAGAGTTCAAGGATGTGGCATCAGTGTGTTCCCACCCACCATTTGCTCTGATGGTGTTAGATTCCCTGAAAAAAAACATGCAAGTCCCAGAGCAAGTATTGTGTTGGGTATATTTTTGTGTGTTTCAGTAATGGTAAATCAAAGATATTAAAAGTTTAATAAAATATTTCCCTTTACAAAATCTATGCGAAAAAACCCCACCAATTAGAAGATATAATACAGCACAACCAACATCTGCTACCTTTGTTCCAGAGAAGCCTCATTTTACAGCCCAGGGAGGTTTCCCAAGAGCACACCTCAGGTGCCTTCTAAGATATATTTAGGCATATACAGAAATGGTCATCATACTGGATTTAAGGATATCCTTAAGTGTTCTTTTGAAAAGACAGCAAATGGAACAAGAGTAGGTACAGCTAAATAGTGAGAATGCCAATATTTGCATTTTCAAAAAGATGATATATTTATTAAAATCGATGGAAATTAGTGTAACGCTAGGAATAGATTTCATATCAGCACTATATATATATATTCTTGTTTTTACATTAGCATTAAATAATTTCTCAGTGTGCAGTATTTCTTCATAGCCTGGTTTTATAATAAAATAATGATCATTTCATAAGTGAATTATCTCCCTGTATTAATTTTATACAAGTATTTTACAGAAGCCTATTATTAAATAATACAAATTGAATTGGTATAGCAGTAATATTTATTACATCAATAATTCTGGCTAGATATGTTCCTGGAGTTCATTTTATTTTTGTAACATTATTTTTATGCCTTTAGTAAGTAAAATCACTACAGCAGCAAGACTCCAGTTCCTAAACAGCACATGCAAAGGYGGATTTATGTTTAAGGCACTGCACTTAACCTGAATCTACAGAAGGGCTGTGTAGAGTATGACCTTGTCCACAAAAGGTATAATCCATATGTTGYGAAATATCAAAAGCCCCCAAACTCAAACTGTTATGCCTGAGCTTAATGACAGTTCACATTCTGAGACAGATTTCAAAAATAAGCAATGTCACTAGCTTTAAATTTAATGTTTAAAAAATAAGGGGTTTACTTGTCTTTTGAATTTTGAACTTCTAGGATTAGTATTTTCAAGCTGCTCTGTAATCAAGAAATCGTGAAGAATACTTTAGTGGCATGTCCTATTTTTTAATGTGTGGCATTCAGAAAGAAAAATCTTCAAAGGAAAACAAAATAACAACTTATTTAAGGCTTGGTTGGATTAAAACAGTTTAGATATACTCTAAAACAATATAAGAGCAATTAAATTATCTCAAGTTTCTTGGCGAAACCAATACAGTCATCAAAAATTGACCAATTGTAAAAGAGATAAAATTAAAACCAAATCATTTCACTGCATGTATCAACATATTAAAATACTCAGAGTGATGTATAAACCTTAAAAAAAAAAAAGAGTAATTCCAGATGACAACTGGACAATTCTTAAAAGTCATATGTTTGGAGATGATTGCTCAATTAATGCAAAAAACTCATCACTTATTTTGAACAATTGAGAAAAAGAAACTGCTATACAAGTTTCTCTTGATTTTTATAAAAGTTGTAGTAGAGATGAAGTCCCAAAGGTTAATCTCTTCCTTGTGACACCTATTGTTTCTATGCAGTGACAATATATAAAACCTGGTAGCAGCCTAGACATGACCCTGTAGTAACCCTGCTGAATGCACTTCTCTGATTGTCTCCTTTGCACTGATCCAGCTGGTTGTCCAAAGATCCAGTAAATATTTGCATGCACAGCGTAAGGTAGTGGCACTTTCCGTGTAGAGCTGGTAACAAGAGACAACATCTCAGCTCTGAGTCAACAGCGAAAAGCAAACAGTGGCTGCTAGTGGAGAACATCACCTTTCATGCCACAGTCAGCTCTCAGGTACTCATGACCGTGACCCACACGCTTTATCACACTTTGATCTGCACTGTGAAAGCAGACACTACAGTGGTGGCTGCCTGTGGTGTAGCCTTGCAGGCTCACTGATCCTAAAGGAATTTTGTTGGTCTCCTCCTCTCTGTGTTTCTTCCTTTATGCAGGCACAATAGAAACTASATGATGGAACATGATATATCTACGTATATATACCTATGTAACTGTTGATCTCAAAAACATGTGCTAACTCTAAAATTCAGCCTGCAATCCAAGGGCACACTTGACAGTTGCACACGTGCTGCTATTAGGCGTAGGAGTCCAAGGGATTAGGCAGCAAGGGGCACTGTAAGCTTGGGCACTGAACAGATCAAAATGCAGTCAAATCTAATGAGTCACCTGAATACAGCATTTTGCCATGTGCATGTATTTTTCTGCCTAGGAAGAATCCTGTTTAAACAATAGTGGCAGTGCTTTCTCTAACAGCTCAGCCTCCTGCTTTGCCTTACAGCTCTACCATCTAAATATCTAAACAGGATGACTTGTGTTTCAGTAAATTGTGTGTAAAATATGTGACTCAACGAGTAAGAAATACTTTGCTGAAGGGAAGTAGCTCTGTACAAGAACTTAAAGTATAATACGGGCTTTATAGAGTCAAGATCATTTCTAACTAATCTGAGACCAAAAGCAACTAAACCCAGGTCTTGMATTTACCTTAGTAAGGAATTAAAAAGTGCATTAACCTTATTAATTGTCATCTTTTCTGCAGCCTCCTGCAGAAAGCACTTTGGGTTTCCTTTCCATATATATCTACTCTTATACTRCTTTTCATCAGGGAGCCACATTGTTAAACATCTTAATATCAATGTTTTAAAACTGTTAGGCTTGATTTGAAATAAAAGYTAAAGGAAAATTAATTATTGGAGGGAGATAATAAAATATTATCATTTTCCTTGCCCACTCTATTTCGTTGATGTAAAATGAAGATTTTCATATTTTGGCAAAAATCACAGCTTAGCCCAGACTAAATGGAAACACACACACACASAGTCTTAAGTTTGTGAGACTTCAGTGAAACTCTCGTAAATTTTGGAAAATTTTCAGTCTCTTCTGAAGCAATTCCAAAAAGCCATTTTATTACATTTTTTTATTACAATGCATTGCATACCACCAATGAAGATGCAGACTATATTTGTATATAAATTAAAATACAGACAGATTCTGTTCTATCACATTCTACAGAAATTATTAAAAGCATCTTGCCAAAGCTTGCAGAAAGAAAATGGAAAATCCTTAGCAAAATTTGTAGTTTTCCAACGGATGAAGGCTGGAATTGTGAAAGAAGGAAGGTTCTTTAATAAAAAGGAGTCATAGTCAAGAAACAGAATACATRTAAAAAAAAATGTTTGCCAGGAGCTCAAGAAGGATTAGAACAATAAGTTAGTTGGAATTCTTTCATCTCTGCCCTTTCACCCAGAGAAGTCTCAGTTAGAGCATCACAGGGTTCAGGTGTGATAGCTTGAGTGATAATTTTAGACCAAAGTGGTTGGCAAGGAATTTTGTGATCAATGTCTTGCAGTGGTTGGTGGATTCGAGACTGCCATGAAGTAACACACTACAGAGCAGAAATCAATATTCAGACCCGCAAGTAACAAAGATCACATGGCACTTCATCAGGAACAAAGCACATGGCAGAACGGGAYCAGAACAACACTAGGAAGCTAAAGCTTCAATGTTTTATGATTAYAAACCAGAGGCAGTTTATCAAATTAATTTTAAAAATATTTCTCAAACTGTTTTTAGCTGGACACCAGCATCCCAACTGTATCTTCTTTTGCGTGTTCCCAAGGTTTTCATGGGTTTCCTCCTCTTGTCCACACTCCTCTCTRCTCCTCCATCACCCCACTCTTTCTGCTATCTCCTCACTCATCCACACATGCTTCAGTAGTGATCTGTGCCACATATTTTGCTCTAGTACCACTGCCTCATCCACATYTGCCCACTACCTCATTCAGCAACACCAGCAGAAAGCCCAAGCTACTAAGCCCTCTTGTGGACTGTTATGATGGGAGCAAGGAGAGGAGGGTGAATGGAAAAATTAGTAACCTTCCATATGTGGGCAAAATGTGCAACTTTGACAGCACAGGCTTTATTTGCACCTTCTGGAAAGCAACTTGTAGACTTTTTTGGTTACTTTATAGACTTTTCATTTCCACAGCATACAATTCCTACATATTTTCTTTCTAAATCTAAATAATTTAATGCTATTTTTGTTCTCTTCCTCCTTTTATAGCTCTYCTTTGTCCCTCGCATAACATTATGGTCTCTCTCATCTCTTTTTTCCCCCCAATTCTTTGCATTTTAACTTGCCTTCCTTTCTCCAGGATGACAGAAAGAGGAGAAGAAAAACTGTGTAGCTCAGGACTAGTGGCAGAAAAGGCCTTCCTTAATTAATATCTGCTGCTGCATTTTGTGGCACACTCGGTGGCAGAGACTCTGACTACATGTTAGCTTAAGATCTGGTGAAAATYATATGCATCTGAAATTCCTTATTTTCTAATTATGAAAAGGATAAGAGGTATAGAGCCACGAGAATTCTCTGCCTCCCTCCAAACAGCCGAAATTTCAAGTCCCTCTGACAAATAATATAGGTGCTATATTATCACAATTTAGTATTAATTAAATACTGAAATTCTACAACATGACTAAGAGAAATGTTGTAGTTGCTGATGAGATTTGGAAAAATCTGAACTTCAGAAGATACATTATATTCTGACTAAGCTAACAAACAATATAAAATTAAAAAACCACCCATCATGACCCAGAAACTCAGAGGAAATTTTTCTGTTTCTTAAGGTGGGAGAAAGTTCAAAGTGTGACCAATTTCAGTGTGATCACTGTGATGTAATCTAAGAAGGAAATTCCAGSAGAAAAATAAAATTTTGCATTCTCTGCTCATTCAAAGATGTGATCTGCAGGGCAATTTTTCCTTTTAATGCTGCAGYCCACATTGAAAGTGCAGATGGTTTTGAATATTTTGGTTCAAAACTCAGTATCTTATTTGTCGGAAATAAACCCGAAGCATTAGCAATCTTAACATCTGTACAGGATCAAAGATGCTTAAGAAGAGGTTGGTCTTGAGATARCTGAATAGCAGAGAAAGCCATCCTGGGGTCCTGGATCATGACACTGCCTTTCCTCTGCTTTTTAACCTCACATAGGAGAGGAGATGAGGGGAAGAAATGGAAAAAAAGTTGGTTTGTAGTACAATGGCAGAGGAAAAAGGCATGCAGATACCTGGAACTGAGCAGTTCCAGAGAGGATAGTGCTGCTCTAGGAACAGGTAAATTCTGGGTGCCAGTGCATGGAGTGGGGCTTGCAGGGTTGATTGTGCTTCCCAGGAAGTCTGTACCTGGAAAAAGGAACCCATAGTACAATGAAAGATGCAGTTGTGCAGAGGACATGCTAAATTTATAAAAGTACATATAAACAGAAATTTGCCCCTATCGTTTCTGGGAAGGATGATATTTTTTAGTGAAACATTGTCCTATTTGATAAAAATCAAAACAATAGCACAAAAGCTTAACAARATAAGTGAAACAAGGGAAATAAATTTCTTTTTAAATGAAGTGGAATGGCAAGAATGCAAATTCGGGAGATGAAAAAATATTTGCTTGTCTAAAGGCAAAATGAACCACTTAGAGGATGCATATTTTCTGCTTCCTATGATTCAAGACAACCCTGTATACAGACCATATCTTTGCTTAGTGTAAACTGCAATCAACAGTATCAAATTTGTAACAGATGATGATTTCATAACTATGTGCACTCTATTTTTATATCTGTTGTGTGTCTAGCTATAGGAGCTCCACCATACACACATTCTACCGCATAGTTACCAACTTTCGAGTACCTTATMTGCACAAAGAAATCAGGCGAGGGGGAGGCTGACTCACATTCTTGCTGATAGACATTGCAGCATTACAATGTAAGGAAATAATGCAGGTTTAACTGAAATAGTTTCAGAGGCACTTCTGCAACTTTTCTCTTGCTCTAAGCAGCACCTATAACATGGCAGTGACTATTTACTCTTCTTGTACACTAAATGGTCAAGATTCCAGGGGTAACTGTTTATTTTTTAAACACATTTCTTTTTTCACATTTAGAATTATATGAATAAATTAACTTGCCGGATATAAACGGAATACCATCCTTTAAAATTGTTTTCAATTGCACTGCGAGTGGATCCTTASGCAACCAAAACTGAATAGATTGCAGATACATATGAATTAACACTCATTTTGCAGTCTATGAAGAGTTCACAGCCTAATGCAGTACATGGCTAGAAATGGTATTTTCAGATAAAATTGCCCCATGGAGTCCACTTACAGCATATTTAATGTTTTCRTTATGGATAATATTTTGTTTTCTTTTATGAAAAAAGTTATAGAAATCAGTTTTTCATCTGTAGATATTTGTCACAGTTCAGAGGATCTGCTTGTGCRGATGGACCATATTGGTCTCACCGTTTTCTAAAATATTTGAAATTTTGTTCACAGCAAGTATTTGATTGGGAGTAGCAGCTGCATATTTGAATAATATCTTAGGACTCCAGAAAATTTTAAAAYGCATGTACAAAATCATTATTCTATCCTGCTTATATCTTCATAGTTTCCAAATGTGCTGAAATGGAGCATTTAACCTCCTGATAAAAGAAAACCTGTCATGTAATAACAGCTAGTACTATTAATATAATTTAAATTTCTTAGAGCCAGTGAAAACAGGCCACCAGCAAGAAATCTGCTTTAGGAAAATCTTTGATAGATCTAAGATTTGATACTACCAAGCTTAGAAAACAAGAGTTACTAAATCAGCATTTGTCTCTTTTACTACTCTGTTACAACCCTCTGTGCTACTGCACCAAGGAAGGTTCAAGGCTGATGTATTTCAGCTGAACCAAAGACATGAAGCTAGAAGAGAATGGCTGCTGCAATGAGACATTAAACCAATTTTTTTTTCTGTTCATGAAGTTAAAACAGAAATTAAAAGCCTTTTCAGAAAGACCCAAGCATATTTTTATCGGAATTCTCCCCTAAAGCACAGTCCTCCAAGCTGGGACCATAGGACAGAGGAAAGACAAGCTCAACCACTTTGTCCAAYGTAATCAGAAAGAAAGACTTGTTTTGTACTGGAGCTAAAAGTATGGAAATTAAACAAGGATTTTGTGATTTTAAAGTTTCCCAAAATTTGGGGTCCGACGCATGCTCACTTATTATTTTTATGTCTTTTATCTTATAACTGAGCATCAGCACAACCAGCTCCCTGGCATAGCTGTAGTGGATAATCATCCTTTTCTGCTATATTTAAGACACGGCATTGTAAATGTTTTATTCTTAAAAGTACTTTTCRCCTATAAATTTTCTTTTAAAGTCTTCTCACCAAAAATGTTTTACTGACTTCACTGACGTTCTGGAGTTTATTTTCAATTTTCATGTATCTGCCTATATTTTTTTCAGGACATGCTCATTAGTGTCTGAGGTCTGGTGAAATTTGAGAATATTTTACTACCCAATAGCATCTCTAATACAGAGGAACTAATGTTCTAATGGAACATTTATGAAATTTAATTTTTTTTTTTTGTATATGTTATCTCCAGCTAATTTCTAGTAAGAGACACAAACCTSTAATTTCTTAATTTCAGGCTAGAGTATGCAGTCTTCCCTTCCAGTTTATGMTAAATAAGGACATAAGTTTGTTTAGAAAAGATGCCCACTTTGAAGAAATAGGCACGTGGTCCTATATGCTATTTTCATATTTAAGGTATTCTTTACAGGAGGTGCTGCTCTGTCCAGGCAAGGAAAGTTATGGTAGCATTACCCCTACTTGTCCTCCATCAGCAGCAACCTGTGCTAATTTTTGCACAGGTATATACAGAAATTTTGGCACATGTTTAGTATAAGCAGGCCTGGTCTTSCATTCTCAGCA
Organism: Amblyornis subalaris; assembly: GCA_018881555.1. Classification (NCBI taxonomy): domain Eukaryota; kingdom Metazoa; phylum Chordata; class Aves; order Passeriformes; family Ptilonorhynchidae; genus Amblyornis; species Amblyornis subalaris. Next base: position 4,647,738 of record JACAXG010000001.1, read on the forward strand.
CAGGCGAGTCTCCAACAAGTCAGTGAACCGGCAASTTGCTTGGCTCAAAAAGATGCATGGTTTCATTACATTCGTACTTTAACACGTACAGGAAGAAGAACAGAAAATCCTCACTTAAAGTTTAGTTCTTACAATCCAGTCAAAGAGATAGCTTGATGTCTYATACGGTTGTACCAGGAACTCTCAACAATTTTAAGAAATGCCACCACAGGTCTAAAGTCCCAAGGCTAAAATAACTTCTACTCAATTTTACAAACAGAACTGTACGAGGGACACYGGAAACACCATTCCCTAGACTTTACAAATTTCCATCAAGCACAACTGCAGGCTGAAGACAGCAGATCAGCAACCACCACGCCCCCCAAAAAAAGTCTCTTCAGTCTACTCATACCAAAGTGAGCATGCTGACATTTTCATGTGGTTGACTAACTTTTCTTTATGGCTACCATAAATTCAACTTGTTATAATTACTGTCAATAAAATTAATGAAATTACAGGCTGCTCAACAAAAGGAATATCAATCTGTAGCATTTTATTAGGTCAGTAAGACCTTCATTTATCACTGGTACATTTTGTGTAAGGCAGGATTTTGGCTCTTGATTTGTAGCTGTTGTAATTTCTTAAAGTTACATTCCCGGATCCTAGAAACATCTCATATATTGATTCTGCTTGCTTGATCAAGAAAAGGTTTTTCAATTTAAACAGAACTTCTAAAAGGCTTTCTAAAGACTTGGGATAACTTCAGTCTTGAGCCAAATGCAAAAGGCATAGCAGTTTAAAAAACAAAATGAAGCAAATTTTCAGTAACTGTCAATTTGGAAAATTATCTTAAATACAACCCTCCTGAAAAGGCATGGTGCATGAGGCATGAAGAAGTCCATACTGCTCTAGTTTCTAGTTTGCTATAAAACAATGAGCAGAATGCTACACTGTTTTTCATTTGTGACATAACATTTTCCTTTTTTTAATTAAACTGAAGTCACACAAATAAGTTTCCAGTATTAAAAAAACCCATAAGCAACACATGCAAAAAAACAAAGCAACACAACTGTGTTTTATCTTCCCATATTACAGGAATAAAAATATTCTTTATGATTTCATGTTTAACTAATAACCGAATTGCTTTAAAGATACTTTGGATGGTACTCTGGTGTCAGAACTTTATTCTTGAGTCTCAGAGGACACTGACAATAGGAAACATACTGGAATTTCACTTCTGAAATGCTAGGTCATCTTACTTTTAAAACTATTTGACTTATTTCACAACCTGACTTCCATTTTCAGCCATGTCCTAGGCGCTGAAGAATTCAAACTTCACTGAAAGTCAATGTGACTTAGAGCTCGTACTCTGTGAAACTATAAGCATTACTCTAAAAAGAAACCCAACAAGATAAAACAAACAGCTAGACAGATTGTACTTTTTAGTCAGACTTAACAAAAATTGTTCATTTGATTTCTAGGGTCTTCTGACCTTTCTTTAGTAAAAAGCCAATTTTGGCCGGTAATGTCTAATGACTACAGGTTTCTGTCAGCACTCGGGGCTCTCAGTGAACCAATCAGCTGCTCTTCATTGAAATGATAAAGGTCTAATCCTATCTGGATTATTTTTTTAAATGCTGCAGCTTCCAGCCAGCAGGGACGAATATTTAATTGCATTTTTCATAACATGGTACCATCAAGAATCTATGCAAAAATCTAGATACACAAGTTATCAAGTTATTTAGACACTGAAAAAGGTGAGACATATTCCTCTTTGGATGGGTTTGAAGATAAGAGATTGGGCTAGAGTGCTGTCATCCATTTGAATGATATCTTATATGTGCAGATACAAAAATTCCACTACATATACTGGTTACTGCAGACTGGCAGTAAAAATACATTCTTTATGGCTAGAAAATACAAGCCCTACCATTTACTCATTTTTGTGACATTAGCCCACACCAAGAAATTAATTATGTCTACTTTTTGTTCCACGTATTTAGCTAAAGGTGAGCCTGATCTTTTCCAGACCCAGATCTTTAGGGTCATAAAACAAGTCTCTTTMYTMACTTAGCAACACTGGACATGGTCTTCAAGTACTACTTCAGTTATCAACAATCTCTTTTCAGATCAGTCACAAACACAAAGAATATTAAGAAAGCAAAATATATAAGGCAGAAACTTAAATTCACACTGAATTCTGTGGGGTTGACATTGCAGGTATCTCTTTTCATAATCAACTGGAATAAGGTGCTTATTTCTATGGTGTTCCTATGTTTCCCAGGTTAACTTACAGAAGTCAGGCAACTGAAAATATTAAAGAATCTCCTAACCTAGCTATATGCWAAATCACCTGCTTTAGGACAGCTACCCCACCCAGGAATGAGGAAACTTTATAGTACACCAAGGTTGTTTGAGTGCCATTAGACCTGTTTCCATTTAGGAAATACCCCCATATCGACCAATTTCTTTCTTTTTAAGTGTTTTGGGTTTTTTTCCTGCTAAGCATTACCAGGTCAAATCTAAATAAACAGCAACCTGAACTGATACCACAGGAATTAACTTCAAGCAAAGTTATGAGAACACTATAAGAGAAAGCAAGTTTTCTCTGCAAAGAAAATCTCTCCAAGCTCTACCAAACTGGTTCAGSACCACCAGTGTCCTGCCTAACCACAACAGCAGCTGTGACCACAACTGTCACAATAACCAGTGTTTCATAAAAGAAATATTTCAAAGTTGATTTAGAAATACAGGCATAACAGTTTTTCAAGCAGTAAAAATAGAAAAACTAATGTATTAGAGTAAAATACATGATTTTGTACCTCAAAAAACACTTATCTGAACAGATAATCACRGAAGCTCCTCATGGGAGGACAGGAGGACCCATGAAAAGGAAAAGTAAGCCATCACTTCTCTCATGACTACTTGCCTCTCAAATACAGAAAAGCAAAACCCTCCTTCACTTCTGGTTTTGGAATAGCGTTAGCAGAATCTCTCTGAGAAAATTTTAGAATTAGTTTTTTGTGGTTTTTTAATGTGTTCCTTAATACCTATTCAAGTATTTAAGGCACTAAAAGAGACATCTTGTGACAGTTTATCAAGCAAGGTCACATTAAAGAGTGCTAGGTTATGTCCTCAGATAATTATTTAATTTAGAACAATAAGGCTGTGTTTGGAAATTAGACCTGTCACTTTAAAATATGCCTCCTTCTGATTTAACACAGATTCATGGCACAAGACCCAGTTTCAATGTTACGACAAAATGAAAACAGTGCTTTTTAAATGACAGGTCAACTGAAYCCGAGTGATTTTAGTGAAATATTTTGATGATAATCTGTAATTATGATCAAAATTTGTTGGAGMTATCTATTGTTAAAGAGAAAACAAAGCTCTTAAAAGGTGTTCTCTTTTCCTCTGATGAAGGAAGAATATTCAATGTGAAAATCACTTTCCAGTAGTGTAGAAAAAAATCTGAAAACTGTGAAATCATGTGGGATTTCATTATACAATAATCTCTAGCCATAAAGAAGTGGCACTTAGTAGACCTGATGAGAGAGCRAGAGAACTAACACAGATACAAACCAAAGAATTTTTATCCCAAAAAGTTTACAATTTAGTAGGTCATTATTGCTTTATAGAAGGACAGTTTTAATTCATCTTTTGTTTTCACCCAAGACTCTTATGTGAACCCCATAATGCAGCTGTTTTGCTCATCACTTCTAAAGATTTGAAGATTCACAAATATTTTGACTTTAACTGAAAATACAGTTTTGCAGCTGTCCTACAAATAGTATTGAAGGCTACTGGAGATAGATTAAATATATCTTTAATGTCAAATCCCTCTGTTTTCACTGCTTACAGAAAATACACTGTTGTTTTCAAAGTTCAGATTCTTCTGTGCCATGAAGTTCATGTGTTATCTAACACAGAATTTGCACCAGTGCAATGATGATGTGGGTAGTATGTAATTTTCTAAGAGCCCTTCTTCTGAAGAATTGTGCTCTGGGTTGCTGAAGCTGGTTCACTGAAGGATCAGACTGAGRAGGGCATGGGTTCCGAGCTGAGCGGAGCAAGATTCCCAACCTCCATAACCTTAGTTATGCTATGAATGTTAGGCCTATAGAAGGAGGCAAATGATTCATAATTGTTACACCTGAAAAGCTGTCCCTCACTCATGTTGTTAATTTAGCGGTGCCATTTCAGAGGATAGGTCTGTGTTACCACAACCCTTCATTAACAGACTCAAAATGATAAACAGCTTCAAGTAGGGAGGAGCCAGCAATCATATTCCTGCAGGATTAAAATGTCACCTTTCTATAGTCACCTGATAAGCAATGGATGCTCCAACCAAAACAAAGTACTTCCAAGCTATTATTAGCTTCTAGTAGCTACTAAGATGTTATGCATTTTCTATACACTATATATTACAGAGTTGGGATCAAATTAATTTTATAAGCAGAAATTTCAATTGAATAATTACTTTTGGAAGACATAATGCCAAGTGAGGCCATCAGTTTTATGCAGAAAATCCATAACTGAATCCAAAAGGTTTATAGCATTGTATTGAAGTAAAACATAAGTTCATGTTATYTTTTTTTTACTGGAAGAAACCAGCTGTGGGAAAAAAAAATATTTCTCAACCCAACTGTTTAAATAAGGGCAAGAGCAGACAAAATAGGCTGTGCTGAGATGACACATCTACTGTACATCCTCTGGCAAGCAGGCCCCAATATTCTAGACAACACATAAACAAGTGTCTTTTTACAGAGGGACAGAATGGCTCCAGTTCCAAATCATAGCTTCCAATAACAAAGCAGGGAAGTGAAAACTCCAGTTTATTTACAAAACGTACGTGCCACAAATGACAGAGATAAAAGTCTTTCCGAGAAGAAATTCAAGGAACGTATTAACTTGCAGCCTTTCAGTACTCCCTTTGAAATACATTAGAAGGAGAGACACAGTGTGTCACAAACCAGCTGTGAAACTATGGCAAATGGTAATTTGAAACCTTATAAAAAATAAATGATATAATAAGAAAAATTCAAGAGTATCTATGGCTATCTTGAAAAAGTGTAAGCTGTTCCAGCAACTACAATTTCAGCTTTTGAAAGAAAGAAATACAAAGGTTTTTCTCAGCTCTGTATTTTGTGGGTCAACTGCAAAGACAACATAGAAATCAGGAGAAAGGAGTTTGCAACAGAAAGGGGAATGTGACAGAGGAGAGTGAAATGAAAAARTCAGATGGTCCCGCATGTTCTAAAAATTTTATGCAATTTTGCCATCCTGTTAATTTCTTTTCATCCCTTGTYAGCACATAAATTACACAGATTTCATTTTTCATGACTATTTTTGCCTAGAAGTACATCATATTTAAAAGAGAACACCCAAATCAGCAAAATGCACAGTGTGTTCTGTAGGTGTTCAAACCTGATTATCTTACTTTCCAGCTTTATAACCCATGAGGRAATTTAGGCTATGAAACTACCCTTGTCATGAAATCTGTTCTTCAAGTTTTCCTGGAAGAAGAAGTACAAACCAAAAGTTCTGGTGTCTTTTAGAGCATTCCCCTGCCCTACAGAGAGTCTGATCTCATACCGATTAATACCTACAGAGAGCTGTGACTTGGAGGAGCGTTTCAGTGGCCCAGCTGCCGAAGGGTGCTGAGGGTGGAAGGAGGACCAGCCATGCCAGGGAGGTACTGCTGGGTATCAACTGGGCCCTGTCTTCTGCTGGCAAGTTAGGTACTTGAAAATTTGCCRCCTGGAACCCCTTTTTTTGTGTCATAAACATTTAAATGTAGGAAAAAACAGCAATAGAAATTCCTGAGATTTTTTCTGCAATTAAAAAAAAGGACATAAAGTTTATTTTATTTCACACTTGTCTTTCAGTTAACAAAGGCACAACCTAGCATAAATCCTTTTGGATATTATGTGCAATTACCTTATTTTTGGACAATTGCACAATGACTGCAGCTGTTTTATAGGAAACTATGTTTGAAAAAGCTAATTATATTTCAAGTATTTCAAGGGAAGTRGCCAGAAGAGAACGTAAATGACAAGGATATTCATCAGGCACTGGCAGGAACACAAGCATGTTGTGATTGGGATTTTAACACATTTCAGAAGCCTGCTGCCTGAGATAGTTTTGTGATTACGTACTCACTCATCTATTTCCCTTTGGTGTTTATGTTGGAAAGATGGCACGTTATTTTGAAAGAAATGAAGAAAAAAAGGAGCTTGCAGCGGAAACTGTAACAGCTTGTCCTGATATGGAGTAGTTTAACACTGAAACATATAAGCAAAACACACAAGTCAAATATTTAAAAAAAAAAGAACATACAATACTAGTGGTTTAGTCCTTTCAAATTAGATTGTGTATTATTATTGTCCTGAAGTTAGAGTGAGTCTTCCCCTTGGCCCTAATAGACCCTGAATTACACCACATATGCAGGTCTTCCTGGTTGTTTTGTGAGGATGAAATTTGCTTTGCTTTGTAAGGAGGACACATTATTCCTTTCAGACCAGAGGCCAGGTCTGCTTGCCACCGTAGATACAGATGTGGGCATTACCTCTACTGGCATTTCCTTCCTTTTTCCAGTTGTGTTTTTGAAAGAACATATCTGTTGTACTCCCTGTATTTCTTCTGATTCGGGCAATTCCTTTGGTCATCACTCAGCTGGAGCAGTAAAAAGAGAATTGGAGTTTTTGTGACACTGCATGGCACTCAGGACAGGGCAGGGTTGGTTTCCAAACAATAATATACACAGCAGTGTATTTTTCTTCAGACAAGAATCTGTTGGTACTTTTGTCATCCCAAAGTCTTGAAAGAATTTCTAATTTTAAAAAAACCWGCAAAAAAGAAACCAAAAAAATAAACAAACAGAAACCTGGGAAAGATCTGGTGCCTGTGAGTTATTTAAATAAACAGAATCTTACTAAAGCCTCTACCCATGTTTCATACATTAAGGAATTGAGAAAACAAATAAAATCAAAATTCTTTTTTCCTCTAGTCATAGTAAAATTTAACTAAAAGGAAGATGAAAAGATTTGTATCTGCGGAAACTGCTGTCATTTTAAAAGAAAAGCAAAGAACTCTGTCTTATAACATATCCTCTTTCTGGATCAACTAACTTTCCATAGCATGACAGGATTTCCCTAGTGACTATCGAAAACATTGGTCGACACCTTTTTTCAAACAGTGTAGTAGTAAAGTTGCTAATAAACAGATTGACTTCTAATATACAAAACTAAAAAAAAAAAAGAAACAAAACAACAAAACAAAACACTGAGGTCTTCAATTAATGAAGAGGAATYGGGGCAGATGATTGCCTCAATCCTCATACGCTGTGCAGAGTGACTGTAACAGGGTAAATGAAGACAAGAAAGACTTACAGTGAGCATAAAGTCTCTGAAAGCATCTGAAATATTGTTTGTATTGGTCCGGTTCACATTGGCTACTACTCCCATTCCTATGTAGGCCAACATGATACAACACTAAAAACAGATTGACCACAAACAGGGATGTAACCCCAAATATTACAAGCCTGAAGCACCCACTACCTACTGTTAAGACCACAGCCTTACCGATAAATGCACGCTTTAGACAAAAGACACACTTAAGGAAAATATTTATCCTTGTAACACCTAGGAAATATGACAACATATGTCCTTTTGGGTTAGGTTCAAAATACTTGTCACCACTACATGTAAACTATCTCAAAAGAAGGCAGAGGATAAAGGCTATCCAATTCTTATAGGATCYCAAAAAGCCCACAGGCTCACTTGGATTACAGTAATGATTTTCACAGAAAATGCTGTGCTTCAGCTGAAACTAAAAAAGGGAAATGACACAGATGCATGAACTCCTGCAGTAAAAGACAGGGAAAAGTCCTTGTGCTGGAAGATACTTCAGTATAATAAATAGTTCCTGGAAGAAACCAAGGTCAACGTTCTGCAAGGTAAATGCTTTTCAGCTAGTCACAACACTATGCTATCAATTTAAATTTGAGAGGTCCAAAGGAGATCTTATGGCCATTACTGCTACTTCACTGACYCAGGGTTGGCAGCTTTCTTAAACTGGTACATGTGAGTCAAAAATCAGATTTGAAAGCAATTGTCCTTGCCCAAAGCTGAAAATAAGTTTGACTGTAAAACAAATGTAATTATGTCTCTGCAGGAAGGAACACATCCAGAACGATCGTGAAGTTGGTTGTAATCAATGACCTTTTCCGAAATACCTTGAACTCTTTCTTTTGTTGATGGGACTTTCTAAAAGTATACTGGGAGCCATAGGTTTCTGGCTTGCACCCATTTTAAACATTGCTTATCGCACAGTGGTACAATTTGTTATCAGATGACCCTGTGCTCATACACAAACACAACCACTATCAGGCACAGACAGGCTATAATCTGGCAATAACTTTAAAAAGCAGAAACAAACACAATGTGTAGGGAATATTAATAAACTCACAGAATTCTGGCACAGAATTATTAGACTACTACTAAGTATTTGGAGGGAAGTACAGTAAGACATGAAAATTCAGATTAATTTCAGTCCTATTCCCTATGACATAAGCTATCCTAAATAGCTGCTGTCACATGAAGTGCTCTCTTTAGAACAGCTCAAAATCTTTTAGCCTTATCTAGCTTTTACAAACGTTATTACCTTGTTTTATAGGTTCCCATTGTGTCCAATGAGTTAATACACAGACATTTGTACAAAACCAGTTRTTTACAGCAATTATTGTAGCTTTGGAAGAAAGTTCTTACAAGAAAGACTTTTCCTTTAGCAGATACCATATTATCATGTATTACAGGATAAAATTATCAAATTTCAGATTTTTTCAGTAGCAGGAGACAGATTTTTTAAAAGCACCCCCATATGGCAAGGTATGTAAGGTAGTCTAATTTAAGCAACTACCAGCAGYTACCATCGTTCATAATGTTGTTTAGGTTGATAATCGCTTATAATATTGCCTTCTCAAAAATGACACTTCATTATACTAACTTTCAATAGAAAATCAGAAAATAACAGTCTGTTTAGTCTAAAATGGAGATCTTTTCCCTGTGTCATGACAATGTGATGAAAATAAAATCTGGGAAYGCCTATGCAGCAATTGGATACTTTAGCGATGGGTACTACATAACTAGCTGAATAGAAAAGAATAGAGAGTCTAATTGCAYAGTTCTTTTGTCAGCACAACTTTTGCAGAGTATGGTGGCTTTTTGTTTATTAAACAAATTGCCTGTATCAAAAAGATGCATTTATACTATTCGCTGAAAGTTGCTCCCAACTTTTTGAAGGCCATGAGGCAATAAAAATCAAATTGAAGCCTATATTGAAATGATTTTTGTTTGGTTTTAATGGTTTTTTTGGTGAAGAACAATGTGTTTGCCCAGATGCAAATTCATCTTTCTTGGCCAGTGTATGGATAGTCTTAAATTCCTCATTTTACATCTCTTTCCATCAATTCATCTGGGACAAACCAGGAGAAAGAACAATCACACAGTCTCTCTTCTCATATTRTACCCAGCCTTGGGATCCAGAGGTCAGAATACAACTGCAAGCTAAAATTCACAASTGGAATATGGCGCAGGGCACAGTGATGGAACAGATGTGCTCAATATCAAGCCTGAGCAGACAGTATAAAGGTTTTCTCTTTATATTACTCTTTAGATTGTTTAAAAAKATTATTTTACCTCCTTTTTTGGATCAAATCTTCCAACACATTCATGTTATATTACCAAAATCAAAATCCAGAAACTTTAGTCAGCAAGTGTGTGTGGCATSAATAAGGATCACTTAGGAATTATACTTACCAAGGGTGGAAATAAATGGGATTCCATTTAAATGCTGCTTGTTCTGTCTAACCTTATCCCTCAAGCTGATGCAAGAGCTTCTGGAAAACTTCAAGCTTTGACATTTTACAGATAGGCTCGTTTAAGAGAACATGGATGATTTTAAGCTGCTCAATACCATTTTTCTTAGATATGTGAGGCACATTCCTCTTTTTAAAGATCTCRGTAGTTTATTTGCAAAATTAGTTGAAAAGAAACAACATTATTCAGTCCAAAATTTGATTTCAGAGAATCCAATCTCTGGATTGACCATTTCTYTGGGTATTTTAATACAGATGCTCTTCTCTCATCATTACCATGACATCACTGATTACAATATTCCAACTGACTAATTAGGAAGGAGGTTGTGCCTAAGATGGATGAGGTTATGACTCTAAAGTATTGTTATCTTTTTCTGCTAAGGAAAGACTGGTAGGGGAACTCCCACTCAGGAATCCTTTCTTTTGTCAGCTGAAGGGAGGTTGGGGTGCCAGTTCGATTTGCTTTATCATATACATCAGGAGATTGCACCCATGCTTAGGCTGTGAAATAAATCCACTCATTTTCACTCATTGCCACAGGATATTTGTGTTTCAAAAGCATGCACAAGCCTCGTTGCACATTTACAAATGTGGGAAAATACAGTTGTTCCCTAGAGATATTTATTAACTATTACTGTCAAAAGGTGATATAGAAAAAGAAAGCAGAAAGGGATATAATCACATTTACATACGTGTATATGTGTGTGCATGTGTGTGTTAGCAAGATCAAAAAATTATGTGATAGGAGGATTTCCATGTAGAATAATTTACTGAARTGTCTTAATTAACCCATATTATTCAGCTGAATATGTGTTACAAAGAATTTGTATAAGTATGGTTTGAGTACATATAACCTAAACATAGGTAGTTTTTATTGAGCAAATCTATAGCTCAAGAAAAAATGTTATCAAATATCAGATAAGACTTATTTTCMAAAAAATTAAATTATTTAATGAAAAGTTAATTTTAAGAATTCAGCTAATTTTAAAATAATTATTTAACCATCCATTGTGTCATCCTTTAAGTGTTTTCTGATTCTTTTGCTTGAGTGAGGTTAAGACAATCAAAAATTGAATCTAATTAAATGTTGAATTCAAAAGTATGTTGATATATTCTAAGATGCCCCTAAAATTTAAATAGATGATCTTGGACAATTTGATGCAGAATTTTATTGAACAAATTTTTCTTTATTTTAACCTATCAAATTTATAGRCTACCACATTTGACTTTAATGAAGTCAATCTACTTATTTTCTAATAGAGACAAAGAGATATTAGTTCTTTGACATTGAAAATCCTGGATCAAATTAAAAAAATAATGCTAAGATCTAAAATGTATTGAATATTAATTCTCCACTTAGGATCTTATCATCTTTATTTGAAATATAATCTTGCAAGGCAATACAGAAATCTACAAATAACAGGGAGTATTAAGTAAGAATGAAATGGTAATATTACCTCTTGTATAGGGTATTAAGGAAATAACTATTCAAGTATTATGTCTGGTTCTGATGGTTGCATTTCAGAAAAATACATTAAAGGTTTGGACATAATTTTTAAAATTAAAGAAATAATTTGAAGTTGGAAAATAGGCCTTGAAGAAAGGGACTAAAAAAAGAATCTATTAAATTTTTCAAAGAGACAGTGAAGGACTTGGACTACAAATATGTACAAAAGGTGCATATTTGTGTACTAGGAAAATCATAAAATGTTGAGRTGACTGGAAACTGTGGAACTCGACATTCCTGGAATCCTTCCCTTGCTTACCCGTTGGAGTACATGACATGGTGTTATTCTGAGGTTTTTATGATGGAGAATTGAAAGCTGATGATATTTAAGATTTGTGAATGCCAGGGTTTAGATTAGTGATTATAAATAGTTTCCTCTGACCCTAAAATATGATAATAAAATGGTCTCTRTACACAAGAAGTTCTGTAAAAAACATTTTAGTTCTTAAAAGTATGTGAACAACAGATTATTCTTACATTTACAAGTCGCTAACTTGTTCCACGTGGCTTTGAGGCTAATTGGCCAGAGTATGAGAGGGACTACATTCTTCTCTTTAGCAGATCCAGTGTTTTAATTTAAAATAGTTATTCAAGTCTGCACAGTTGGGTCTGGTCAACTAAAGTCAGTAGGATCTATCTTTTGACATCCCCACAGTCATATGAGGTATAAAAGCTCATGGTATTGCATTTTTTAGTTCCTATGAAAGCATCGGGGTAAAAACAGTGTTGTAAGCAGAAAATTCTATTGTTGCACTGAGGGTGCAATTACATTAGGTTTTGATGCACCACCTTCATCTCTTTTACATACTGAACTTTTGCAATATTCTGCCTTTCAAGTGTTTAGATCAAGGAAATATATTCCTCAACTGATCTATACCGAGTCATGGCTGTTAAAGTAATTGCAGTGTTGATTTCAGCATCGTGAGAGATGGATTCTCGGATTGCAGAAGAGTGAACCTGAAAGGATCAGGTGAACTTTCCTTTACCCTTTTCCTTTTCATGCTTTTTTTTTCCCCCTTCTTTTCTCTATTTCAAATAACATATCTAAAAGAAAAAGAAGGCATCAGTAGGAAATTACTGAGTGATCTGCAGACGATAGCTGTTTGTAAATGTAAAGGCAGGGATATTTCCATTTATCGAATTTAAATGCATTCCAAGTGGCACAGCCAGTACAGTGTCAAGTTTTTTGCTGCGATAAGACTCAAGGCAGGAAGCCATGAGAGGTCAGGAAGGAAGCACTATCAGGCCTGAGAGGGGACTGAACAGCAAAGGGAGCAGCAGAGCCTCTTGTATTTAGGCTGTGTAACAACTGTGCTGTTTTCCAAAGACAAACAGTTCAAAGTGTAAAATCYCATCTACTGTCCCTTTAAACTTACTGGGGAAAAAAAAAATTGTTGTTTGCTGTGTTTGTGTTTTGCTCCTAGCAGCTTTGTAAGGGGAAGAGGGAAGGAGGGGAAGGCAACAGGGAAAGTACTATTTCATATAAACATCTCTTCTGGGATGCAGACTGGTTTGTTTATAGCAATTTAGTTTGACCCTGGGCACACCAGAGGAAATGGCTTTAATACTGGTTTTGCTCCATCATGCCAGAGCTGAATCCAAGGCATTTAGTTTGCAATGGTATGTTTCCAAACATCACCAACATCACCTGCTTCCCGATATACTGCCCAATGGGAAATAGGTCAGGGAGCAACTCAAGGAGAAAGGGAAAGCTCTAATAAAATTTGGATTGTAAAAGAGCCATCTACACTGAGAAGTCCAGGGTTGTTGCTCTGTGTTATAGCACCAAAGGTTTTCCAAGTAGGTTAGTGAGTCCAGCTAAACTGGTCTGACAAGTCATTTTCCCATCCCATGAAATGAAGGAATTTATACTTTCTTCCTGTTCCACACTGTGATGAAATAAAGACATTTTATATTTTCCATTGAAAATGAGAGCAGCAGGAGACCCACTTGCCTACTTCGGTGTTCATTTGTTTCCTACTTCACCTACTGATATTGAAGTTCTTGCTCTGTTCGCCTATGCTGTGGAGGAGACAGTGTGGGAGGCAATCTGGCAATCTGACTTGTGGTCGTTTAGAGATGTTATCTCTAAAAAACAACTGATGCTGCAATRGATGATCTTAGCGTAGCTGATATCTGGTGGTACAGCCATGAAGGAGAGAGGACAGATCCATATGAGAGCCAGGAATCATGAAGATGAATGAGGCTGCCTAATATTTGTCTTAAATATCATTTATTCTTCCTATGGTCTTGTTCAGGGAATATCAAGTAGCCTAGATAGTGTTAGTGTCTGTCTTGGATCCAYTGTGAATTTTATAGGGTTTTGCGTGTTCCTCCGATTTTAAAAATCATCAGTTTCAGAGAAAAAAACAAGCAAAAAAAAAGGGTGTTCTGTCCCAATATTCCTCACTAGCTCTCAAACTCAGTTAGTGTAAAAATATGTGGCCACATCCCAGCGATTCTATGACTTTCAGGCATAGACAGACTTCAATTTTGTTGCTACTATTTTATGCTTATATAGTTAAATGGAAGTCAAACCATTTACTGTTGTACTAGGCCATCCAAAACATAAAGGGTGCAAGCCAGTGCCCACAGCATTTAATGAAAGCAAGATATCAAAAATAGCAGCAGCTCCAAAAACCTGTCTAAAATTACAATTACTCACAGTAGTAAAGTTGTACACATGCTTTGGGATCTGTGCCCAACTCTGTGCACAGGAATTCATTCCCAATTAACTGGTGGGATTGTTCAACTGCACTCTCTTGAATTATGGAAGAATAACCAAGAAGTTTATCCAACCTACAGCAAAAGAGGCCAGTGAAATAGGAACACAAAGAAAAAATCAGTACTCAGGAAAATTGAAAATACATCTCAAATACTGGATCATTTCATCCCTTTTAAGAGTGAAAGCTTGTTTCTGCTGGAGAAAGGTAAAAAGAAGTTCACTTCTTTGAAAATACATTACCTACCTGTGCTGCCAAGGTCAGTGAGACCTCTCCCGCATTGAATAAGTACTGCTGGGGCAGAAAGAGCAGACTGGGAGGTAGCTTTAGCTTTTGCTATTTAGTTGCTACACTCCCTAGGGAAGYGAAAATATAGAGCTAAATTCCACAAGTTTTATAATCATGTGATTCCACCACCTTAACCATTTTTGTACAGAAGTAAGAGAGAATTTTAGATGCTTGTCTAGAAGTAATTCTTTTTTGCTGCCATTAGCAACAAACTCGTGCAACATTATTGTGTGGCACTTCTATAATGGGAGAGTTAGTGGAGCCTGACAAAATCTGGCCCAATTTTAGATCAGGTTTTGAGCAAAACTAGGACAATTTCTGGCATGATCTAGAGATTTTTATTAAATTGGAACAGAGGCAAAATTGGGTTGGTCCACCTAGAGCTCAAAAYGAATTTTTACACTTACTTGAACATCAAAGTACGGTTTAGGAGCAGGCCAAAATAAATGAACTGAAAGTATATCCACAAATCCTGCAAGTCAGAGCTAACAAGGCCTTTAGAAAGCTTTGCCAGCTATCATTTGCCCTGCATACAACTCCTATGTGTGTAGCAGCTATATAAAATTAATGCTAATACATCATGAAAAGAACAATATTTAGTTTACAGTAAGTGTTCAAAGGTTTGTTCAAAGGCATCAAGTTTAGCCTAATTTCTCTTCCCATAAATAAAATCTGACTGCTTTACTGGGCCTCTGCAGGTACTTTTCTCCATGTATAGGTAGCAGAGTCCTAGGCTAGAGACAGACATATGCTGTACAAATCCAATCTATGTCTAGTTTCCAAGAAAACAGTTCTTCCCAGTATTGTGGTTCACAAACACATTCCTTTTCCTTTCCAAGTAGACAGCTAGAAGATTATTTTTCATAAGACTACACCCAGCAACACTTTCTACATTCACTGTAATATCTGACTAAAAATGATACAGTGAAATGAAATTCAGGTGACCAAGCTACAGGACAAATGAGCTGACCTTGTAAAAATGTAACAATACTATGCTGTCTGGAGGATACTTTAAAAATATCTTAAAAAACAAATTTATGTAAATGGAAATAGACTTCATTTTATAACTTCTTTAGTCCAATAATTAAGGTCTATGGGCTCCTTCCTGATCTTCTCATTCCTGTTTATTGTCTTCCCAAAAGTCAAACATAAGCTAATTTTCTTGGTTTGAATCATAGTTATCGAATTTCTTCTGTAAAAAAATGTTTTCAGATACATATACGGCTATTTACCCACTCCCTCTTGTGTGCTATTACAGAAATGGTTTGAAAAATATGCTTTATTTAACTTCTGGAACCAGAAGGAATCTCAACTAAAAATGCCATTTTTAAAAATCAGAATAGCTGGATTAAACATTACCATTCCCCTGTTAAAGACTGTCAGATCTGCTCTCGTGGATATGGTGGCGACAATTTAAGATATGGCAASAGTTTGCCTCTCCTCTCTGTCTTCTAGAGGTAACTACCCCCAGAGCATGTATTCACCCTTTAGCAATTCCAGTTTATATCATCTTATTTGAAACAGCTGATAAGGCTGACAAACCACTGTGTTGCACTATGAAGTAGAAAGGCTGAGGTGCACGCACACGTCCCTTCTGCTGCCCTGCCACAGGTGCTCACCTCTGTGTTTGTAAATCCACCAAAGCTGAGTCTACCACAGCCCATAAACCTGTGCCTTTCCACGAAGAACAAAATACTGAATGATCTTCCACTCCCAGAGTGCTTCTATACTAGTTTATTGTAGAAGACGAAAMCCCTTTTCCTCCTGCTTGAAGACTGGAGGTAGCTTAAGGAGGGGTATAAAACTGTAAGGTGAAAGGTTTAGTGGGCATGTTGTTTGCCATTAGAATTTGGTTTGGAATTCTAAGGAGCTTTCAGGAGACTTACCAGATAATGATCTGAAGCCACAAAATTCCTCCAGGCATTTCTCCATCCCACTTTGTGTAACACCATCTTCTGTGGCYGCAGGCTACTTCTAAGCAAAAGAGCTCCCTAATCTGTTCTTAAAGCTTTTGTCACCAGATTGCCTTGTGTTTCTGAGCAAAGTGAAATTCAGTGCTTGAGAAAAGTGCAAGGATGTTGATAAACTGGAAACTAACTCTAGTAGCAAAATAAGTAATAGCATTCACAAACTTTCCATAAGGAAGTGAAAATGAAGTTGTTAGGTATYATTTCAGCATCAGGCAGGTTACACACTCTCTCCACTCATTTAATACCCTAACATTTCAATTATATCTTACTAGACATCAGGTGCAGATCACAGATAACCACAAATATTTGAAAAAACAGCTCACAATATTTTACATGAGATTAATATTCTAAGCAGACTTAATTTTAGATAAATTTTGTAAACACACACACACACCACACTCCCCCATGTTTGGTGGTCCCACTTCCATCAGCGTGTATGATGAATCACTGTCCATCAGAAACAGGTCACCAATTAGACAAGCCAGTAATAGAAAAAGGGATTATTTTTTCCATTTTTTTTTAAAGCCTGAAAAGTACTGAATAGTGTGATGAGCAGTAACAAATGTCAAATAAGCAGAGGACAGTTTTATTTGGAAAATGTCCTCTGATTCTTTTGATGAAGTCACAGATATATTTTTGTCATTCATACCCTAGTTTCACCCCAACAAAAGGAAGGCAGGTTACTGCCTTTCCTATGCTTTTTAAGGCAGAAATAGAGATTTGGGTACCATAAGGTTGTACTGAGTGTAGAAGACTGATGAACACTGCAGCTGCAATCCCTTGGCAGAAAAGCAACTGYCAGTCACACCTTTCTGGTGTGTCTAAGCAAGGAAGTAAGCAGGTAACCAAGCCAGGCATGGAAGTATCATCCTTTATTCCATCCAGGAATAACAGATGTGTGAACCACATCTCATGATCCTGAGTATGGCAGAACAACTAATCTACCTAATGGTACCACTGTAATCATCTTGAGAGAAATCTTACTACACAGATGTCATCTGATTTTTGTTATTTTCCTAGTACATAATTATGAGTGAAGTTTAAATATTCTCCATTCATACTGAGATTTTCACATGGGAACCCAAGATACCATCACTTTTTTTGTTGTTTGGTACTGAGTTATTTACTGTGACATATTCCTGAGAACTTTAACAGGAAAGAACAGTAGCTGACATCTGGCAGAAATATAGACAGTTATGTAGATTATAAACAGAATGATCTATCACTTTTAGCAAATATATACCAGAACAAAAGACATTAAGTAAAAGCATAAATGGCAAAACATCGATGGCAGGAAGAGATCAAAGAAATCCTGCTCTTTGCTATATGAATAGAATAGGTGAAATTACTATACAAGGAAGAGTCTTATATAAAATTAGCATTGATATGTTTATCCTTGTTTTGAATACAGCTTTGTTTGAACTGAGAAAAAAATCATAAAGCAGCCAACACTGCTCAAGCGTGGGTATCCTTTATTGCTGTATTATGTTTTCAGGAAAGATTGATTTCCACCCTCTCCTTTTCTTACCCCCTGCCATTAAACATAAAGGTTTACTCCACTAATACATTTTTATTCATTTGAAAGCATTGAATAGAAATATTATATAGAAGTTTGAGCTAAAATATACGGAGAAAAACATTTCCTTCTTCAGAAGGACATTAAAAAAGCACATCTTAATAGAGCACTATATGTTYTAGTAGAAAAAAGTGTATTACAGGACTGCCTTATTTCTCTCTCTTAACAGTACTTCCAGACAGAATTTCCTTGCCTACTTTTTTTTTCTGGGTAATATCAGCATAAATTCAGTTGTTAAAACCGTGCAAAAGACTCAAACCGGAAACTGCAACCAAGATCACTAAATGTATGATTTTCATCAGACTAACTTTGTTATAGGAGCAGTTGTAACTAAATGGATGCTATTACTTGACACCTGAAGGCTACATTTTAAACACCAGGAACCAGTTCTGCTGCTCCCATAATACTAATGAATTTGCACTTAATAAAACTTACTGTTGACGCAAGATATGATAGATGTTTGCCTGTGCCTTTGGGCCACAGTGGTGCTATAGGATCAGTGAAGCAGAATATATGTGAATGCCTTGGATATTTTAATAGAGGATCCAGACTAAACTGTTGGTAAATATGGCTTTAAACAAAATGTCCGATTTTGTTCTGATCTCATGAGACGCATATGTACCRTTTAACACCGGGGACTGGTAACCTGAGACAGAGTGAGAATGGGCAATGTAGGTCCGTGAATTCTTCGCTGGTATGTCTATGTCAATGTCTTTGTTGGATAAGCTGTAGTTCTGACTTAGTTTTTCTGCATGAAATTGTTTCAATACAGGAATTGCAAAACTGTTCAGAATAATGCAATGAAAGAGTCCAGTCACGCTATTTATTCTCTACCAGGCAATGCTAAGGAGCRCACCAGAAACTTTGCTTAAAAAAAGAGATCAAACATACATCCACAACATAAGAAGGATCTAAAGCTATTGGAAAGTCTCCAAACGGGAGCTAAAAAGATGGGGAAGGATCTGGAGGGGAATCTATGGGAATGGCTGAGGTCTCTTGGTCTGTTCAGCCTGGAGAGGAGGAGACTGAGGGGAGACCTCATTGCAGTCTACAACTTCCTTGTGAGGGGAAGAGGACAGGCAGGCACTGAGCTCTTCTTTGTGGTGACCGGTGACAGGACCTCAGAGAATGGCCTGAAGTTGTGTCAGGGCAGGTTTAGGCTGGATATTAGAAAAAGGTTCTTCACCCAGAGGGTGGTTGRGCACTGGAACAGGCTCCCCAAGGAAGTGGTCGGACAATGCTCTCAGGCACGTGGTGTGATTCTTGGGGTGTCCYGTGCAGGGCCAGGAATTAGACTTCAGTGATGCTTGTGTGTCCCTTCCAACGCAGGATGTTCTATGATTGAAATAATGAGAATGAGATAAAATTCCTTTATTATGTTTGAGTGCCAATCATGAAGACAATAAATATCTGGCCACCTACAACTTATTTTAGATAACTCTCAGATAAGATGGACAAATATTTTACGTCTGTACTCTGAAAAATCTTAATTTACAGTGTCTTAAAACTCACATATCTGGGGTTTTGCTATGTAAATGAAGTGACCTCACTAAAAATATGAAAATTGAGATTGATGATACCATTCCCATATACTACACGAACAGTTGCTAAGATGAGCAGGTTGTACTTCAGTGGCTCTGATGTCTGACCTAAGAGGATTTCATTAGTGAAAGTGAAACAATTAGCTTCTCCATATCTTCCTAACATGCAAAGGATAAAAAAATCAAGTTGGATAATGCATCATATAATGCATTTTTAAATTTGCAGTAGGAACAAACTGAAGAAAATCAACAGTCTACTTACACCAGYGTGGCAGTGCTCGTAAAAGGCACATATTATGGTCTGAGAAGAGAGCTTAAGAAACCCTGAAAGATTCATTTACAGAATRATATACACAAGTGAAAGTCTCTTCCTAAGTACTTTCAGTATAAAGTTGCCTTCTGTTTGGAGACAGCAGAGTTCAGAAATATTTCAAGCCCCTGGGATTTGGTGTGTATTTAATTATCACACTATCTGCTTTCTCTAATTTACCTGTAAAGAGYGACTGACACTATTTAATGAGTTACACTGTTTTCTGTGGCTCAGTAGAAATGATACGTGCCACTAACTTTTACCAATAACTCTTTAGAAATTTTCTATCACTTCTGACAGAATATAGAGATTTGTGGATATTAAATCATTTCACATGAATATCAGTACTGTATTTCTAAAAAGTGAAGCATTTTGTTCTCATGAGAATTTTTATGCCTTTCTGTTCRGATTCATCAGGTAGTTTTATATTTTATTTTAACAATAATATACAATACAAATAAAAATAAGGACTCGAGTAATACTTGTTTAGTTTTTCCTAATATAATATGAAATTTCCCAATTTCTTCTCTTGCACAAAATCAGAATTTTTGCTCCAGGCCAGATGTGTTTTTTGCTGTTATATGTTTTATAGTTTTAGACCTATGGGCCAACCCAAATTTACAGGGACCATATATATATATATATATATATATATATAAAACCTATTTCAGGTCTTGAATTAGGTTTTTTGATGACAGACTCCCTAGTTTCCCCATATAATAGATTCTTTCTGAGAACCACTCAGAACAGGTGCTTGAAAGTAGACTGTCTGAATATCTCCTAAATAAACTGGTTCTGGCCTCCACCCCACAGAAAGCCATACAATATATGGAATGACATTCTGGACGGTATATTCTGTAGAAATAGTAACATCTTAGCATGTTATAAGGTCTTTGGAAAGCTACTTCTTTCTTCTCTCCAGCTATATAATTTTGCTAACTTTTTTTTTCTTTCCTGCAGAGGTCTTTTAGTCCTTGGCTGCCAGCCACAGTAAAACAGCTGAACATCTTGATTATCAACAACTTCAGCTGTATTTCCATCCTAGAAATAATTTCTTTCCTGACTCAGGTGGCAATTCAGCCACAGAATAACAGGAAAATGAACTTATGTTTCCAAAAGAGTATAAAACTTCTGACAATCACGCTTCAGCAAGAAACSTGATCTGAAGTGTGGAGTTCTGCACTTCAGTTTTAAAACCAATAGGCTCAGAATGTGCCCAATCAAGTTCTCTCCTTGTATAAAATTATATCTTTAACCTCCTGAGGCTTTCTTCCTGTGTTAACAATGATAGCAAGAGTGGTCAGTATACTGGTTCCTTTTAGTAAAAATGAATATGCCTATCAGAATATATCAGAAGTTATTGATGAAATTTAAGTCTTTTGAGGAAAAATGTTCCATTGTCTAAGCTGAGAGCCACATATTATTTTGAATGCAACTATGATTGGAGATTTTGTATTAAACATCACCATCAGCTGTTTCTGACTTTTGAAATTTGGGATTAATAACATATGTCCCAGATCAGCAGGTCTATCCTGCAAAAGTATTATCCTTCAGCATCTCYGAACTCAAATCATTAGTGCATTTGGGGAAAGAGGATGAGCAACTAAGGCAGAAGTGTCACTAAAAACTCTCTCCCATGAATTGAAAATGGAATATAATTTTTAGTAATATATCCATGAAGTTGGCTGTCTTTTCATACCCTGAATTTTCAAATTCTGCTTAAAATACCTATACAGACACTGCTTCTGTCTAAAAAGATGTACAAATATTACCTCTGAAGATCAAATGTTAACTTCTTAAAGATGAWCTAACTGTCAAACTTTCATGGTTTTAATTTAAAAATCATGGCCTTTATAAATTAAGCATAAAATCTGGTCCCCACTGAGTARACGTATCATTTAATGAGTTAATCACAGACTAATTAAGAAGAAAATCTAAATAACAATTAGAAATCACCATGCTGTTTTGAGCAAGATTCATTAGCATCTGTTCTGTGCAGCTGTTTTCTAAAAAAGCTTTGCTAGTACATGCAGATACTTCTTATTATTTCTGTTAAAACAGAATGTTGGTATATGACTGCCCCTAAAGGACACTGTTTTAACAGCAATGAGTTCATTTGCCTTTTTGCTATGAACACTGATTGTAAAGTTATGTTCAAATATGCTCCAAACACTAGACAGTTTTGTCAAGTAGTCCTAGCTTCTACTTGTCAAATAAGCGATTTTATCTAAAGAACTATAATTTGTTTTCTWACTGGGTGAATTTTCAACACTTACCATGAAACTTCAAAGTTCAGGCTGGGTAAGCTAGTTCTGCTTGATCTAACTAGGAATTCAGTTTCACAAGCTCAAGAAGTGAGCCCATGGGAATTACATGAGTTTTAACAAGACCAAGCGCAAGGTGCTGCACCTAGGTCGGTGCAACCCCTGATGTCAACACAGGCTGGGGGATGAACAGACRGAGAGCAGCCCTGCTGAGAAAGTCTTGGGGGTGCTGGTGGGTGAGAGGCTGGACACGACCCAGCAATGTGTGGTCACAGCCAAGAAAGCCAGTTGTGTCCTGGCTGGATCAAAAGCAGGGTGATAGAGGAGATTTTTTTCCCTCTACTCCACTCTCATGAGACCCCACCCACTGTGCTGCATCCAGCTCTGGGGCCCTCACCACAGGAAGGACATTGACCYGTTGCAGGGAGTCCAAAGGATGGACGCCAAGTTGATCAGAGGGGTGGAGGACCTGTCCCATGAGGAAAGGCCGAGAGAATTGGAATTGTTCAACTTGAAGAGGAGAAGGCTTCAGGGTGACCTAATTGCTGTCTTCTSGTATCTGAAGGGATCTTATAGGAAAGACGGACAGAGACTATTTACAAGAGCATGTAGTGACACCACAAGGGGGAATGGCTTTGGACTGAGAGTAGGTTTAGATTGGATATTAGTAAGAAATTTTTTACTGTGAGGTTAGTGAGGCACTGGAACAGRTTGCACAGAGAAGTTGTGGATGTCCCAACCCTGAAAGTGTTTAAGGCCAGGTTGGATGAAGCTCTGAACAACCTGGTCTAGTAGAAGGTGTTCCTGCCTGTGGCAGGGGATTTGGAAATAGGTGATCCTTAAGGTTGCTTCCAATCCAGGCCATTCTGTGATTCTGCGAATTTTTTTACTAAGAACAAAGAAACACAGAACTGCTACAGAYTGCCAGGGTCACTAGAGCTAGGTGCCTGCACTTTAAGGGCAGGAGTCATCTCAGAAGAATTCAATCATCTAAGGGTAGTTATCCGTTCCAAGGGTCCTTGATGCAGATGGAGATTCCCCTGGTTTAGCCACCTACCTTAACCTCAGCCTGAGACACAAATCATCTCTGGCCGTAGAAGGACTACTAAGCTTCAGAAGTTTCAGATTTCCATTTTTCCTTGCAACATATTCTTAGGCCCTTTCTTAGTGTCCAGCCCACAACACAGGCTGGGCATTAGGGACGTATTTTGGTTCACTGTGCTGGAAAGAATGAGCTTAACTAACCAGAGCGCAGTAATTAGAAAACAGATAGGTGAGACAGAAAAGAGCAGGAGAAAAGGAAATCTTAAAACTCTGTAGGGAAAAATAGTGTCCCTACTAAAACTAGGCTAATAAACAGRCCAATTGATATAGCCAGAAAGCAAAAAATATATATATCAGGTATATATGGGATTTCTCTTGAAAGTTTCACGTGTCTGAAAAATTGACCATTTTTTCAACTTCTTTAGTTGTCCTAATATAAAATATTCCCTCTATAAAGTTTTCCTCTGACATCCTTAATCTGAGAATACTGTAGAGAAGACAGTGAACATATATGCTTCTTTATGTTTTCGGTTTCATTTTTCACTTTTCTCTCTGTTATTTTATGTAATAGCTTTAAATATTACRGTTTTCAAGAAAATATTTTGATCTCTTAAGGTCTCCAGAAATGTCATTTTATGTTTTATAAGCACAATAATATTAATCTTGGTGTACTCGTGTTTAAATCTTCCTGAATTTTTCTGCTTACYCAAAATTGCCTCTCCATTTATGGCTGGAAAATACATAGTCCATTTTTAGTCAAGCCATTGCATCTTATTGTCATGTGTGAAGTGTTCTCATCAAGCACCCTGAAGTCCTTCAGCTGCTGTCCATAAATTCCCTTTGCAGAAGTAGAGTGGCTGCTCCAGAGGACAATATAAAGCACTGCACTACATTTCTAATTTACATAATTCTGTATCAGAACCTCTCTTCCTGAATAAAATGAGAATCTACACAGATCAGGTAGTAAGTAAGAAACCTTAATTGGATGCCTAAAACTTGGGAGTGTGAATGTTCTTCCCACTATTAAATAGATAGTATGAACAGCTTTAAATATAATGAGGGAAAACATTTCAGTACATAGTCTAATTTGTAGTGGCAATGCTGTCATCATGGCAGTAAGGCTATGAGACAGACAAGGTTTGCACAGGAATTTAATAACCTTATATTATTAAGCCATAATTGGAGAAAAAGCAGACTAATTTTTGAGTCAACAAACTCTTTAAATGTGTTGAAATTGAAAAGTTTCTCTCTATTTACACTAGTTCAAGGGGAACCTGAGAAAGCCAGAGGCAGAGAAATTCATAAAGGGTTACTACCTACATAGAAACCATATCTAGCTCAGGAAATCCCAGAGCTTCAAATGTTTAAAGGCTGAGAGAGCATTCAGGAAAACAAGATATASGTTTGCCCTGTTCTTATAGTTTCCCCTAGACATTTGCTTTTGGTCACTGCCAGAAATTGGATACTGTGTTAAGCAGACTTTGGTCTGACCTAGAACAGATACTGTTATGGACAAATTTATGTTTCTTAAGAAATAAACCATAGACGTGAGTTATAGTTTCTTTTTAATTTTTTTTTTAAGAGGCACATATTTCATAGTTGGAAAACATTTTCCAGGTGACATTTCAGGGAAGTTATTTGTCTTTGCATGCATATAACATTGATAATTCTTCATTCTTTGAAATAAGTTACCTTTTTTTGCTCAAGAAATACCTAGTTAATAAAAAGCAAYAGATTTAGTCAAGGAGATACATTAATGAAAGTCATGATATTTTCTAGAGAGGCACTGATACATTCTGTTTACTAACAAAGTACTTCAAAGCCCTTAGAATGCATCTTCACCCTAATTTAGCTTGCTGTTTCTCTGAAAAGTTCAGGAGATGAAAGCAAAGCTAATCCGCAATCCACTCACCCTCCTGGTTATGCAGGCAGCACCAATACAATGCCTTCTTGATTAGAAGTGAATCAGGTGCAGAGTGCAAGGAGAAGGCACCAATGGAAAAGATGCAGATTACTATTGTTTTAGTTAGGAAAGGACATCCTCTCAAGCCTAATCTATGCAGTGCTATCAGGTGCTAAAATATTCTCTCTGAGACTACAGCAGCAAACAAACAGGGTCTTTATTGTACTGCTCCGAAGTATCTCATATTCATTTGTGATCACACGCTGTTACAAGAGGAATGTGAAACAATAACATCACAGCCCTGGTGAACACATTCACAAGATTTACCTGTCAAGAGGACAGCGGACRTGCTGCTCTGAAAGGCAGGGATGATAGCTCATTTCCTTGTTTTGTCTTGTTTGCAGAAAACAGGACCATTTGAGGGGCCTGCAGCTGAAGAGAAAGAGAGACTAGCCTCTGTTTATTAAGTTGTGACTTGATAATGCTAACAGAATTTTAATGCATGATCTGTTTGATCTGCAGTTTAGGCTAGCTGGGAGCATAAAGTTTTTAATGATTGCCTTATAACTCAGTACAAGCACAGAGCTACCTGACAAATATATTGAAGGCCTTCAACTACTGTAAACTTGAGAAACTAGGATGAGAGCTGTTCTCAGTCATGTAAGCCACGGGCCTGGCATGAAAYCTTTATCACATTCTCATTTTGAACAATCTACTTTCTTAACTAGAATTTWTTTTAAAAGTATGAAGCCATGCTTGAAATACAAAAAATAGGTGTCTTTGCACTGACTGCTCTCTACCTGCAAAAATCAGTAGAGAACAATGACAAGAATAATTCCTTTTTGGGAACTGGTGGCTACTGTGAACCCTAATAGAAATCAATTGACTCAGACAGCCCAGATAGCCTGGACCTCCAGATAGCACGTTTGGAAGAMAAGGAACTGCAGTCTTGGGACACAGACAGACACTTAAGCCATATTAACTATTAATATCCACTAGCTGTACTCTTAYGTAATTCACCTTGAGACTAGACCTAATAGCTTCTGCTGTATTGCAAGCAGATTAGATAAAAAACTGGGTTGTCCAACAAAAAGAGACCAAAAAAACCCATTGTTTCTCCTCAGGCTGGAGAGGAAAAGGCTGAGGGAAATGTGATCAAACGTCATCACAAAGACAGTGAATAAGGTGCATGTGACATAGTTGAAATGGTTAACCATCACTTCTGCAGTGGCAGAATGAAACTTATTGAAACTATTAGAAATGGATTTAAAAGAGATAAAACATTTCTTTGCACTGCAGGCAGTAAACTTTGAGAATCTGCTGCCATATGARGTAGTCGAGGCAGTCAATGGCAGCGGGTTTGAAAAGGGTTAGTCAAATTCATAGGGAACAGCTCCAAAAAAAGTTTCTGAAGGGAACATGCAAAGACATGCCCCTAGATATCCTTCATGCAACAACTGTGACTGTTGGAAAGTGTAGGGGGAAAGCACCACAGGATGTGTTTGGGCTCTCAGGCCTTTCCCCAGACAGCATATCCTGTAGTCCTGCTAGAATCGGACTGCGGACTGTAGACACAGACCATACTCACATCCTGCAGGGCATCTCTCGTGTTATGTCATGAGGACTGAATAGGAGATTTTTCAATCAGTGTATCTTCCTTCCTCTCAGTTTAAACCACAAGTTTGAGACTTATAGGAAAAGTTTAATGTCCATCAGCCATCTTTCTTTTCTATGCTACCCTCAAAAGAGGACGTACTTCTGCTTAATCTTATACGCCATAAGGAATCATGTTGATTTTAGTCTTGAAGTTTAGCACATGTGTACCTGAAGTACCTGGCATTCAATTCTTCTGCGAAACAAAGAGAACCCCAGAATTCACATTAGAAAGATAACAGATAAAACCACAATGAATGAACAAACCAAARCACTGTTAATTGCTTCCTATTACAAGTAGTCCCTCCATTCCCTTAATCGATRTTTCTCTCCTTCCATCTTTGACCTTCACTTGCTAGTGATGTAAAAGCTTGCCCTGATGTTTCTGTCCTCTCTGTCCTTTTCTTTCTGACTTTTTATTAATTTTTTCCCTACTCATACTGGCACAGTTACAGGACTAAGGAATGAAGGTCTTAACTGGAACATGTAGTGTTTTGGAGAACTTTCATGCAATCTCTCAATCTCCAGCAATGAAGAAAGCACATGGAATTTCTTACTCTTCTAAAGGCGCTCATTGCAGTCTTTGCAATGTGCTTTTGAGGAGCTTGCATGGAAATGCTATGTGAATTCCACACACYATTACTAAAGTCCAGGACATGCAGAGGATAAAGATGTGTTGCCAAGACCAGCAGCAACATGGTGTTTATTTGTTTTCACTTTTTGCTTGYCCTTTCTAAGTTTTAAGGTTATACTTTAATTCAGACTATTAGGGGCTGAGCTGTCTCCCAAACATGTCACATAGGTCAGGGATCCACACAAAATCCTGCCTCTGAAAGGGAGTAAGCACCAAATGCTTTAAACCRTAATGAAAGAAGTCCCAATTGYTCACAGTGCGTGTACATGGAAGAGTTTTCACACAGACCTCTAAATTAGAGGTAGCATATGGCAAGGTTTGCATCCCTTGTAGAAAAATGCAGTCATATTTTTTGTATAAATGGCTGATCCCTTTTTTGACATGTAAAACAAAAAGATGAGAGAAAGTAATGATTTCTCACATTGTCTAGCTAAGATCTGCTAACTGATAAGCAGCAAGGTGGAGGGAAAAGACATGCATGCCTGCTGTTAAAGAAAAGCCTATTTGCACATAATGCTCCGGAGAAATTATTGAACATTTCATCCACACAAAATACAAGCCCTGTCACTCTGCCAGGGTCAGTGAGACCTGGGCCAATCTATTGAGTCAGTTCTAGTTAAGCAAGTTATACGGTTTAATGGTTGCTTTAATTAGGAACCCCATTTTGTTTACTAACTCACAAAAAATGGTAGTGAAGAATGTTCCAGCCCCAGTCCTTGTCCTAATCCWCATCCCYCAAAAAGGGCTTCTTTGCCTCCTTWCACYCATGCCTGGCAAGTTGCCAGAAACACATTCCAGAGTGTAACAAACGTAGGTATGGCAGCATATGAGATATAGCACAAAGTATCTCTTCTGTAAGAATCCCATGCAGGACAAGGACAAAGAAGGCTAAGACATTGTTGGCACTGTAAGGAAAACAACAGGAATTTAAATTAAAGAACAACAAAAAAAAGTTATTCACATCTTCCTACATCTGTTAACAACATCACTGCAAATGTTTTCATTGTGACATCAATCTTTCCTTCACATAATACTCTTCTCATTCTTATCTCACAAACATATCCGCAACTTCTTCCATGCTGCTCTTTCTAGCAGATAGAAATGACCTTCCATAATCTATTTGTCCAGTTTCACCTGGACAAAGGAACCTTTCTACAACATTGCTTYATTATGGTTCTGTGTCTACTGAGACCAGGAACATCATCAAACATCTCAAACTCTAAGATTTTGAAGAGTTGCAATGAAAGCAACTTCGTAACCCGAGTGCTCTGCCAAGTTGAGGCATTTAGCATCGCTCCAGGTGATGAAGGGAGCAGTTTTGACAGCTAATACCAGGGTGAGCCATGTAATTTTGTAGTTTGCAAACATGCCTAATGAATCAGGAGAATGACCCTCCAAGATGTACTGAAATCCAAAGGAAAATACGACAAAATTTGGGCTGCAGCAGGACCAGACATCCTGTTCAGAGAAGTTGTTCTTCTGTGCAGCTTCCTTTCCCCACTTCCTCTTGGCTTCTAGTCCTGTCCTCGGGTCATTATACCACATCACTTCCCTSTTGTTAGCAGGTTATAAATGCTAAATGCTGAGACAGATWTGTACTGACATGATACTGAAAGCAGTTTGATAGCAACATATCTACATTATCAGCTGTATCGCTTGCCTAAAAGCTAACAGAGATTTGCTGAGTYCCCCTTCCTACTAAAYACCAGCTGCAAATTTGCATTTCATTTTCTTTAAGCCTAAAAAGTCTTTCCCGTGTTAGTATTCACCTAGCCTCATAATTTTTCCTACATGGCTGAAGCACAACACTGCACAGAGCGCATGAATATCTGTCCACCTATAAAACGTACTTTTTAAAAGTATGTTTTATAAATGCAGTGGTTAGAAAACCAAACAGTGCTGCACATTTTATCACTGGTTATACATGATTCTTAAAYGTGCTGATCACTGCTTAAATCACTGCTGATCAATAGTGAAGTACCTAACTTTTAACTTTATTGACTATGTCTGCACAGGCTTAATTCCTGGGTTAACTGTACTGGCTCCCCAGACCTCCTCTTTGCTGAACTTGGACATAGCTTGCACAGAGTGGAGAGTATCTCCCTGTAACACTCTCGTTCTTTAAGCCAATTCATACATTCTAAATCTGTGTTGGCAAGTGCTAGACAATTTGGTGCAGGTTTAGCCAGAGAGAAAAAGTTTTCTCAGCCTGAGCTCAGTTTTCAGCAGAGACCACAAAACCACATGCTCTTGTTTCTGTCACATAAAAGAGCGCCAATGAACTGAYGCTGTCTGATGTTCTCAGACCTCCTTGTAAAATCAACTGAATTATTTAGATTTTTTCCTAAAACCAGAAATTATTCTTTTTAAAATTGAAAACAATAACCACATCAAAAAAGCTWTCATCAATAAACCATGACATTCAGGAACATCTCTGTGTATGATAAAGAGAAAAATGTCAATGCTGGAATTGACTGGATTTCAGTGGACACTGTTTGAACACAGCCCCTGTATTTGCAGGAGCAGTCCAATCAGCAAGATGTCATCCAGCTGACTGAAGAAGCGAAGTTGCAATCTGTGTATTAAAATCAGGTTCTTGGCAAACTTTTCAAGCTCTTCTYTAAGTACGTGCTCTGTAATAGCCAGTAGGGATGCTGTCATTGGTTTCAGGTATGAGAGAAGATTTCTGCTGTGCAGAAGTCTATGTGAGTGAAGGATTTGAGTGAAGAGGAGAAGAAGGATGAGAATAGCCACTCAGAAGTACATCAGTGTATCTTTACACAGCTGTGCCAACCAAGGCAAGGAGTGGAAGATGAATAAAAATTTCTCCCAGGTCTTAGCCTGCATTCATAAAGGCCATCTGGGGGGAAACTTCTTTTGGTGTACTGTACAGCTTTCTGGAATAGGTTTGCTGAATAATCAGTCAAGAAGGGAAAGAGGAAGTATTTGCAGCCTTACAGACTCACTGCTTAGACATGCTGACTGTGTTGGCTTTACTGCCCCTGTCACATTCTTGAGACCATGGGTATGACATTAGTTTCTGCCACACGCAAGTTTACCCCAGCATCTACATTTTCTAAGTAGCATTCAGCACCACGGTGTAACGACAGCCACAGCAAAGAATACAGTGGCTGATCAACACTACAGCTAAAATCACTTGGGTTCTGTCTTAACTCTGAATGAGTGCGACCATGAAAAACCAAAATTATTGAAAATCTTGAAAATTTCACAGCCTGGCTGTGTTAAGGGACATCAGTTATGTTAGCCAATAGCACAAGCTCAGTTTGCAGGCCTGTCCTGTACCAGCCTGAGTCTCTTTTTACACATCTTGCAATTGCTTTGCAAACCTTGGTTCAGGATTTCTCCAGTGCTGTCCTGGAGAGTCCTGTCTGGTGACTCTCCATGCATCATATGCTGTTCCTCCATATCTCCTACCCAAACAATATTAGGCATTCTCAGTTTCTCTATCCAATATCTTATTTGAGGCTAGCATATTGAGCTGTTGTATTCAACACTGTTCATCCCCTCCAGGCAATGACCTGAATGATTTTTAAGATATCAGGTAAATTAGAGATGTCATTTCAGAAACTGCCCAAGTTTAAAAATAGATGTTGAAAACCATCTGCAGGATTGTGAGCCTTGATGTTGTTCTCACAAGCACTTTGGATTAAACTACTTATGCTTTCCTGGAGGTGAGGCAAGACATCTATTCACAAAAGGCATTTCCCTCCTAAGGCTAAGCAATTTCCTTAGATGTGACATTTCATGGGTGGAAGAAACTGGACAGAAAACTGCACTGGCTGGAGACTGGCAGTCCTGTGAAGAATGGGGAGAGCTTATTGTGTGAAGTAATAGCTACGGCTCCCCAAGGAGAGCAAAAGATGGAGGGGAAAAGAAGGGAGTGCAAGTGAAGCCCATGTCAGATTAAGATCTTTTTCCTTCTTTCTTCTTGTTGGCTGCAGCTGGGTCTCACCCACTCTCCGTCTTGAAACTGTCAGCAAGCCAATGCCTGGCACAACGGCTGAGTAATTACTGATGACAGGTGAGCCATATTTTTCCAGATTGGCTTTCCTGCCTTTCTGCAAGAAAAATAAACCAAAAGCTGTATCCCAACAAACATGACAGGAAAAATAACAATACTTGTGTAGGACTGATACTGGAAATGTGCTGCTCCTCCAGCTGCAGACTGGAGAGAACTACTACCACCTTCACCCTCCATCGTCTCAGCAAGGAAGGGAAAGATTGAAGGCAGGATGGGAGAAGGGTTCTTTCCAATGGTCAGCACATCTCTTTTAGTCAAACTCAATGTCACACAAGAACAGGGAGAAGTCAGCAATGCAGAAATCACGGTGCATGGCGGTAACTGACACAGACATAGAACTGCTTGTATTTGATTTACTGGAAAATAAAAGAAGAGTATCACTTAGTCCTCTCCTCTCCTTTCAAGTTGAGTTATCAGAATCATTCTGCCATCTTTTAAGGATTCATCTCTGACCTGTCATGAAGTGGGTCCTCCCAAATGATGATTTCCACAAGTCTTTCATCAAGCTCTTCATTTTAAGATGGGAAGATTAAATCTAAAATTCCACTCTATATTACATAACTGGCCTCAATGATTTGTACAGATCTAGCCCGAAAATGTTGCCTATGTAATATGTTGTCTTATTTCATCTCTTAAAATCAGGACCAGAGATTGCATCACCTGAAGACAAATTTATGTGTACAAACAAGATCTCATTTCTACCCAGTGAAGTATCTTTTTTTTTTTATGTAGAACTTTTATTCTATAATTCTCAGTAGGAGTTACAGAGAATAGATTTCTAAGGTTCCTGTTCTGCAGCCTGTGAGGTGTTTGTAATCTCTCTGTGGACTACACAAACAGAAGTATATCCAGTGGATGGATGGACGGACGGACGGACGGACGGACGGATGGATGGATGGATGGATGGATGTGGTTCATTTGGTGGTCTCATGGTCTCTTTTTGCACTTTAAGGACATTGTTTCTCTTCCCTTCATACCTATAGATGATAGATTCAGTAGAGCAGTCCTGGGAAAGACTGTTTGGGTTATATAGTTAGGCTTCCTAGGATATATTCCTATTAGAATGCCATTCAATTCATGATTAGAAGACAGAAAATCCAAACACTAAGTCAATGTATAGATCAACAAATGAGCAAATGAATTGGGGCATGATTTGCCACAGGAAAATTAATTAGTTAATGTCAGATAAAGAAAAAAATTTTAAAACTACAAAAACTTCAAATGTGAAAAAACAATTCTTACTACAAACAGTTATGCTGATTGCTACAGTTAAAGGTAATTCTGCAAAACTTTCTATTCTAAATCCCTATTTTTGCATGTTTCTCACTAGAAAGCATTTTCAGGATAGTTTTTTCATTCTATTCAAAAGTTAATTTCTTCACTGACATTTTTGTAACTTATGAAATCACTTCGACTATGTTAGATTCATGCAAGAATAAGAAATCCCATTAAAATAAAGAAGTTTGTCTAGCTAGACCTGTGAGGTTAATTCAAAACACCCTGCATTTGAAAGCCTCAAATTTGGGGTGTAGTCCTCCAAGTGAAACCAACCACCCAAAATACCTTTGATGATCAGCGAGCTATACTGTCTCAAAAAAGGCCTGGTAAAACTTTATAATAATTTAGATTTCCTTGAAAAAATGGTGCAAAATCTGGGCTTGCTCCTACAGAAGCACGTTATCAAAATAGCATGCTTTCAGATTATTTAAACCAACCCATTGTCCTCAACACCACAATAGAGCAGAACACACACAGCTACTGTTCCTCAGCTGAAGGATAATAACTTCCTGCTGAGGGATGGTGACTCCTCCGAATGTGTTGACTCATTCATTTTCAATCCCATCCCAGCAACTCTCCAGAAGGTGCTACCTGTGAAGYAACTGGTATTTATCCAGCTCTGTTCCCCCGAAATCTTACCCCAGTCATTCTCCCTGTTCAAGTCCTTGACTCATGCTCCTGGTGGATGAGACTACTCTCCATCTAGTGGGGCAATTGTCTCTGAACAAAACACTGAGCTGCTTCCGAAGCAGTTCCTGAACATTACAGTTTGTCCACAATTTTTTTAGTGACAAAATATAAACCAGTACTCAGTATGCGATTAGTGATGGACATAATCTGTATACGGCATTGCAGCAGAACAGAGTTAATATGGCCAAAAAGGACTTGGCTCTGTGAGACAAGCACTGCAGTGTCAAAATGAGAAGATAACTGGATGCTGTACCCATGAAAATACTGAGCCTTCCTTATTTTATTTTTCTTTTTAAAAATATATTCTGCATGTAACTTGAAACAGCATCATGAAAACATGAAGAGAAATTTAAGAAAAGAAATTGCAGAAGCAAACCTTTATGTAAAAAAGATCTGTGTTGCTTATGAAGAAGTTTGGACCTTCTTCTCACGCTCATTTCTAAGTGCTTTGACACAAATAAATCTGCCTATGAAAGAAAGAAWTGCTTGTGGTAAAGTCATTGAAAAATGAAATTACTCTTCAGAATATTTGGACAGATCTTATATAGACAGTACATTTATAGCATACTAACAGCAGACCAGTCACAATCTGCCACACAGCTACTTAGAAAATCCCTGAATTTTACCCATTACATTATCCTCTTTTCCGGTCTGTGATCCAATGTGCTCGGCATGTTTCTTGCCAGGTAGTCTAACAAGCCCAGTTCCTTGCACTGCAAAAGAAGCTGCCTAGGCACTTTGCAAACAACAGGTGCTGGAGATATGTTGATGTGCACAGAGCCAAGTGGATGCACTTGTTACAGTGTGTATGTCTCCTATCTTTAGTTCAGGTTCTAGAGCCCCTAATTCAAATATCCAGTGTAATCCCTAGTGTGTCAACCAAGCTAGCAGTAACTATCATCCCTCTTGAGTACGTCTGTTCTGGCAAGTGGATGGTATCTAGGCTGTGGGTTGTTTTTTTTTTTTTCACACTGCTACGCTAACAATATCTAGAAACTGTTCCACTGGCCCACATGACAGTAAATATGCAGAGTTTGGCTTTTCATTCCTCAACTCTGCGAATAGCTGGTTCTTTTCTAAATGGGTGGTTTCTTTTTTGACATGTCTCTTGTTTCTCACGGCTGTTTCTCGCAAGAAAGAATATGTGAATAAGGAGACATATACAGGAATATGCTGTTACTAAAGTAAATCCCAGTCTTTCTGCTTCAGCCACAGTGCTTTTTACACAGTCCTATTGAGCAGAGAGGTACTGGGAGGAAAGAGCTGTATCTCCAATATGATAAGCAGATGTAGATGATCCTTGTATGGTAATATGGAAGAATCACAGAGGGATAAATAAATAAATAAATAAATTGATAAATGTGTGTGGCAGGCTCTGTATTCTCAAAGTTGTTTGCTTCATCATCTTTAATTTTACTTATGCCCAAAACCTCCCAAAGTCTTTACTCTGCAAGCATCACATCGTCTTTCATGAGCCCTGTTCACCTGAGCTGCAGTAAACTCTAAGTCATATGTTTATATGAAGTCTGGGTATACACAAGATATAAAAACCTCACTTGTTATTATGGCAAAAATATTCAAATACTGCAGGATGGGGTTTTTTTCTCTCTCTCTCCCCACCTTTCCAATCCTTATTTTTCCCGTTTTGTAGCACTTGCAATTTGGGTTTCAGAAGGGTGTTAATAAAGCACTGAGCAGAATTTTGGAAGGTGTCCAAGTCTTCACCCCACCCAGATGAATAGCTGGAAGCATACTGTTAACACGGCTATCCTGCAGACCAAAATTAAGTGTGGAACAAATGTTGAAAGGATGCCTTCTAAAACAGGTAGCCACAGGACTGACAGATCAATACTTTGTTTAGTTTTATACCCCTCTAGTAAATAATTTCATTTTACCCCAAATGCTTTTGTGGTAGGGTCAGACATGTAGCAAGCAAGTCTTAATGTTGTCTTTTTTCAATGTACTTTATCTTGCTGTTTTCTAAACCAATCCGATATTTCCACAAAACATAGGAATTGATCAAGTTTAGGATGCAGGATTTCACAGGACTATCTCGGATAAGCCATGCTACCCGGTCTCTGGCTAAAATATAAAGTGGTTTTCTTTGTGTGTCAGTGCTAGAAGTGGCTGGGGATTTTGTAGAGCATAAAATGCTTCATGTGCATTGTTTGTACTTCAAAAAGCTTCCACCAAAACCAAGCCAGACACCCCGTGGAACTCTCCAGCCACTTCTACACACTAATTTAGATCCAGGGATGCTAGTGCTCTCTTGGATCCTTGGCTCTAGTTCCAATATGCTGCAGTGGAGAAATCTCTACTGCTGAGGTCTAAGGTTTGGGTACAGCACCTCCAACAGTACAACACCTCATTTATGCCAGAGAAACCTCCAAAATCCCTGGCTCCAATACCACTCTTCAAGGCTTTCTGGTCCTGTACCATGGAGTGAAGAGGCTGAGATTACAGGTTCCCCTTCAACCACCACTGGCCTCATGGATCTGCAGTCGGGCCAATATTTTCTGCATGCCACACCTCACTTAAAGCCACCCTCTTGCCCCAGGATCCCATATGCCTTCAGGGAAGCTGCATGAAGGTCAGTGTCATGGCTGAGTGGCAGGAGAGGGGTGGCAGGAGAGGGGTGGCAGGAAGTAAAGCGGTTTTTCATGCTAAGCTGTCATCTCAGTCAACACACTGTGCTGTGACATGGTTTGAAACACGATTTGTATGGGAAACACACCAAAGAAGACTCACAAACCAGCACACAAAATCAGCCCAAGGTGAACATTGGTGCTAACTCAACAGCTGACTTGCCAGTGCAATCTGTCCCTCACCTGGACCTCTCTGCCCAACTGAGGAACTGCTGTAACTTCTGTGCCATCACAGAGCAATATCAAGGGTAATGCCGGACCCTGCTCCCAGAGCTGGGCAAAAGCCCTACCTTCCTCATTCCCCTTCATTCTACTCAGGAGAGGCCAGAGGGTGAGAAAGGCCATCCCTTCCCTCATTGCCTTCCTCTGTTTTCTGAGCCAGAGCACAAAGCCCTTCTCCTTCAGGGTGGCAGGGTTGGCTGATTTGTCCTCTGTGACAGACGGGGTTATATCTCTGGAGACAAAGTTCCTCCCAGATCTTCCTCTGTGACAGCTGGCTCCACAGAGCCTCTGCCATTAGCCCCCATGTGTCTGGCACTGAGTCTGACTRTATTGATTTAGTGGTCCATTGTCCTGTGGGAAAAATGCTTAGTGGTAAATACCAGAACATGATCAATAACACAACATCCAGAGTCTGTGTTGGAGCTTCAAAGCCAGGCCTTGGGCTCCAGAAACACTGCGGTAACACCAGTGTGAAGCGGGCACTGGCTGGTGAAGTGAATGGATCAAAGCAGGAAGCATCAGAAATAGGCCAAGGATGCCTGCCTCAGGAGCCTGTTGAAATGTCATAAGCCATCTGATTTTAACACATTAAAACTCTTTGAAAACTTGGAGTTCAAAGATGTAAATCTGATTTCATGTACCTGATTTTAGCACTTCCGAGGAGCCACTGATTTCAGACCAATTGCTACTGATTTTTAGAACTGTGAGCTCAGGCTCCAGCCCTTTAATTTTTAAAACACCAACATTGTGCTGTCACCAACTCCAAGCCTGGAAACATTGGCAGTTCATGACGGATGTGTCACATCCTCCTTCTCCTTTCTGGACCCCACTCCCTGCTACCCACTAATACTCCCTACTATGGCACAAGTAAGTCGAGAGCAGCGTGATATATTCTTGTAAAACAAAATAGATGAGGTTTGAAGAACATAAACAGCAATGTACTAACCCAGTCCATCATATGATCCCAGGCTCCAAACAAAAGGGCAAGGGTGGGGCCCACAGACCAGTCCAAGTGTCGGGTGGGTCCATGTTTTACGAAAGATAAGAACATATTCTATTAAAAAAAGTCTTTTGTACAGTTGCTCTTTGCGACCCTGAAGGGGGAAAAAATTATCTCTGTGCACAGACTGCAGTGG
Source organism: Amblyornis subalaris (assembly GCA_018881555.1). Classification (NCBI taxonomy): domain Eukaryota; kingdom Metazoa; phylum Chordata; class Aves; order Passeriformes; family Ptilonorhynchidae; genus Amblyornis; species Amblyornis subalaris. The sequence goes on from JACAXG010000001.1 coordinate 4,685,020, forward strand.
AGTGAGGCGGTGCACGCACATACACATGCCCTTGCAGTGGGGTTGCCAGGCACTGGGGATGTGTACGTTTTTCACAAGTCAGCACTGCCAAGGGAATGTCTATGGAAACTCCATCACGCAACGGCAGCATGAAAACAGATCTGCCCTATGGTATATTTTGATCTTGTTGTGGGGTTTTTTAAGCTGTTTCTTCAGTTATTATTGTAAATGACAGTTCTAGGATGCTTCCTTTTCCTATTACCAGGATTTACAAGGACTGGACACATATGTGAACGAGGATATCGTTCATAATGATTCTATTATCAAGATAATGTAAAAGTCTACTTGCTTTAGAACACTGCTATTGAAATGACCTACTCATGGTCCTGATCAAAAGTGAACCCGTTTTATGTGGGCCTTGTGAGGGCCTCAAATATGGGGTGTCCCATCCCCCTCCAAGCCAGCCCTTAGTCCCTTTGGGAGAAGCAGCATGGCCCACCAACCCTGCTGGGATGGGCTGCAACGTACCCAATGCCCAGTGCCCTAGTGAGACTGTATGGGAAAGCCAGCAGGGATGCAGCAAGGAGCACAGATTAAAAATAGAGGCCAAGCAATCCGACCAAATCTTCCCCTGGAGCAGGTACTCCCCGAATTGGCTAGTTCAGAATTTTTATCAGTTTCAGAGGCTGAGAACAGAGAATTGATTGAGTGAACCACAAGCATAAGCACAAGCATAAGTACCTTGGAAGTCTTATATTTCTTTGCTGTTATGCTGTGCTCACTGCAGCTGAAATGTCTTGAAAGTAAACTGGGTTTGGTTTCAGTCCAAAAGGAGCCAGATTTAAAATACTGATCTACATCTCGGTTCAGATTCCTCAAATGATTTTGACTGCTCAGATCTAAGAATCTGGAGTCAGCCCATCTTAGGAATCATCCCAAAACAGGCAGTATTACTGAAAGAACAGAAAATTAACACACTCCTTTGAAATTAAAATAAAAAATAAGGGGTTTTTTTCCTTTTTCTTGATCAGAGAGATCGACAATTTTATGTGGTTGACTTTCTGTAATCCACATGTAACTCTCAACAATTCAGCCAAGCATTTTACTCCAACCAGATGTTGATTCTTTTCAGGAGGGGTTAATTATGCCTAAACAAAATGTATGTTTCTTAGGAAGTAACTTTAAGTGTTTAGGAAGGCACGTTTGCCTGTTTATGCTAAAGAAAATCAGTCCATCAAATTTAATGACAAGTAATATTGTCCCTAAGAGAAGCTTTGTAATTACCCATCTACCCCTTTCTATTCTCTGTAATTATTCACTTGCAATTATGTCCATCCTGCCTGATGTTTTTCTAAATCCTGCATGAATATAAAGTAAAGCAACAGTCAGATAAATCATGATAGTTCTTTAAATTTCTGCAAGGGTTTCTGCGGTCAGAGAGAGGATGGTGTGGAAGGGGTTACACTTTGTGCTCAAGTTCCTCTTTTTGTCCCCAAGGAGAGGAAAGAAGAAGAATACCTCCAGAAGCTAATGAAACATGGAAACAATTTGTGTACAAGCAAAAAACCAAGGTCTCTCACTGCCAATAATAATACTTTATTTCCTATTTGTACTGTATAATGTTCAGGATGAAAAACAAGTGATATTACTTGGTAATTCCCAAAGATGTAATTTGATAGGTAGTGTGCCCATCTCCCTTAGCTCACAGTGTGTAGAAATAATCCACGCAAACAAGAGCCAGGAACTACCTATTTTATTTTAATTCGGGCATTTTGAAATCTCCTTAATGCAAACTTCAGGAATTTTGGCTTCTTTGAGGAACAAGACTTAGAAATTAAGCTATTAGAAACCAATTTAGAGCTCTCTGTGTACAAAGGAAAAGCAGTTAAACCTCCTTTTCTGTTAGTATTTAAAGCTTTATTTTTGTCCAAAACTAGAGAAGGTGGGGCACAGCACAGGGTAGGTAGCGTGTGAGGTTGATTACAGATCAGAACTGCATTCATGGAAATTCCCCTCTATTTTCACTAGATCTGGTCACGTCCAGGGAAGCAGCCGAAACTGCCTTCCAGAACAATGCACAAGGATGCAGAATATAGACCCCCTGCAAATGACCACTGGGATAATTATAGCAGGTGTCAAAATCCCTAAGAATAACTGAGAAACAGGACCTCCCAGCCCGCCTCTGGTGTCAGATTAACAGAGATAAAACAACAAATGAGGTCCCAGTGGGTCTCCCCAGGCACCGCAGGCAGGGAGCTGAGATTGCCAGTGGGGCTCTGCTTCTCTCTGGGAGCTTGTTTGCTGCTCTCTTTGGAGCAAACCTCCCTGCTGGTGGCACAGATCCTCTCAGCAGGGAGAGCAGTTTGAGACCCTGCTCTACTGTCCAGGAATGAAACCTAAGCGTTTTCCCATAATGTGCTTCCAGAGGTCTGAGCTGCTGACACTTGCTCCACTGTATGCAGCAAATGTGTATTCAAACACTGCCTTGGTCCATCTGCACTTCAAAGTTCTCATGAAAACCACAGTGGGCTTGTCTTTGATAAAATGAGGTATAAAAATAGCAGTGCTATGTAGCTCTACATACACAGAGGCACTTTCAAGGGTCTGCTACTCTGTTATAGCCTGTTTCAAACTCACAGAAAACTGGAAAACTGCTGACACACAATACCTCCTGGCTTGGCTGAGCAGCACTGACAACAACCTGGTGTATGTCCGGGTCTAGTGGGAGGTGTCCCCACCCATGGCAGGCGGGTTGGAACTTTGAGATCCCTTCCCCAAACCATTCTATTATTCTGTGATCCCTGCTATGTGCTACATGCCTCACCTGCAGCAGATTAATTTCTCGGATCACATACTGGTAGTGCCTGTATTTTTTCAGAGTGGTAATGATGGGGCACCAACTAGTTATTACTAGAAATATTGTCCAGAAATGCCAGGTTTTGAAAAAAGAGCCTGAGCATCATGCCATGTAATAACTGCAGTCAGGCAGATAAAAGGATACGCAGCCTCAGCCGTGTCACTGCCTGTTGCATGCAGGTGCCCCACTATCAGAGGTGAGCATGGTGCACTAGCACATGCTGAGCTGTCAGGCCAAGGGCAGTCCCACCCAGCTGGCCTGGGTTCAAGCATGGTCTGGGTGCAGGTTCAGCATGGATGGCTCACAGGAAAGCCTGGGTCTTTGGTGATGAGTTGCAAGTGGAAATACAATTATGTTTTAAATAATTTCCCAGCCCTCAGACAGTCCAGGATTTAAATGATGCACAAATGACATTGCTTACTCATATCTTTGCAAAGTCAAGAAGGGGGAGCTCCGTCTGTACCTCCCTTCCCCAGTTACCATGGCAACACTGCTTTAGCATGTCTAGTAAATACTGGCTTTGGAGATCGAGTTAGGGAAGTCAACTCGGTAACAAAGGATACTTCAGACAAGAACTCTCTATTGCCAACTCCTTGCTGCTAAAACCAGGAGACAACCATTCCATAAAATGCCTAGAAGAACCCATGAGGCACTCTGATGTTCGAAGTTTCTCCTTTATTTACAGAATCACAGAATAGTTTGGGTTAGAAGGGACCTTTAGAGGCCAATTTGTTCAACCCCCCTGCCATGGGCAGGGACATCTTCAACTAGATCAGGACCCAAGTAGCCTTACAGTTCAAATTTAACATCCACCAATCACCAGCAGCAAGTACATATTCTAAAGCCCACTACTGTATGTGTCTTGCCTTCATTAAACTCTGGTGCTCTCCTGGTCATACCCACAGAAGCTATCTGGTATGAGAGAAAGCTTCAAGGGCAAACCCAGCCTTTGCAGATCCAAACAGGACTAGATACTATGGAAATGAATTGCTAACACTGTTGACCAACTCCATTGTTTAAAGCAGCGCCCTCTCAGACTTCAGCAATAATTCAACAGTGAAATAAACAGCTCTGATCAGATAGCCAGGGAAATTAGATAAAGAGCACAATAGCTGTGAAGATAGGAATATTTCATGAAAAGCCATATATCAGTTTATTCCTGATTTAAATCCCTTTTGATTACTCTTTGTTTATACCTCACATCTGTATGACAAGACAGAAAGAAAGGCAAAGATCTTTTCAGACAGAATCTGTTCTCCCCCAATATGACATGTGCATGTTACCTTCATGACTTAGCGCTCGGCCATCTCCTTGTGACTCTTTCATGTTACTTGCTTTGAAATAATGACTGCATTTCAGGACACAGCAATTTCCTCAAAGCCAGTTTTTATACTTTAGTGTGCTCCCGGGATACTAAACTATTCAAAAGTGCTCTTTTCCTCTGCGTCTGTTCCCACAGAAGTCCACAGCAACTCCTTTGAATCTCAGGGCAGCATCTTTGAAATTTTACCCCTCCCATCACTTTGAACATAAGTAGGTTAAACCCAAGCTTAGTACTTATTTCATACCATCACATACTTATTTCTTTCAAAATAAGTCAATTAACTTCAAAAAACCCCCAAACAATAACAATTCCAAGATGCCTGGATATAATGGAATTAATAGGATCACCACATTGTTTTAATAGTATACTACGTAAAAATGCTACTGAGGGGACTGAACGTGGTTGCTCTGGATGAAAGAAGCTGTAGGCAGCAGGAGTAAGGGTTCAGTGCTGGGAAAGAAGCAATCTCCATCCTTGTTAAATGGGGCTACTGTGGAATTCAGGATGCTCTGTACACACAGCTGGCTATAAAACTCTTCAGATCATCTAGCTCTGCCTCTCCCCTAGAGCAAACAATTCTCTTTGCATTTCTTGTTGCTCTTATCAAAGGTAAATAGGCTGGGTGTTTCATAGTACTCTAGGGTTTTTTGAGGATATTCTTAAAATACCTTGTCAAGCTGGAGGACCCCATCTCAGGGAGGAGAGGCTGTTCTCTCTATAGGTTTGGGGGGCTACTTTTCCAGCTAACACATTGTGAAAGGTATCTTTTCTTCAGACAGTTTTGAGATGTAGGTAGATACCAAGCTAAAACATACCTATCTAGGTTTTATAAACTTAGTAAATAATTCCAGTATCTGATTTGTTATCATAAATTCAATATTGAATACTCTCAAATTACTAAATTTAACAAAAGAGGCCAAAACTACTGGTTTTCCTTTGCCTTTTTATGGACATGCCATGCAGCTGATGGCCAGGCATTCCCACCCAGCGTCCTGCTTTCAGTTTGTCACTGTGTCTTAGGAAGCTCTGCTTTAAACAGCAGAGATAATACCAACCAATAATAAAAGGCCAAACACCTTAAAAGTTTTACGTTAAAAGTAACCACAGAAATCTAAAAATCTTTTAAATATAACCTCTCCACCCCTCAGCTGTGGAAGAGAATCTTGCTGCCTCAGCTTCAAGTATGTGGTATTCTCTTTCAGTGTATCTTAGATTCTGAGTTCCCTGGATTTGAGGACTTAGCAGCTGCAGCATTCTTACAAGCAATACTATGTTTTAATCACCATTAATTATTCTCAGCCCTAATTTATCTTTAGTAAAGTATTTTAAGGAAATTACCTTAGCTTTTTCCCCAAAACTGTTCTACTGGAAGGACAATTCAGTTGCAGTTAGGAGGACTTCACTAGGGAGGGAGAAGGTTTTTCTGAGGTGATGAGCAAGTCTTAAGCATTTCACAGAAGCCCCCCAAAATTCCCACAGACTTAGTCAGCCTCCTTTCTCTCCAGCTCTYCAGGAGTAGATTCTTTTCCTTCTGCAGTTCTGAAGTTGCAAGCTAGAGCAAATTGTAAATAGTGAGAAGCTATGCAGAATTAGCAAATATCAAGCTTGTGATAGATTATATTTTCAAATCATAATGATAAATAAGTTGCTAATAATCTATCTTATTTGTTCCATTCTAAAAGTAGAGTAAATTCACTAACTGTAGCAAAGTTATTTTGGAAATACATCACTGTAACTGGGCAAAGTTTTGACTCTATTTCTTGATGACATAGCACCAATAGAGAATGTCTTAGTGTGAAAAATCTAGAAACCCCACCGTATTTCTGCTTAGATGTAGTAAATGCAAAGTATAAAGCACTGAAGTACTGCTTGAGAACTAGGGTGAAATTCAAAGGCTTTAGTTCTCATTTACACAGGAGTAGTAGAAATCAGAATCTGGTTTGTTGCGCTTATTAGCAAAGGGAGAAGCAGAGGCACTCACTTTAGTAACAACTGCAAATACAGCAGTTGTATGGCAAAGTTCTCCAGATGAAAATAAGATTTGAAGATAGTTTTAGATGAAAAGTGTGAACATTTAACTGTGATAATTTTTTTTAACTTTTCACAAGTTACTATTACTAGATATAAGAAAGTTGTGTATATATTTTGCAAACACTCCATTATGGCCAAATCCCGCAACTCTTACTTGGGTAAGGTATTCCACTTGGGCTCATTTCACAAATTCATGCATGAGAATTTGGCTCCAAGTGCATTTAGGAATTGTAGCACAGAAGTCTTCACAATGCTGTTTATTCTTTTAAAAAATCCTCAGCATATCAACAGGAACGCAGAGCATATCTTGGGTTGCATCATTAGCTTCAGTTTCAGGAATTACTAAAATCCCCTAAGCTACAATTTGTCATGATTCTGATTCTTGGGAAATCCTTTAAAGGAACTGTTAAAGTAATTAAGCTAGTGTCCTCGATTTAATCTTTAAGGCTGCTTAGCCAACATTGAGTCACCGAAGTCTTCTAGGTCAGACAGGAAAAGAATTGACGTCATTGCAAAACGCCACTGCGTAAGTGTCTCTGAAAAAAATGGCAGCCAAGTGTACACAGTTGGATAATCAGATGCTGTGAATAACAGGCAGCTCAACAGGTGAGCTTGGGGAATTTGGCACTTCAGAGCTGAACCAAGTGTGTCCTCATGCAGATGATAAAAGATCTGCGGTACACTTTCTCTGACATAACGTATTTAGCAAACTTATCAAGATGTTTCCTCTGTCCAGAAAGTCAACCAGCCTATTAGGAATGATAATTTGGCACACAATATGCTCGAGGGACAAATACGATAAGGGATGTTTCATACAAAGGGGCTTCCACTACTAGCCAGTTATGTCAATCTGCAGCTAAAAACAGAGCAGCACAAAAATAAACTTTAACTCTTCACCCTGAGCAATTAAGCTGTTTTCTAACAAAATAAGCACAGCTTAAACAAGCACCAGGAAAGCCACAGCTCTGCTATAACACTTACTCTTGAAAAGTCAAAACCAAGCATTTGAGCAGGGCACTGCATTCTAGATATTTTCCCATTCAACATTTAACATTTCCAAATTCCAGATGAACAGGAGAGGAACCACATAGTTCAAAGAGAGACCCCAGTTTCCTCAGGACCTGAAGACCCTTCAGACCTGAACTGTTCCCGCTCAGACTCATTTTTAGAAAAGTCACAAACAGGAAGTGCATGTGCTGTTGTCTACAGGCAAATGGAGGGAGAATAAAGCTGTGTTTAGGCATACACTAACCTTGAACCTTATCCCAGTGACTTATACCTGTCCCAGAACTAATCAAAAGACTTTTCTCATGACTAGCAAAAGCCCATATCCTTGCAGTGATTTGAATTATTCTGAAATACATCTAGCTCTGGCTGTCCAAAATCCTTACCCCAATCCCCAGTGTAGCCCCCTTGCATCTCAGAAATCCTTCCTACAGCAGAAATAAAACCAGCACATATTTGTTCTTTAAATATGTTAATGGTTCTGGTCTTCACTTTATCTCTAGAAGATAAAGAGATCTATCTAACTATAAAGCTACCACTGTTGGAGTTATCCTAAGCCTAAGCCCAAACCCAACCCAAAGCCCATGTAACTCATGGCTGTCACAAAATTCTTCAATTTGTTGTCCACCCCAGTTCTTCCTACAAGACCCATGACACAGCATCCAATAACAACCTCAATTCTTCAGTCTTCTTTTACAGACAATTTTAAGTAACGGTAATTTAAGGATAGCACTACGGTATCTATCCACAACAAGAAAACTTCCTCTGTTGGTACCTAGAGGAGCTGTGACTCTAGCAAGACCTAGCACAAACACACATCTTCCACATTGTGAGAAACTCTACCCAGCCCTATCTTGAACCCAAGATTTTAAAATTTTATGTTTTAAAACTTGCCTTAAATGATTCTCACTTGTCAGACTGAACCTTCATCCTAACACTCTAGGGCTTGTGGGATCCAGCAGTGAACTTTCTCCACCTTTGTGACAATCACTGTTAAGGCATAATCATAGCTGAGTGTCTCTGTGTAGCTTGCAGCATAAACAATGATACAAAAAGCATACTTCAAAGTATATAGCTCTGCTAACTTTGCCATCATCCTTATAAACATAACCAGCCTACAGTTGCACCTTGAGGCTAGAGTTTGTGCCCAGCAGAGAGCTGATTTTATTATTGGACATGCAGAGTTACAGCAGGATGAAGACTAAGCCAAGAAAGGTGAATGAGTGCAGAGTTCTGGCAGAAACACAAGTTTGCTGTGCTGTACCTTACCCTCTGTGCTGTACCTTACTGTACAGTTAGAGGTGGGTGCAACAAGAGATGAAAAGATTGGTTTATCACTGAATTTTACAATACCTGGAGGTCTATGATGAGGGCAGGCACCCAGAGAGATGCCTGAAGTGGATAAGATGCAGACTGGTGTTGAAACAACCAGCACTGACAGGGTTGGGCTTAATGGGCCATAAAAGTGGGGTTAGAACTGGCTGAAGCAGAAGGTGCTGTGCAAAGCACAGGGAAAGCTGAAAGCAGTAGCAAAAGACTTCAAATTTCTTAATGTGGATGGTGTCAATCACGTCACAAGCCTAAGTTAAGCATAACATTGAAGAGGGGACTCTGAATTTAGGACAGCAGAAATTTAAAAGCTAAAGAGGTTGCAGGATCCTACAGGGACAGGCTATGTTCACTTTAAAGCAGTGATTAAATGTAAAGATGGGTTGAGTTTCTGATTTATGACAAAGTAGTTATATACAAATATAAAACTACCCAGATTATGTTTACTGTTGGAGCTGAGGCAGCAGATTTTCCTATTGACCCACATGCATTTCCACAATTTACTGTCTGAACTTGTCWTTAGAAACCATGCAGCTTTTATAGGATCCAGCGAAAAAAAACAAAACCAGAACCAAAAGCAAACAATTAGTACAAGGCTTATTATCTTAGCCAAAACATCCTGGGACCTACTCCTCACTTCAATACTTTAGTTTTAATACAGCCATAGAGATTTCTAGCAGCCACAGAACTAACTGTGGAATAATTAATGCTGGTCTCCCTAACTCTTTTCCCAGCTCTGCATGTTTTGCAAGATCCAGCAATGACGCCAGCTCTTCTTTGCCCCCTACCCTGACGGAAAACACTTTCCCCAGACAAAATGCTGGCCTTGCACATACAACAGCGACTCACAGTACTAACAAGAATCCAGTTGCCTCTGCCTGGGGGCCTGCCCTGGCCCTTATCCTCATGGTGCCAGTCTTGCTCTGCATTCCCCAAGGCAAGAGCAGTTCTCAAAGTGGGATATGGTTTCTTGCGAGGAGGACTGAATCAGACTATGGACCACAACAGCAAAACATTTGCACCTTGATTTTGCCTCTCCCATCATTTCCACTCTTAGTTTCCTGTTTCTCTTCCCCTCTCCTCTGGCCCACCAGTGCTCTCTGGCTCTGCAGCATTGTCATCACACAATGTTGATGCAGTGTGCATGGTGGGGTAGCAGGTGAGTTAGGCCGCAGGATGCTTCACTACAGGGGTTTGGCAGCAGATGATTTGCTCGTCCCTTCACCTTTTTCTTCCCTTGCACCACTTCTCCTTTCTGGGTGTTAGGAAACCACAGGGCAGCAGCTGCCCCCGGCCCATGTGACCAGCAATTTTCTCAGGGGATGCTCAGGCTGGCCAGAACAGTCAGAACAGCATGACACATCACCACAGGTCAAGCTACTGTGGGAAGGGTGACTCCTTGTAATATTTTTGGCATAAGCAAGGCGGTCAGTGACCAGGGGAGCTTGGAGCCAACTCTGGCAGCCCTGGTGGTGCAGTGGCTGCAGGCACCAAGGGAGGCATGCAGGCAGGCTGGGTACTCTGAGCTGACCTGGCCCCCATGGAAGCATAGAACTGGTTGTCAGTAAGTCTGCATGTCCCCACTATGCTGCAGTGTGGAGCTTTGGGAAGAGGGTGCAAAGCTGCTGAAGGCACAAGGATTTTTTTGGCAGTGGAAGGCAGTGCTGGGTACAAGAAAGGATGGAGGTGCAGGAGCAGGATCCACAAGCAGTCACACACAGATATGCAGGGATGGCATTCAGAAAGGTGAGGGGTTTGCTAAACTCTAGAAATAGAAAGTTTGCATTGCCCTGTTAGGAAATGTTCTTGATTAGGGGGATAATCAAGAACATAAGTGACTGATACTGGGGTTTCTGATCCAGACATCGGGTGCAACTGTGGACAGGTTTCCCTATGCCGCAGAGCAGCTACCTTAAGTGATGCAGGAGATTCACCTTTATTTCCTAAAGAGGTGTGAGACAATTAACAGAAGACTTCGAGGTACTCAGCTAGAATTGCAGGGGATGCTACAGCCAGGAATCAGCCAATCCTATTTACCTCAGTGTATGAGAATATTATTTAACTATCCCTAAAAAATAACATACACCTACATCAGACTTTTCAACCTAAGAACTCTCCAAAGCTTTTGCAGTTTTAGTGAAGAAATTTTTCAAAACACTTAAGGTTTCCTTTCAAATATGACAGCTGAAAAACAATGAGTCATAAAGCATATGAAATATGTCTCTAGTGATATTCCTCAGTACTACCAAGTGATTCTTTTACAATACAGATATCTGATAAGTTGTTGTTTATGTGGACTTGTGCTCTGATAATCCAAACAGACTTTTTTCCAGTTGCCTTTAATATCCAGTGCAGGGGGAAAGCATTGTAAAATCCAGGCACAGTGAGTTCTGTCTCCTTCTTTTCCAGTTTGCACCAGGAGACTGGAAGGCAAAGATGGTTGTAATGATAATGAAGGCATCCCAGTGAGTAGGTGCCATAGAGCTGGTAAAGCCCAGTACAGAGAGTGGCTGAGATTTATGCTCAAAGCCTCAGTAACTCTCCTCCTTAACCTTTAGGAAACCAGGTCTGAAAACACTGTRTAAACAAAGCAAACAAAAGACAGATTCTAATGTAGCTAACTTAGTCTCTAAAAATAAATCAACATCAGCACTTAGCCTCATCCTTAATTAGATGAAATGGTATTCTTCCTACAAATAGGTAAGAATGACATTTAAGATAAATGAGTATTTAGCAGAAGAGATGTCCTAATTTTCTAAAATCATCTCCTAGATTTAGAAAAAGAGGTGGCCAGAATCCAAATTAAAACAAGCCCTTTTTAATGAAGCTCATGATAGCTGGAGAAAACGTCCGATGGAGAGAGGCTGAGGCAGCTGGAGTTGTTTCACCTGGAGAAAAGGAGGCTTGGGGGTGCAGGAGGACAGACCACGACCTTGTTGCTCTCTACAACTACCTGAAAGGAAGTTGCAGAGAGGTGGGTGTAAGTTTCTTTTCCCAAGTAGCAAGAAACAGGACAAGAGGAAATGGCCCCAGGCTGCACCAGGGGAGGTTTAGATTGGATAGCAGGAAACATTTCTTCACTGAAGGGGTTGTCAAACATTGGAACAGACTGCCCAGGAAGGTGGTTAAGGCACCATCCCTAGAGGTATTTAAAAGATGTGTAGACGTGGCACTTAGGGACATGGTTTAGTGGTGGACTTGCCTGTGAGGTTTACAATAGGACTCGATGATTTTAGAGGTCTTTTCCAACCTAGATGATTCTATGATTCTATGATTCTATGACTTCGAGCCTTCCAAGCAAAGCCGACAAGCCTCTGTGTCTGACGCTGGCTCCCCCTTTGTGGTGTGCGTGTAAATCCACAGCCCCGTCTGCCACCTCGCCAAGCACCTTATTTACATGCCAGCGATTTTCACCCTCTTCAATCACAGATAATAAGGCTGCCTGCTAACAGAAAGGGATGGCCATTTAAAAGGCAGGCTTATATTTTTCACTACCAAAACCGTAAATATCCAATGTCATTTTAAAGCACTGTAGTAGGGGAGGGATGAGTGGGAGTTATCAAAGGACCAGCAACTGCTGTAAAACTTGGGCCAGTCTGTCTCTCTACCACAGCACCTAAATTAGCAGTGAATGTGAGCAATTAGTGGGCTCCCAAGTGCCCCGTGAGTGAAATCTATTCTGCTCAAATTTTGAGCTAAGATTCTCATTTCCATATGTCTTAAAGGTAACAAATTTACCTTTGTTACCTTTAAGATTCCACAGCTTCTACTTTTAATTTCCACCTATTCAACTAACCGTTAAACAAGGGACATAGGCGAATGCATTACTTCCACCTCACCCTTGTACTTGATCAAAACCACAATCACCCTGATGTGTGATTCAGATCATTCTGGTGGTCACTTGGCCAATCACAACAGTTACTTCTACTTCATAAATTCCCCACCTTGAAAGATTAGCTTGGCATTCCTGCTTCAACTGATGCGCAAACTCTCTTAGGGAAGCAAGCACAGGCTTGTCCAAAGGACAAGCATGAACTTGTACACTTAGCAGTCCTTCCTTTCCTCTCCTCCTTCTTTCCCCCATTAGCATTGCACTTTACAGTGACAGACAGAAACCTGAATCATGAACTGCTTAGCTCCTGGGAAGAGTTTGTATCAGACGGGCTAAGTAGTGTTTACCTCTAATTAAAACCTTAACTACTACAAGGGACTCTCTGGCCACACTGTGGATTTGCTCTTTGGAACTTTAGCATCTCAACATTTCCTCCAGAAAATATTTTTCCAGTGGAGAGTCTCCAGAAACTGCTATAAACAGCCATAATTTAAGCACACATTTTATATAAACACCACCACTACTTTCAAATTTTTCTTTAGATTTTGAAAATAGTTAACAACTCTTCTAATAACAGCTGAACAAACACACAAACACATTTCTACAGGTTTTGGAGCCCTCGAAGTTTCCTTTTTTCAATTTATGATATTTCAAAAGGTTACATATTTTCAAATGGTCGCTTTTGTTGAGGGGTTTGTAGGAGCCACTGGCAAAATTTGAAAGAGCAGGCAAGCTTATAAAAGCAACTTTGTTTACAAGTCAGTTCCCAGATAAGAAACTAAAGTGGAACAGAGCGTTTCTGGCGAAAAGCTTTGCCATTTTTTGTCCCAGTCATTTACCATCATATCAGAGGAATGCCTCTCACTGCAGAAAGCCTCTGCTTGGCTGGCAGAGTATGTTATGTATGGTCAGGATACTGCAACCTGGATTGTCATACCTTTTCCAGACCTGCCAGCTTGGCTGCCAGCCTGCAGTAATAGGAGGTGCTCAAGTGATTGCTAACAACAAGCAGTACTTTTGGATCTTTAATGGCTGGTAGATGAAGTACACTATGTGCTGTTAATTGCATTTCTTATTCAAAAGGAGAAACTGTCCAAGTAGGGAATATAAGGTAAGCACAGAAAGCAACTTGGCAGAATCAGGTTTCTCTCACAGACCTCCAGGTTTCTAACTTTACCTCAATGTTATTTCAGTGTCACCTGAAGCATCTGACAGTGACAATTGCAAAAGGTACTAATTAGCAATAGCATTGATTCAGGAACTCATAAGAATCTCAGCTTTACAGCAGACAGTAGGTAAGCCTGTCAAAGACCTAAATAAAGTAGATGAATGAATGCAACTGTCTGTCACATGTGCATTGTGTGCAACAAAGGTAAATTTAAGTTGAGCTAAGGATGTTTTAAGAGCAAGTGTGCAAAGCTGAGCTTCTGAATAGGTATTATGTCCTATCAAGGACTCATTGTTTAGCAGATCCTATATCTAACAATGCTCATTGTGAAGGCTCCAAAGATCAGTGCATTAAATACCAGTTTTTCAGACCCATTCACATTTTCAGTGTCTTCCAGTGCTGAAAACACTTGGATATTCCTGCTACACTCACACCTGTATGTGGTCTATTGGCTGTCTCTATGCTGTTCTGGGAATGGGAGTAATAGCTCAGATCAATGGGTTCAATTCTTCAAGACTTTTATTCTGTCTCATTCCAAAGAATCTTCCTTTTGGAATATTGGAAAGCTACTGCACTCATGAAAAACGAAATCTGGATTTCACGAATGATTCCATCTGGATGGCTATTTCCAACGGAGACCGGGAGTAATAGCACTGTGTAAGGCCATGGGTTAGCATGCATTTACAAGTCTAGGCTTTGTGTGTACAGCTGGAGGGAGGATATGGCCTTCTGTACAAGGAGAAATTCCGGTTCATTATGCTGCATGTAGGAAGTGGCTTTATGCAAGGCTGTCACGAGCACAGGGGGATAAAAACTGCTTCCCTACTGACAACTGAAGTATATGAAAATGCCGTGATCTGATTACCAAAAATGAGTGGAAGGAAGACTGATGGCAGAATCAACATCGGAGCAGCATTATGGTGCAGAAGTGACAGCTGAGAGATCTCCACACTCCTCCTGCAGAGAAGGTGAGACCTAGGTCTGAGTTTGTAAAACCAGTGTCATGAATTGCAGCCAACATTTAATTCTCATTAATTTCAACAGGAGCCGTGTTCATGGGGCAGATCTCTGACACAAGTGGTAATGGTGGGGTATGAGTAGCTTTCCCAACCATTAAAGGCAATTAAAATAAGGATCTGCATTTTCTTTCTGGCACAGCCTCCAGCAAGGAGCCCATAGGGGACAGGTTGGAGGAGAAGGAGGAAGGCAGAGTGAAGGGGGAGTAAAGGTTGCGGGTAGGGTGAGGAGATCTTTGAAACCACTGCTTAGAGATGTCAGGGGAATGCTTTTGTGGCTCTGGCAGCTGTCTAAACCTTAGCACAGGAAGAGGGAATCTGGTGGGTTTCTAAGAAAACTAAAACTACTGCTCCTTTTGCTAGCACAGGTGAAAGATTACTATAAATGTCCCTCACCCTTGAAAAACAATAGTTAATAAAAGCTATACAGCAACTTTGACAGAAAGATTTCTCTGGGCTTGTCTCCCAGGCCAGTTATTTTCAGGTTTGAATACCAGAGTTTACAAATATGAATCTCTGCTCCATCTTTGTGTCACATCATCCTGATGCAGGACATGCCAGCAGCCACCAGCACCATAGCAAGAGAGAACACTGCAACCCAGTTTTGTCACTGGGTGGCAAATCAGCTTGCTGGCAGTTTGAGCTAACTCAGCTCCACTGGGTTTCTGAGCAGCGCTTGTTGCATTCAGCATATCCTCATAATAAAATTATCCCCTCAATCAAACCCTGTACATTTTACACATACCTGAAGCACCTCTATAATACCAGAAAACTAGTGAATGAAATATCATAAATTTTTGTATGTGCTAGTCTTTCCATTTTCAAGCATCTTTAGAGACTAAGGGCAGCCACGGTCTGTCTACACGAGGATATGATGAAGTTCAAAAGGCACGTCTGTAAAGCACTGTCAGTGCAGAATGTGGTCACATCAGTAGTGAAATCAGCCATGTTAAAGCACAGTTAAGGTTAAGGATGTTTTCTTCACCTGTGTGTTCTAGTGCTCTTGTCACTGTGTTAAGCTAATTAACTTACAAAGCTCCTCCCATTTAGAAAAATTTCCCGTTCCGGAAAATCAATGTAGCAGAGTTACGGTCAATTCCCCCTATCCCCACTCCCAGCAGCCTTACATTAATATGAAGAAGGAAAAAAAACGTCTGTGTTCAAACAGAGCAATCCCCAGCATTCAAATGTTTCCAAACAGACTTTACTTCCAGATTATAACTGGTGAGAGATTTGACTCTTAAGTCGACGCCAGGGTGATGTAGCATTTAAGGTCAGCACCAGTTCTGCAATTTAAAATTAAATGGCAGTCCTTCAGAGCTGCTCAGCTCTGCAAGTCAGCCATGGGTTTTCCAGCTTGGGATAGCTTAGAATGGTTGTGACTGTGGTTTAAATTTTGTCAACACAGAAGTGCTGTCCCCTATGTCTTATCATGGCATTCAGCGGTCCTGAATTTCTGGCAGTCTCATTCTTTCCCTCAAAATTGTAGAGTTTTTATCTGATTAGTTCTAAGTGATCTCGATAACTACTCAGATCTAGTTATTTCTTGAATTCATTGCTTGGAAATCAAACATTATATCACAAGAACTTAATCCTGTTCCAAATGAAACCAAGGACAAAACTTCCATTGAGTTCAGTGTGTGCAAGATAACATCATAGATCTTTGAAAAACCGAGTGTCCAATTTTCAAATTAAAATATAATGAGCTTAATAGTCATGGACTTAAAGACTGTTGCATTTTGCATGTTGCGTGAGATTCTGTAGCTGGGTTACAAACACTTCTGAAACTTTGATGCTCTGAGGGAGAGTCATTTTCTGGGAGCTCCCATCATTATCTATCAGGCCAGTACACAAAACACACAATGGAAGTGATACTGCCCTGATGGCAAACAATGTCTTTGGAAAGCTTCAAACAATTTCTTTGTAAACAACTGATCAGGGTAATTACATTTTCTAATCTGAAACTGTGCCGTGACATTGTTTCAGGTAACACATGAATCATGCTAAAGGGTTTTCCTCTGCTAGCACTGGCTACCTTATCTAAGCAAGCTCTAGCCTAAGAATGGAGGCCTAAGCCTGATGAAGTATTGTACTGGCACTGCAGGTAGTGGCTCCACCACCTGCCCCCAAGACTCCTCCAATCCACTGGTCCTGTTGGGCAGACAGCTCGCCAGGTAATTAGAAAACCTGAGGAAACTGTGGAACTGTGCCTAATGCCTCATGATCCCAACTCATTTTCCTTAGAAGACGAGGTGTTAGATGGGACAACCTTTCTGCATATCTGAATGATGCTGGTCCAGGTGAGAGAGCTGCAGCTTCACTTAGCAGAAGGCAAACATGGCTTTGATGACTTTGCACTTGCTAATGAACACAAATGACCTAAAACACAGTGAGTGCATCTCCCACAACCTCTCAGCCAAGCTGCGATGTAATAATGTGGCTGTCAAACCCTCACCACTACATGGGACTGTGTTAACAAACTAGTCCAAGTATATTACACAAATTATGTGTAATCTTGCAGAAGAAGCAGCTCTAGCTTTCTGGTTTGTTTGGTTTTGTTTCTA
Source organism: Amblyornis subalaris (assembly GCA_018881555.1). NCBI lineage: Eukaryota > Metazoa > Chordata > Aves > Passeriformes > Ptilonorhynchidae > Amblyornis > Amblyornis subalaris. The sequence goes on from JACAXG010000001.1 coordinate 4,702,125, forward strand.
ACAGCAGTTTCAAAAGGAAAACTGCAGTATGACCTGCCCCTGCAATATTCTTTTATTCTTCAATCTCTTGTCATAGATGTGATCTGCAAACTGCTTAATTTTTGTTATCATTGCCTTGGATATCTACCAGCTATGATTGTCATGATTAAATCAGTATTAACTTAATTACATAGGGCTTTACTCAAGATAAACAGCAAAGAAGTGATCCAGAACAGTGAGAACTGCACTGCTGAGTGAGAGCGTCTGGCAAAGGCCATTCAGACACTCCAAGCCATCTTTTTTCCTCATTTTGTTGGGGTTTTTTTAAACCAGATGTGTTGTTTTTGTCAATTCTCAGAAATTTGATCAGTCTGTCACCTCAGAGTCTGACCCCTGAGCCCTATCAATGCCTTTGACCATCTTGGCTGCTGTCAGAACCTACATTTTCCATTTCACTCCAAACTCGATGCAACCGGTGGTCTGCCATGAGTCAGGCACTGAGGCTTTTCCTAGTGTACTCCTCAGAGTGCCACGAACAAAGGACACCTGGATTTGGTGCACTTCCCACATTCATCTCCTGCTCTAAGGTATTCTTATTCTGGAGGATGAGCACCTGGTCATTCAAATAGTTATGATGGAGTGAAACATTGCATCTCTGCTTGCCTCTCTTATTCGACCATGCAAAAATTTAGTTATAATTTAGTCACTGTACCTTTCCCAGCTCAATTCTACAGCAAAGCTTTCACAGATTTTAATATGAATATCAGTCCTTTTCTAATTAGGATAGTAATCATATATTGCTGACACAAGAGATGACAATCTAGCTTTTTTAAAAGTCTTCAAAAATCTGATCTATATTTTGAGAGTACTGCATAGCAAATATACATAATCACAAGTGAAGAGACAGCAAGGGACCATTTCAGGATTTCAAGTGAAAAGCTAAGGGTTTTACATAAATTATACAGGATTTGCTTAAAAGTTTAGGACCTAAACTAGGTTTTTTAGAGATTGTGGACTATATATTCAGCTGTTTGATACACAGCCTGTGGCTAACCACTATCTATTCGCCAGGGACAAGCCTGGCAGACCTTCCATCAGGTGTGCAAATATCCTGGTTTTCCTCAAAGTCCTGCCTTCTCAATAGACTCCTTTAGCATTCTCCTGAATACTATCAACAGAATAGGAGACATGGAATTCTGTACAAAACTCAGTCCCCTGAGGTTGCCACCTGTGATAAAAAGAAAATACTCCCAGATAATGAATGTTTCCTAATTTCTTATGCACATATCGAGAAATTTCTCTTGTTTTCCAGCAGAAGGAGAAAAAGCTGCTATTACACACTTTCTCACTTTCAAGAGCTGAAATAGGGTCCTGCTTATGACACATTTCATTGCATCATAGAATCATAGAATGGTTTTGATTGAAAGGCACCTTCAATATCATCCAATTCCAACTCGCCCTGCCATGGGCAAGGACACTTTCCACTAGACCAGGTTGCTCAAAGCCTCATCCAACCTGGCCTTGAACACCTCCAGGGATGGGGCATTAACATTTCCATAGAAGAAAGGTCAGGGTGAACAAACTCATACCATCTGGTGGCAGTGCCTCATAGGCTAATTTCTTGTATGCCAATTCTTATGATATCTCTCAGGTTTTGGTTGAGTTTTTTTTTTGTTTTTTTTAATTTTTTTGTATTTGTCTTGTAAATTTTCCCTAATTATTGCATACTGTCTCCAGGGGCTTGAAAATGGCTTAATTAGGTTTGTGGCCTTTCTGTTCATTGGTTTTTAATTCATTTTGGCCAGTGAGACAACCACTTGCAGTCCTCTCTGCTGCTCTTTGGCCTAACACAGGGTAGTGTGCTCCTCTGTGTGTTAGATCTACCTTCATCTGTGAAGGACCTGATAAATTCTGAGACTACTTGTATGCAGTAAAAAACCTTATAAAGCACAGAGATTCTCTGGTGCAGAGCCAAAGTTCAGGCATGCAGGCTAGTTTCTTGTCCATGGGCTTCTGGCAAAAGTCAGAAAGTTAAAGACAGACACATAGAAAAGACCTTCCTGTAGAGGAAAGGATGATGGATTTGCTGACATATACCACATATCTTTTCTGGCTGACAAAAACTTCATGAAGTTCAGCAAAACAGATGCAAGGTCCTTCACATGGGAGAGACGAAACCTCTGCAGCAATGCAAACTGGAGATTGACTGGGAGGGCAAGCAGCCCTGCAGAGCAGGACCTAAGGTGGATAACTTGCTGCAGATGAGTCAGCAGTGCGCCCTTGAGGCAATGAAAGCTAAAACACGTCAGGCTGCCTTAGCAGAGAGCAGCCAACAGCTGTTCCCTTCCAGTGAGGCCACATTTGGAGTACTCTGTCATGTCCACTCTTGGGCTTCCCAGCAACAGGCACTAACGTTACACCAAGTCCCGTGGAGGACCACCAAGGCTGTGGGGCATGACATGCAAGAAGGGCTGAGGAAACCGAGTTTTCCCAGCCTGGAGAAGGAAAGGCTGGGAGTGGAGAGGAATATGACTGTGATCTTCAGCTGCTTAAAGGAGTCCTACAGACAAGATGGAGTAGGACGTGTCTCAGAGGCATGCAGCCAAAGGGCGATAGGCAATGGCCACAGCCTGCATCCAGGGAAATCCTCAGCAAGGGTAAGAAGAAAAAAGAATTGGGTAAGAGTGATTAAATCCAGCTAGGGAAGTGGGGGACTCTCCACCCTCAGATACTTTCAAAACTTGATGAGGCAAGGCCATGAATAACCTCATCTGGCTTTTAAATCAGCCCTGGCTGGAGCAAGGAGTTGGACTGGATGACCTCCAGGGGTCCTTTGCAATCTAAATTATTCTGTGGTTCTATAAATAAGGTAGAGGTTGCAAGAAAAAGGACCTAAATCAGATTCAGGAGGGGCAGGAGTCTTTCCTGTGTTGAGAGGAGAGAACAAGCCTGCAGGCTGTTGCTACTGCTGACCTCTTTAAAAGCTGGGTGATTGAAAATCACTCTTGGATGCAGCGAAGCGTGTGTTCCTGGCACAGCACTTGCATTGAGCCATTCCCAAGTTTCTCTAAGCAGTGGCCTTATCTGGGTGGAGTGCTGTCAGTCAGGCATTTTTTCCTTCAATTTTGCCTCACCCCTTGCCATCGCAGTGTGTTAAACACTGCCTGCTAAAAAGACTCACCAAACTTACACACTCCAGGAACAGGAGTGTGATTTTTGAAATAATTTTAATATTGCTTAATATAATTTTTTGGGAAATAATTTCCACCTTTGAGGATGGAAATGTAGCTCTAGTAAAATGACCAACTACAAACAAATCCTACTTCTAACCTGAATTAGAACATGGGTCAAGAAAGAACAAATGGACTTGCCCTAAAAATATTCTCCTCTCTTTCTTTTAGCTAAAAATTATTTTACTTAGGATAATCAAAGAGCCATATATCTAGTTATTCAGATGATCCAGAAAGTCATTGGCTGGAGCAACAACATTTTACATGTTGGGTAATTAAACCGGTGGAACGTATGCTCTAATTTCTAATGCCTTAGAAAAGCTTTACTCCTCCATCAGCCACTCACCCAACACACACAACCCCTCTTACCTCTACTGACTCAAAATGTTTTACACTAACTAAAAAAAAAACCAAAAAACTTTAGTTTGATTTTCAGACTAGTCAGTTGGAGACAAAACCAATTTTCATCTGATCATACCCACCCAACAGACTAATGAGGCTGCCTTTTCTTAGCAAAAAGTGTTAGTTTGGATTTTCTTGCTGTAAGCAAGGACATGTAAACCAACGAGCAGCCTTGCACATGCAAGTAGTTCTAGTAATGTGGCTTCTCTTGTGTTCAAGTTGTTCCCTGCTGATGTTTCATAGTTTTGGGGCCTGTGAGAAGAGTTACAACAAATGGCAACAGTAATAAGAAAAAAGTCATTATGCGTGAATTCAATAGACTTTTTAGGATCCTACATGTTTCACAAGCAGTGTGTCACTCCATTGTTTCAAGACCCCAAATTTTCACATTTCAAAGAAGCTTCTCATTTTTATCTCTCTATCATAGAATGATATCTCTCTATCATGTCATTTCATGTTAAGGTATCGCATTTCCTTATATTCAGAATTTGACATTGACATGTCATAGTTAGTAATTTTCACTTGTAGGCAAAAAGACAAGAGAAGTATCTATGTTACAAATTTATCAGCAGGCCTGAGAACAGACTTACAATGGGAAACTCCATTCTCATGGTCCTCAAACAGAATTCCATATAATTCCCTTTTTGCCCAGGTGGAGCTCCAACTCCAAAATCCCATGTAGTGCTTGTGATGAGCCAACCCCAAGATATATTCCAGGGGCTGTAATAACACACCTGATCAGTCCAGGCTCCGGTAAAGAAGCTCAGATCACATTGCAGTGTGTGTGTCTGTGTGTGTGTTCCATCTTTTCCCTTAACACACCAAGCCTACACCCAGTGTGACCACAGGCATGTGTTGCAGAGATGACTGACAAGCTGAATCTCAGTCAGGCTCACGGAAACAGCCTTACCTGGCAGTGAAAGTGACCTCAAGATGGTCCAAACCTCAAACAAAATTGTAAAATGTGCTGTCTGTTTGGCAGATGATCATTTTATGAGCTTCATCAAAACATTTTATACTCAATCAGTGATGTTTCCAGCTTGATTTTGGGTTAAGTGTCTCACTAGTCCTTACATATTTTCTTATAGTAAAGTGCCAACTCTCTGAAATATGTTAAAGTGAGCAGTTTCAGACAGAAAATTGTCATCTTCATTTTCAATGAGACCCAACTCTTAGCACTTTCTTGGCCATTAGGAAATGAGAACTCAATAAGACATGCACAAGTTACATGAKATAAGATGTGGAAAGAAAAGACTGACGATGTTAGCTCACATGTCCTTAGCTCTTGTCTAAGCAGTCCAACAAATCACACAGATTTTAGTACATGCTGCCACATCCCAGACCTTTTACAATGCATGGCAAAACTCCCAGTCATTTCAATAGGAGTAGGTTTTAACCCAAAGTTGGCAAACTTGGAAAAAAATAAAGCAAAAGTATTTTTAAATCTTCATGTTAGAACAAAAAGCATCTTAGAGGGTCTATATCAAAAGAGAAAACTGAGGCTGGAACTTAACTCCAGCTTCATGTGTACTTCTAACCTTTATGCCAGTATACTGACCAGTTTCTTTAAATACAATAGAAACTCTGTCACTTTGAAGATAAGCCCTCACAGTTAGCTTAAAACAATAATTCTGTACTTTCTTTCCTGTTTCTAGATTTATTTTAAGTATTAGTATAAAATGTCAGAGTCTGATAGCAGCCAGATCAGTTTGTATAAAAATCGACTGCCTGTTTGTAGTATATTACAGGCTATATTTGACACAGGAAAGCATTTAATCATGAATGCTATCAGCACACCACACCCATCTTTGTAAGTGCCTTATAAGCTAGATTTATCACCGTGAACTCGGACTGGATAGAGACAAGTAATAACGAATAATGCCACCCCCTTCTGCRGAGGTAGGGTTAAAGGTGTATTATCCACAATATGACCGTCAGACTACAGTTCAGAAGCTCTGCTATATCTGTCAATGACATGGAGGCATCAGGACCAAACCTCTTCTGGTTTGGATTGATGTCCAGAGCACTATTTCCACTGGAGTCATCAGGCTCAGATAAGAAGTTAAAAGTGAGAAGAATCTGCCTCAAATACATGATCACACAGATTATGCCATTTTAGGTATTTTAAACCTCTCAGCTCATTGTATTTGCACAGAGGAACTGACAATCCTTCCAAAAACCTAAATTAAAACCAGAAACACCTTTGCCATGCTTTAAATTTGATTTTATTTCACTTGTCTAATTTTTTTRACTCTATTCTAGCTTTTGAGCTATAAGATGCCACTTTTTGGATGTGTAGAATCAGAAACATACTGAAAAATGTACGTGGTATGGAGGAGATAGGACTTTTCTGGGTTGGCTCATGCAGAGAGTACCATTCCCTTCTACAGAGGCTGCCCCTGTAGCTGGCCCCTCTGTGGTTCTGTGCCTATCACTGTGCAAAGGCTTTTCACATATAGAGTCACCAATGGAGAGAGAGCTGAGCCAGGGAGACCCAACAAACTTCAGCCATTCCCCCAGCCCACTTCTTCTGCCCTTCTTGTCTCCTCAGCTCCTGACAGCAGCACTTCCTGGAGAAGGGAAAGATTTGGGTGGCTGTAGGGATTGCCTCCTCCAGGCTGTGTGTGACCCCTTGCTTGCTTCTTCCCTGCAACCACTATGCCCTCTGCCACAGGGGATGGAGGACAGAGAGGTGCAGCACGAGGTCCATGGGGCTGGGGCTAGACCAGGAATGTCCTTCTCCCCTTGGCAGAATGTGTCAAGAAACCAAAATCTTTGCTAGCCAAACAAGCAAAAAATGCTTCCCAAACCCCACAGCATTTGCAAAAGCTAACTGGAGAGTAAGATGTTACAGTCACTGTGGGACTTGCTGTGGCCATTCACATTTTTAGCACACACTCACTGCTGAATATAGCCAAAAAGAAGCCCCTTTACCCATCAATGCCATTTGTTCCCTGCAGCCCTGTTAGGAGTCACATTTTAAAATCTGAATCCTAAGATATCGTCTTGATTAAACAAGAGGAATTTTGGCTGGAGTTTATTAGCATATTGGTTTAATCTAGCTCAATCACTTTTCCATATAGAGGAAGATAAAGTTTTTTGCCTTCTGTATCCTCACAACTCAAACACTTATTGGAATAGTGCTAAACCCTCAAAAGTATTACAAGTTAAGGTATCCATAGGACTGTTATTCATTTGTGAATCTCCTGAACATGGATGGTACTGAAGCTGCTGGAGGGCGTGCTGATCTATATTTCAGCAGATCAATAGAAACATTCATAAAAATATTCACTAGGTAGAACACTGTCTGTGTAACAGCCTGGAGAAAACACCCTGGAATTTCCAAGCATCGGTTTTGTACCTCATCTGACAGATGCCACCTCCTTCCACAGACGGTGCCCAGGTGCACTGTTGAAGGGTTTTTCCATGGAGACTCAGAGGGCAGTGTGCCAACTGCTGCGCTGAATCACCAACGCTTCCCGGAGCGCCCATGAGATCCCAGGCGGCCCAACCTTGCCAGCTTAGGATGAGGTAATATGGCTGCAAACTAAATAAAGACAGAGACCACTAAATTGAATTTAAACGGATATGGCAAAGTGATATATTTTGTTTTTCAATAGATAAATGTCATTCACATTCAGTAACCATGCAGAACAGATACCCATCCACTGAATAACTTCTTTTTGGATGTTGCAAATAATTTTTTTTTAATTAAATTAGTAGTCCCATAATATACATATTCAACTGAATAATGCTGTACCTGAAAGAAATAATTGGGTACCTGTAATGATAAATTTAAGCACTGAAAAACAAGATGACATTGAGAAGTGTGTTCTTTACCTCATCACTCTAGCCCTAACTTTTTTTAGTTGAATCTGTCAGTCAATACTCTGGACTGACCATTCATTCTTTACAGGTAGTGACCCACAGTTACCACATCTAAGGTCAAACCAAGGTACAGGAAAGAAAAAAATATCTATGAGATACCATTGGTATTCTGAGCCTTACATTATGTAAAAACATTAAATTAGCAAAGGAAAAATTGGGATAAGGAAGATGTATAGAGCAATCAAGATCCCAAATCAGCTCATTCCACATAGATGAGACGAACAAGTATCATGGCTAAAACTGAAAAAATCTCATAGAAAGCTCAAAGAGAGGTTAAGTACAAGGATTTTGAAGTCATAGAATGGTTTGGGTTGGAAGGCACCCCAAAGATCACCTAATTGCAACCCCTCTGCCATCGACAGGGACACCTTCCACTAGACCAGATTGCTCAGAGCTCCATCCAACCTGGCCTTGAACACTTCCAGGGATGGGGCATCCACAATTTCTCTGGGCAACATGTTCCAGTGCCTCACCACCCTCACAGTAAAGAATTTCTTTCCTATATATAATCTAAACCTGCTCTCTTTTCGTTTGGAACCGTTGCCCCTTGTCCTGAAACTACATGGTCTTGTAAAAAGCCTTTCTACATCTTTCTTCCAGGCTCCCTTTTGGTACTGGAAGGCTGCAAGTTGGAGGATTTAATGATAGACCATGTCCCAGGTGATCTGTAACTTTCCTCAAAGCACTGTTTAAGAAAATAATTCAAATAGGATGCATTATACTTTAAAGTACATAAAAACCACAGGCAGATAAATAAAGGCAGTACTTGGGCATGGGAAAGCTTAAATTTGCTACTAAACTAATGGCAAACGAATGGACATCAAATTAAATGGCAAAGACCCATATGTGTCATACAGGTAGCATTAGAAAGAAGTATTAATCAATCTTAGCTCATTAAATTGCCGAGCCAGCTCAGCCACTGCTCATCTGTGGATTCCCATGCCTGTCATCCCTCCTGTGAGCTGCTTTTCAGGATTTGCTGGCCAGATTTAAACTTAAGGGTATTGCTGTGACCTAAAATTAATGACACAGAAACAGAAAATAAATTAGTATGTCTAATAATCACTTCTAAGGCTACAGAAAATGATTAGCCCTCTTGGTTTTTTGTTTTTTTTTTTACTTGAACTTGCATCATCTTTTTGTCTATTCTTTTTTGGTGTACAAAGTGGATCAAATGCTAAAAATGCCTCTATTTTCATTTTGGCTTCAAAGTTCCCCTGAAGAAACAGACTTCAGTTGGAAAGGGGTTTTACAATACAAACATCTGGGAAACGAGGGACCTGAAATGAAGGCCTAAGAAGTTCTGAATCTATGTTTATATGTTGCTGTTCTTATCTTCACTCTCCTTGCCAGGCAGTATTGAAAAGGCCCCTGCCCTGAGCATTTAGTGTATAATTCAAGGGGCGGAGCAATAGTGAAGGCCCTAAAGGAGGAACAGGAAGATGTCAGAGGATATCCCCACTGGCACAGGCACCAAGTCTGGCTCCAAAACTCACATGTGAGCCAAATCCATGTCCCTACCTCAACACTGATGTTCTTCTGCCCTGCTTGGTGCTACAGACTCTGGTGCTTACCCCAGGCTGTAACACACCAGTATCAGCAGCCCCACGGTCTGTCCAAGGAATCTGTTCTTGGCGTGAAGGTGTCCAGGACTGCTTGCTCCTGCTGCTGTGGCACACACATTTTATCCAGGCAACCTTTTAAAACTGTCCCAGCAGGAGCCATGCACTGACCTGGAGGAGAAGCCCATGACCACTCAACTGACGGCTCTCACCAGCCCACAGCTGCAAGAAGGAAAATGCTGGAAGAGTTTCCTCTCCAATGCCACCCATCTAGGCTTTCTTCTCCCTGGCAGCCCGGAGGGGGTGGCTGCTGCTCGTCAGACCACACATATCCACACCTCTTTCTCATGGAAGCAGCCTGGGTCCCAGAGAACAGACATACCCATTGGCATCTCCACAAAGAGCCAACAGGAAGAGCATGTGGCTGGATGCACGCTGAACATTCCAGCTGTGGCCTGTCTGGGCTGGGGGGTGTGAGTGCACTGCTCCTTTCGGCCTTTCCCTTGTGATGGGCCTATTCCTGCAGCCCTGTGCTCAGCACTGCAGRTGTCATCAGGGACACTAGAGGTGCCAACATTCCTGGCTTCTGTTTCTCTAATGAGGACCTGTAGCTGGACATCACGCTTAGAGCCACCCTTTTTCTGGAGCTGGATAAATACAGAGGAAATGAGAGATGGTGTCTAACCCCCACAAAGCGGTGATGTGCCTCACAGAAGGTTCAAGCATTGTGGTGGCAGACTCAATGCACAAGAACTACTCTGSATGTGGTGGTCTCTGTGGCTTCCTGAAATGTAATCCAGCATTTCTAGTGCAGGGCAAGCAGCAGAGAGGGAAAAATCAAGTACACCCAACTACAAGAATTTTGAAGGTGGAAGTAGATCCTTGTAAAGCTACACAAGGAGCTCAGCTCTCCTGACCAACATCTGGATGCTTGAATAAAAATGACATAGGTCCAACATAGGGTACCTGACAATGTCAGTATTCAGAACTGGCCACCCCAGCACCCCGTAGGTATACGGCCAAGAAATTTAATATTCCAATTGTCAGCGCAATGTTAGCAAAGGCAGGGGTGGCTGGGTTATGTGCTGTGCCTTTGAGGAATCCTGACACTGCCCTAATTGCAGAAATCATGCCATCATTTGGGTTGGAAAAAGCCTTGGAGATCGAGTGCAGGCATTAATCTAACACTGTGATATCCACTTCTAATCCTGATTTCAGTTTTCAGTCCATTATTATTATTAGATCAGCTTAGTCACAGAGCCTTCCAGGGACAAACAAATCCAAATTCCTGACATCAAAAAACAAACAAACAAAAGAAACACAAGAGAGAGGGAAAACTGAGGAGGAAAATGTGTCCTTTGTGCACTGCAGCACAGTCAAAGCAAAACACACCCATGCTCCCCCCTACTTTGTAGTTCACTTTTAGTCTGTGCCATGTCCAACAGCTGAAAGCTGTCTCATCACTGGACTGGACACAGGGATGTGCCAGAGATTCCCTTTTGCTCCCATGGGTGGGATGTGAAGAATTCCTCTCTTCATAGCTGACATTCCTGCCACACTGAAACAATAACACAATTCTTGCCCAAACACTCCTAGGTAGACACTGTGATTTTTTTTTTCTAACTATATAAATATGAGAATGTCCATTGGATATGAAGCTTCCTGGCCAAACCCTGTATTAAAAACAGAGTATCCCATGCTCACCACCTGCAGTTAAGTGACATACTTAGGTGTTCTTGTCCTACCTTCCTGAGATTAATTATTCAAGACTGGAGAAGTGGACTGAAATTCACACATAGTTATTCAAATAAATTTTATTCCTGGGAGATGCAGGAGTCAGTAATATGGTCAACTGTTCGTTTCCCCGAATAGCGACCAGTACAAGCACTAAAGTCTGTGGTGTTGTATATTGTACCTAAGCATAAGCCAGGTGCTTTATCATAAAGCCATAACACTTTACCAGCAGCTTTAGAATAAAGTGTCATTTTGTCAGACATGTTTGTGCTGCAGGGATGGGGTAGAAACAGAAAGGTTTGTGGTTGTTTGGGGTTTTTTTTAGGTTATTAGTTGGAAATACAGGCATGAGTCAAAACTGAATATGGGTCACAAACTGCCAAAGTGGTGTTTCTGCTCTGAAGACATTATTATAGACAGTTGAAAGCAAATTTCACTGTTATCACTGTCATCACTCTTAGGTAAGATTCTGGTAGAACGCAGTGTAGATAAGTAGAGGAAGGAGATGGCTCTGATCTTCAGTTCAGGTTTGGTGTGTTAACAAGCCACAAAAATTTAGATGTTTATGTTTGTGGTTCCAGAGCAAACCAAAATGAAAGAGAAGTCTTAACTGCAAAATTAGGGTTTGGGGTTGGACAAATTTCCCATTGGCTTGCTAGGCTGAGGTTGCCAATAGCAGCGATTAATGTCCATCTGCGTTATGAGACTGTAACTAATCAGGGACAGCATCAGAGCTCTGCGTGCACCAAAGAAACACTGGGGTGTCAGACCTGTCTTGTTGTGTGAAGTAATCACCCCTGATTAGGTTATGCTTTAGTACACACCAAAGATCTCAGCAAGATTCTCCTTGTACCTCTGCTCACATGAAGTTTGCTCCTTTCTATGCAGATTGCCCCAATAGAAAACCCTTTCTCCTCACAAGATTAATTAAAAGTGTCAGCTTTTCATTATGTGGGGTTCATATATTTTATTCAGTTTTTTATAGCTTGTTCCTTTTTCTTTGCCCTGGAATCTGATGGAGGAAATTTGGACTGACAGGATAGCAGATCTATAGTAGCATGTACTCTGTGCAGAGCCAGGTTATCTTGCCACTCAAAAGTAGACCTATGGAAAACAACAGGATTAATTGCTTAAAAAAGTAAATTTTTCTTAAAGTAATGTACTAGTACCTTAGCCCGTGATTGAGAGGTTCTGGCTCCTCTACAGAGCTGCTCCTTTACAGAGCAGCCAGAACCCTGTTGATCAGGACATACTCTTGAAATATTCCTTAAATTCATGGGCTCATATCTCAGGGCTACTTCGTGGTGATTCARTCTTTCTGATTTTACATACCTAAAATCCAACTACTTCAGTCCTTCCACAAGGTCTTGATTTCAACAGTGCAGAATAGGAATAATTTTAAAATGCAGAAGACTTTAGTAGCAATCAAGCATAACTTTTCATTCAATTTATCCAGTTTCCATAGAAGAGACAAGGCCTTCCGAAAATTGACTCTGCATATAACCACTTGTCCACAAAGGAATTTAGATTCTGGATGACTGGAAATATATCAACAGATGTTATGCACAGATAAGAGAGCTCTATCTTCTGCAAGAAACAATATGCGGAGTATCTACGGGATACGCTTTGGAAGCTATTTTACTGTAAAAACATAGATTTATAAGTGCAGACTTACAGATACCAGAACACGTGAAAGGGTATGGATAAATGATACAAGCTAATTTTCACAGAGCAGACATTTGTGTTCAGCGTCTTTCTAGGCAAATCACTGGCTTTTAGCCAAGTAAATTTTTTTAAACACAAGAAAGATTAAATCACTTACTGGAATGAACCTACTGATTCATTTTTGGTCACTTTCACCACTCAGTCCAATGTCCAGGCAACAAATGACTCCTTTTCCTGAGCTGATCAGGATTACAACATGCCATCTAAAGCCAGGTTCTGCAGAGTTGTGTGGGAAGGGGAAGACCTCAACCTACAATCTGTAGTGAGGAGCTCACTGGGCAGTTGTGCTGGACTCTGCTGATGGAGGGGCTCTTTATTTATCTCATCTCTCATCAAAATACAAAACTTCGGATACAATGCACAAACACACACAAAAGATAAACTAATTTTTTAAGTAACATTTGCCTACCTAGTACAAAATAATCTTTAGGCATATATTTCAAAAATCCTAGATAACTTCTTACTGTAAAAATTACTGCTACATACAGCTAAGGAAAAGCTAAGGTTTTTGTTTTAGGAAAACAAAATCAAAGGCTTGAGTGTAATGTAATGAGTAGTGATATACAATACTATATAATAAGGACACATCCTTTACAGAAAACTTGGATGTGGCTTTAAAAAGCACAGCAGTTGCAGCTTCACACCCCACAGGAGGCACTGTCGCCATACCATGGCTGTGGATGGGTCTGGGCCATTTGGTTCTTCCAGTCACGGTTTCAAGAAGCCTTACACAAAATCTCTGCCTTGTCTCACTTTGTAATGCAAAAAAGACTTCTCTGGTATTTTTGCTGTTCTTCCTCCTTCCTAGTAAATTTACTAGTAATGTTACACTAAGCATGGATTTGATGTGGTAACCAAATCGCTGTTAAAGGAGAATTTTGTATTGGTCATTTTATTTGGATTCGGAATTAGGCAGCTAAAAAGGTGCAAAAAATCCTATTTGCTCACTACAATTACATTATACTGATAGCAACTGCCCATCAACATGCCAATGTAATAAAAAAGTGCCAAATTCATTTTTTCTTAAACACAGARACAATACATAGTAAGTTACTCTAGTGACCACATGCCACAGGGAGAAGTGATGCATGGCTACACATTCACTTAAATTTCTTGCAGTTTCCCCTTTCTGTTTCTGTATGTTCACTTTTGATATTGAGGCTCCAGTTAAAATCGTTGTGACTAAAAATCATCTAGTGTTTCCTATCTATGTACAAACCCCTTTAYGTTATAAAATGGTGCATTTAATAAAGTACGTAAGATCTTGTCTCTCACTTTTCATTTAAAGTGTTTTGCTTCTCTTCCTGTTCGAAAACACAGAATACATTCTCACTGCAAGTGTCTCAAGGTTACATGGGAATTTTTTTGTAGATTGTAGAATTTTTTTGTAGATTGTGGGTTTGTAGATTTTGTGAGCTCCTTCACCACTAACTTGTGCATGAGTCTGCAAGCAGGAGCAGGTCAGGCAAGGTTCCAGGTGCTTCAACCACAACACCATTTCTAATGGAAATGTGGGTCAATGCGTCAGCAAGAGTTGAAGAAAATTTAGATTTCTTTGGTCAGGCTCTGATTTGCTCATTTAGTGCTGACAGTAGCCTTAATGCTGGGTGTTTCTTCAAATACCTTCCACCACTTAACCAGAATAGTGGGTTTGGTCCTGAATAATCTCTTTTAACCATATAGTCGTGGGCCTGTGGGAGTGAGCAGCTCCTACACACACTTTCTCTCCACAGTCAAAAGAATGGGACACAAGGAACAGCCATGATATGTTTCAACCACAGCGCTTGCTGCTTGCTATCATTACAACCATTATATGACTCAGAGCGGGTTCCGGGTTGCTCTATAGATGGTATCACAGAAGCATCAGTGAGTGTTTCACTGAGGAGGCATTGCGCTGTTGATAATGAAGATCTGACCACTACTTTCAACATGATAGGGCAAAACAGATAAACCCTGCTCTGAAATGGAAATCAAATTCTTGTGATCATCGGAACATTTCTTCAACCCCCGCCTCCTCCTTTCTAAAGATCATTTTTTTCACAAGTCCCCTTTACATAAGCATTTTACAGAATGCAGCTTTACCTGCATTTTGTTTCACAACCCTGTCATGCTTGCTGCTCCCCCTTTTCTGGTGCATGTGTGTGTGCTTTTGTTACTTGTATTGTATAAGGTGCCTTGGGATATTCGCATCCTGTGCATTGTGTGGCATTGTGTTGAATAGGAGGTACAGAAATTAAAAGCAGGTCTCCTCCTACCCACATATGCCTTTTCTTTGCAGGTTTTCCTGGAAGTTTTGTGTGGGGAGGGAAGGGAAGAGGTAAAATATGGCTTGGCTGAGACTGCCGGATGCTGAATCAGCTGCGATTGCCTCACGTTTTCCTTTCTTTTAAAATAAGGGGTACACTTTTCAAAAATGCCCATCTGACTTCTCTACGGGCACTACCCAGCCCACTTCTCAGTAAGTCACTTTTTAAAACTGGTGCATATGCTTCTAAATCGCAAGGGCATCTTTGGAGAACATCTTTACAATGCCTTTCTCCTCGGTCTRGGAACTAGATGCTCTGGGACTTGGTGCAGCTGCTGTGGGTTACCATAGTGCTTGTGATCAGCCACACATAGCTTTCCCCTCCCAAAAATGTTCTTTGCAAAAGACAGAGGAGGCAGCCATACTCATTAACTCAAAAAAACGCACCACTGCCTGGACTCCAAGCCACACAATGTCTTAAAGCATAATTTTGTTCCACTGCACTGCTCTGATTAAAGGAGCTGATGCCTGAAGTGCTGGCTTCTTGCTGCTTGCACCTGCACACACTGGCATAGATTGCCCTGATGAAGCTAGTCAGTCATGGTGTGGCGATGCAAAAGTCAAGGAACAAGGAAGCACTTCAGAAGCAGCAAACAAGGAACGTGGCATCAAAATCCTAAAGGCCCCAGAGATAGCCCTTTTAGGAAGGCTTACACATCCTGAAGTTGCAGACACATGGAATTAGGCATTGGTTAGAGGCTAATAGCAGCTTTCTGGAAGTGTGTCATCCATTTATAGCAGGGGTCAGTATTTTGCTTCCACAGCATCCTTATCTTTATAAAGAAAGGGGGAGTTTGATGTCTTTTAGTTAGAGGACCAACAGCCCCATAGCATCCAGCCACATATATGGTGCTCATCCTTTCTGAGGCTGCTTCCCTGCACACACAGATAAATGTTCATCCAGTCTCGCTTGGTACTGTGACTGAATGCTTGAAACTTTGGCAAAAGAGCAGAAGAAAATGGAGCATTAATGAGGAGTGTGCTCTCCAAGCTGTGCAAGAAAAGGACTGGCACCTGACAAGCAATGCCTTTGCATCCAAAGGTGACAAAATTGTCAATGGGTGTTTTCCTTCTTTCTCCTTTGTAGAAATGTGTATATGTTGACCTGACACAGCTAGCATTGGAGGTCTTGAGAGCTGGTTTTGTTCGCTTTCTTAAGGGTTATTAATTCTTCCTACACTAGTTCCCAGTTAGATGGAGTACCTTATAATATAACTTCCTCATTAACATCAAGAGCTGTGATTATACAGTTGTGTTACCARGGGCTTCAAAGACATGAAGCCTAAATATAATCTTACAGTACCTTGTTACAATACAAAGCACATCCTCTAATACATTTTTTTTGTTTGCATAAAATGCAGCACAATAATGGTTCACTTGACCTTTGCCCCTCTGTATAGTTCATTTTAACATTGTTTGAGGAGCATAGAGTTTGCATTTTGCAGGGCACAGGTGCTCTGCCCCGCACTGGAGGCTGAGGCTCAGCCGGGCGGTGTGGTGCACCACTGCTCCCCGCCAGCAGCTGGACTCAGGGGATTGCTTTTGTGGTCCACCAGGAATTTCCTGTGATAGAATATCAGAAACCTACTGGTGACTAGTAGGAGGTGACTTCACAGGGCAAAAGTTCTCTCCCTACAATAAACATTCTCAGCGCCGCTGTGGAGATTTCCTACGCAGACCTGACAGCCGCCAGCGACTTGTCATCCCGACAGAGAATGGCTCAGGGAAGGGATTGTCGCTGCTTGCAAGCGTTTGCCACTGTAAAAGTGAAGTTGCACCCCTGCTGCCATTTTATTAATGCCTTCTGAGAAAAGCAAGAAATCAATATACTCATGCTAATTCAAAAAATTCCCAAGAATATTGACTGAAAAGGCTTTTAAAAATATACAAATCCACAGTCAAAGACAGAATATTCTGGTATCTATGTACACACACAATCCATAAATAACTTATTTCCTGGTGTCTATAGGTACCATGATACACATACTGCTCATATATACCATATCCCCTGGTACCTGTAGGTACCGTGGCACACGTGTGATCAGAGAACTAACACAACAGTTAGGAAAACACTATACTCTCTCCATACACAGTATTCCTTGGGAAAAAGACACAGGGATATTCACCCACCAGATCTCTCGCAGGGCACTGTCATTTGGAGCATCCAAGTAGTAAATCTGAGCCTGACACGATTCCCCTGGCTAACACTACTAAAACGACTGTCAGGGCTAATAGATTTGTTTGGCTGGCTGAAATATCGTGCAACTGGGCAGACTGCAGTGAAGTTTACAGACTGAAATAGCTTTGGGGAAACAATACATTAATTTCCTGTGGAAAATACACCTATTAAAATGGAGACCAGCCTTGGTTGAGTCCAACATGGTAAAAAAGTGTGCTGTAAAGCCTAGAAGAAAATACAGCTCAGTGTTGGCTTGCAAGCAGGAAAGTGCTGAAAAGTCGTATTATCCTCAGAATCAGGACGGTACAAAGGTCCTTCTTGATAGAGGAGAGAGAGAGAGCAAAGATTTCCAGAAAATATCTTTAAGCTGTCTCACCAACTCCTCTACACACTGCAGCAATTAGGCACACGGCCATGGCCTTCACCATGCACTTTCTGTTCACTGGACAAAATTTGACTGAAACCAATGCTGATTTATTTTTATTCTGAAATCTCATCATCAGCTGGTGCCCATTTCCACAGGTGAGCCTTGCTAAGGGCTGCATAGAACTTACCCATCTCACATCTCACTTTCCTTTGCAACTTTTGCATCAGGAAGAAGAAAGGAGAAAAAGACACCAAGAAACCTGCAGGAATACTCAGCAACGCTGGAGATGTTTGATGCTGCACTCCTTGTTTGCTGTTCCTGGAGTGCTTCTATATTCACTGGCATTTGCACAGAAATCACTGCCCAGCCTGATCAGAGCAGTCTGTGCCTGTAGGCAGAGGTGTGAGAACTTGGGGATCAGCACTTCAGCTCCTTTAAGCATTGCGGTGCAGGGGGTCCAAGCCCTGCTTTTAAGAGTTGTTTCTCCTATATGACCAGATAAACCTTTCTTTTCCCCCAGCCATGTACAAACTATAAACCAGCATGATTTCCATGAGAGCTCTGACCATTCCCTCTTGGAAGGGTTAATTTGAAGAAATAACATCCACCTCACCCCACAGTCTGTTAATGATACACTGGGAGACAAGACCAGTGTACTCACCTAACTTTTAGTGGCAAATAGATGTTTGTGCTGAGGGAAGACTAAATCCATCTGTCAAGTGCTTCTCCTTTTTTGCCATCAAGGCTGATATTTTTAGTCTCAGTGACTGGATTTCCAGTCAGTCCCTATGTACTTAGGAGGAAGAAACCAGTTTGGTTAGCTTTTTTTCTGTTTCTCAGCAAGTAGAACACTGTATTCCATTTCTGTGGACCGTGACATCCCATGGCACATTAAAAGCCTTATTCAAACCACAAGACAGCCATATTTTACACTCAGCAGGAGGTTCTAGGAAGAAGTATGAGACCAGGGTTATTCTGACTCTGGACAATTTGTCAAACTAGGAATTAGGAAGAAAGTTTAGGACATTCTCTACCGGTTCATGTGATCCTGAACTAAGTAAAAGATTGCCTCAGTAGTGAATTTCTTTATATTACAAGAGACTCCGCATAGAAACAGGTTTAAAATCAGAAGTAGCTGAACCTGCCCTTGTGCTTTTGTTCTAAGTCTCCATCCATTGTGAATAATCACAAAACCAGTGGAAACACCAAGGACAGTTCTGAAGTAAACAGGATTTTGTTTTCTTGTCCACACTTGAACAGAGCAATGGAACAGTAAGATCTCAACTTAGTTCATAGACCAGGTTCACTGATATCTGGGAACTTATCTTCCATCTTGGGCCATATTTCATGTGCTGATCCACAGTTTTACCTCAAACCCATAAGAAATTCATCAGCTAGTGGAAGAGCTTGAGAAGCTCTTTATTAGTCTCCTTTATTAGTCTGTTCAGCATTTTATTCTAATTGGTCATTTCAAAGAGATGATGACAGAAACTTCAGGAATCCCTTCTGCCTTCTGAAACAATTATCTGCATTTATTGAACTCTACAGCAAAAGTCTCAGGCATCACTCATCATGTAAATGCAGAGTACATCATATTTCCTATGGCTACCCAGTCATATTGTGCTGGAGAGGAGACATATATCAGACAGATAGCAGCAGCAGAAATACACTGCCCTTGCTTTATGTCATCATTGAATCAGCCACTTTGTGCTTGGGTCCACAGAACGGTACATTACTTGATTTTAGGCTGAAAAGTGTCCCTTTCTGTAGGATAGAGTGTCATGTTACAAACATGGACTGCACATCACAAATTTTGGTTTCCACAACACTTGGTTATGGAAATGAACATGAAAATGCTGCATATTTGTACTGTGTCTGATTTCCCAAGGCCACTTGTTTCAATATTTGACTGCTTGGTGCTGTTTTCCCATCCAGAAGATTAAGTCTCAGTACACCTTAAATTCTTTAATTTGTAAGCAAAGAACAAGAGGAATAAGTTTACTCCCACAAGCAGCTCAGTGGGACTGTTTGGAGAGTGATGCAGCTTAATGTAATTCTAAGCCTCTTGAAATTTGGTTCAAACAAACACATTATGCTTAATGAATACTTTCCATCACCCTTTAAATATATTAGGAGAAAGAAAAGGTGTCTTTACAAGAGACCTTTGCTTATTGTATTGCTAATACTTCTTTTCCTGGCAATCTTAAAGGGCTCACCACCACTTCATTATTTCAGTGTAATGAGAGTATTCATCTTACCCTTGCTGACTTACAGATATCCTCAAGGATTGCAGCTTTTAACACCAGGAAATGTAAAGGTGATATAATGGCAGATTTTCCATTTACTAACCACTATCTTTCAAAACTCTACTTTTCTTACCCCCAAAGCTATTGCTTCATTAATCTCCACGCGTGACTGAAAGCGTTAAAAGCTTTCACGGACAATTCATTACAGAAAGACGTCTGGAGACATTTCCCATCGTTTCAAACAGCTCGCTCTGCTGTGGTGCAAAACACATTTTGAAGTATTCCTGCTTCGGAGCACCGCCGAGACGCCTCATCTCAAATTAGAGGCTTTTGATCCCGGTCCCTGAGCCGGACGCGGAGCCCGCCGGCGCTCCCGGCGCTCGGAGCCCGGGGTGCCCGGGGGAACATCTCCCCCCAGCGGCCGCTGCGCCGCTCTCCTTCTTCCCAGGATTTGGATGTTCGTTTGAGAAGGGGGTGGGGGTGGGAAAACCCTAATCAAACAAAAATCCCCAAACAAACATACGTCAGCCTTAACTGCAATTTCTTGTAAGGCGGTGGAGGTGATGGGTGTACCTCTCACCATATAACCCTTTGTGCATCTCCCTGCCGATAGCGACAGATGCTGCAAATTCCCACTGCGACTGACAAAGCTATTCCAAGAGAATTAAACTCAGATTCAGTCCTGTTAATTGAATCTTTTCACGCTGCTTTGTATCAGTCTCCGCTCTGCATATTTTTTCACTTGCCATTTCTAAACAAGAGCAACAGATTTTGTTAATCAGTGTCAGAAAGAACTACACATTGGCCACCTTATCCACCAATGGCGCAAACCCTACAGGGATGAAAAATATGTCTGCAAACTTCCTTACTCCTGGCCTTTGCGGCCATGGCAGACATCCAGCTCAGCCCCAGCCCCCACAGCGCAGCTGGCTGCTCCACCTTGTTGGTGTTGGTGTTTTAGCAATAAGCATATTTTGGTGGCTAGATCCCCTTGGGAGATGCCAGAAAGTACCAGCCAGTCTCTTTCTTGAGCAGTGAAACACGGCCCTGCTACTCCCATGCACAGCTCAGTTAGTTCTCTTCTTGTTTCCCACTGAGTCACCCAAGCAGTTGCATTCTCCCAGTTCCAGTCAGAGCAGAAAAGAATCTGGTTCCTCTCCCAAAGCAGACTATTAGCAACAAAAGAAAGATATTTTTAGGCAGTTTGAAAATGGTCTACATCTGCAAAATAAATTTAAGCAAAACATTATTCTATGTGGTTGTCTGAGTAATCAATAAAAATAGCCACCAAGTCATGCATGGCATAAGTTAGGAAGAAGGATAAATGTTCATTTCACAGAAATTATCTTGTTAAGCAGAATCTTCTCCTAGGGTGATAGCAGCTACCAGTAACTTTTATTCTCTGTATTGATTTGTGTTTCACATCCATCTGTTCTGACACTGACCAAAAAAATGTCTCCCTTGTTTAGAAGTGGCAAGCGAAAAACAAAAAATAGCAGGGTGTAAGTGGAGACAAAACTGGAACAAAGCAGTATGCAAAAATTACAGAGCTGAATTTGTGTTAAGTACACTTGTAATATTTTTGAAAGTTTTAGGCCCATTGATATGAAAGCGGAAGGTTATAGTTCTAAATTTTCCAACCTTAAAGGGTTGTCAGGTTTGTATAAATCACAGCACAACTGAAGGGGCAGTTCTTACCACTGTTACAAGCAGTATTATGACTGCTGCAATTGAAAAATACTTGGGGGGAAAATGCTTCTACTTCACTTTTGACAGGACGTTTTGTGGATTTCATTTCATCCTTCCCCTCTCCAGTCAGTACCTTTGTGTGTATATCTTTCCAACAGCTCCAGGGGCAGGAGACATATGCCCCCACTCACAGCTTATGAGCAGCACCTCTGCTGAAGCCTGACTTCTCCAGCTGAAGTCTGGGAGTCTATGTTTGCTGGTGTCTAGTGAGAAGAGAATAAAAGAATTCATGTTTAAGCCCCCATCGATGAGCAGCACATGAACCTCCACTCCCAGTCTGCTACTTGTCTTCACGGGGCTTGTGGGACCTTTACCTTGTCACTTCCACTCCTCTGTAAAGCAGAGTTTAAACAGTTCAAGTCATTTCAAAAGAAATGTGGAGGCAGCCAAATGGAAGCACAGACACGCAAGTGTGTGCTGCTGCACAACACATTTTTTCTTAGGAAATCAGATTAAAACACAAGAAAACTTGACCGTAGCATTCCCTGAGCCTATTTAAGGGAGTCAGCTTCTGAGTGTATGAGGATATTAAAAGAAGCCATCATATTCTAGGAATATCAACTGGCATTAGTGTTAACTACACAAGCATATTTCCACTGCTTCCCAGGTGAGTCTGCAGCTGAGAGCTCTGCTACCTAGAGAAGTAGTGGCTATGCCAGCATGGCCACTCCTTGCTCTATCTGTGCCTTCCAAACTTTGTGAGCAATGGAATACCAATACCAACCTCCCAGAAATCCTATAGACTACCAGGCATCCAGGTCAAAGTTTCACTGGAAAACTCTACAAGATTATTTACAAGGACAACGTATTTTCGGCCGCCAGGCTGCAGTTTGATGAAATCAGTGGTTTATGTCCACCATGATTTCCACCAAAAAAAACTAGTAGCCAGGGAGTAGCCTGCTGATTGGATTTTGATTATGAGTCAAGGGGCAACAAACTAGAGTATTTTCATAGTAAATAAGGGACACATTTGTTTTCAGATTGGATGTGAAAAAAACCCAAAGATATGTAATCTAATCAATCTGAACGAATTAGTACAGACAGGTTAGTAAGAACAGAAACGTGCCATGAGTCAGGATGACCTGTGTCCTGTGGGCCTCTCAGACATTTCTCTCATTTCTCTCCATGTCATAATAACTTTTTCTTTCATAATAGACCTTTGACCTATTTATTTTAGTAAGCATTTCCTGTTCATGTTAATGATTTAAATAAGTTGGTCAGACATACAAAAAGAAATTCATTCATTCCCCAATGACCACAAAAGTTACATCATTATTTAAATAACACTGTATGGTATAGTTTAACGCGTGAGCCTATACTTCACCATGATGTCTTTATTTGGACTAGTTGATAAGCTTTTATAGGAAAGTGGAATTAGGAGTTTTCAAAAATTCCTGTTTCAAAAAGGAGTCTATAGACAAAAATTATCACGAACACTTGACTTCTTCCGATAAACAGTATTAGTGGATAGAGATATAGAAACAGTTTTTCAGTGTAGAATTATATGTTTCCTTGTGGTTTTCTGTAAAAAAACCCAAAAAGCCGACAAAACCCAACAAACAATTTCAACACTGTAAAATCTTCTAGCTAAGGTTTCATCAATTGGTATTTTTAGAATACAGCTGTGTAAAATACAATTGAATGTGCAGTAGGGACACATCCTGAGTCACAAGAAGAAGAACTAAGATCAAATAGGTACATCGAGCTTTAACTTTCATTTAACTGCAACTTTGGCTGTGAATGAAATTAGGAAATGCTGTTGTACTTCATATTTGCGAGTGTATGATGAATTCAGTTGCATTATCAATAAAATACAGGTAAAATCCAAGTGAAGTGGTAGCAAAGCTTGTAGTATAAAAGGGAAGTATATGTATAAATGGCCTGACTCCTTAGATAGTCAAAATTGTCACCAAAGCTCTTGAAATTTTGGATACAATACAATCAGAAGAGCTGCAGAGCTACTTGCCTTACCTTTTGGTTCCTACATAATGACATGTAAAGTTCTGACAAAGGCATGTGAGTCTGAAAGATCATTCTCTGCTTTAGTATGATGCTACTTGGTCTTAACGAGCATGCAGAACAAGGCCAGTGTCTGTCCTGACTGACTTTGCCATTACACAAAGAAAGGAAATACAATTCTGTGTGCATTGCTGTGTGGTAGCTGATAGCGGTGTCTTCCAGGTGAGGAGAACTCTTTTAAAATCCTGTGTTAGACCAGGAGGCAGGTCACCCCTTCAGCCGCCAACCCAGCTGCAGAGCAGTTCAACCCAGTGATCCGGGGCGGGGGGAACTAATCCCTATCCAGGTCACAGCATCGGAGAGAACGGGGGAGCACCTGCCTGGGTCACAAGGCTCTCCGTGTGCCACCATCTCCAGGCAGGTACGCTGCTGGAGGACTGTAGTCACCACATGAAATAGGTTTCAGGGGGAATTTTGAGCACAGGGGATTGCTCTGAGTGATTTCCCTTGCGTCATGGTTAAACCCCAGCCAGCAGCCCAGCCCCATACAGCCACTCACTCACTCCCCCCACCAGCGGGATCAGGGTGAGAATTGGAAGGGTAAAAGGCAGAGAACTCGTGGGTTGAGATAAAGAGAGATTAATAGCGAAAGCAGAGGCCACGCACACAAGCAAA
The DNA here is from genome assembly GCA_018881555.1 of Amblyornis subalaris. Taxonomy (NCBI): domain Eukaryota; kingdom Metazoa; phylum Chordata; class Aves; order Passeriformes; family Ptilonorhynchidae; genus Amblyornis; species Amblyornis subalaris. The sequence goes on from JACAXG010000001.1 coordinate 4,726,125, forward strand.
GAAAAATAAGGAATTAATTCACTGCTTCCCACAGCCAGGCAGGTGCTCAGCCATCTCCAGGAGAGCAGGGCCCCATCACGTGTAATGGTGACTTGAGAAGTCAAACACCATCACTCCAAATATCCCCCTCTTCCTCCTTCTTCCCCCCATTTTACATACTGAACATGATGTCACATGGCCTTGGAATATCCCTTTGGTCAGTTGGGTCACCCATCCTGGCTGTGTCTCCTCCCACCCTCCCATGCACCCCCAGCCTCCTCACCAGCATGGCAGCACGAAAAGCAGAAAAGGCTTTGGCTCTGTGCAAGCCCTGCTCAGCAATGACAAAAACACCTCTATATTATCAACCCTGTTTATAGCACAAATCCAAACCACAGACCCACACCAGGAACTCGGAAGAAAATTAACTCTACCCCAGCCAAAACCAGCACACCTTGGCTCTGCCTGCATGTGTTCCCATGTCTGCACTGCTGAAGCTGCATGCCACACGTTATTTTGGAGCAGACATATGGACCTAGGTCTGCCTATGGACACCTGCTACTTGGGTACTGCTGCTACCAGTGCAAGAGCACAGGACTGACAAAGACTATACAGGTTGCTTGAGACACTGAGTAGGTTTTCCGGAAGTGACATCTACCACTACATAGAGAAGGAGCTCTAACAGATGCCCTGCTTTTTTTGTGCCTACTTCTTTGGTACTAGAGAGCTTTATTTTTCCCCTTTGCTTTGAACAAAGGCAGGAATCCTGCACTTGTGGTCTGAAATAGTGAAAACAATTGGCTTAGTCTGACCAATAAGCAAAACTTCTATTACCTACAAAAAAAAAAAAAATCATATTCAAGGCCTCCAGGGTCCCCAATATTTCTCTTTCAAAATGAATAATTTGAAGTCTATTATTTACACCTGGTCAAAATCAACTTACCTGTTCTGTGACTCTTGTTCATAACTGATTAGCTTTTCAGTGTAAACCGAGTTTAGAAGTCAGGTTTTGTGAATTTTAAAAATAGTTATTCAAGTCGACTATGCAAATGAGCTACCCTATAATCTTATTTGTAAGAGACACCAAAAAATGCTGCAAGCACAAGTGAGAAAACGTAGCTTTTGATTCAGGCAAACAGTACTGGGTGATGGTTTTGAGACATGGAATTGCACCAGAAGTTTTCTGAAAGAGAAAAAGAACTTCGGTGTGTGTGCATGTGTTTGGGCAGTTTTGCTATTCTTATTCCTAATGTCACAGCACTGTGAAGGGCCAGCAGGTCATCCTGTCCTATCTCATCACACCACGGCATTCCCTGGGGATGGGAACAGGSCACTGAACAGTGAATCAAGCAGGTTGGTCAGGACTGGTGGTGTCCCAGCAGCCCCAAAACAAAATTGTGAAAGCTGTGGTGATGCTGAAAAGTAGGCCATGATGATGTGAACTACCCTGCATAAAAAAAAAAAAAAATAGAGTTTTGTGTACACAGTGTCAGAGCACCTGAATTCCAGACTTACAGAAAGATGATGGCTGTGATGGAGGCTTGTTTTTCTCAGAGACTGCAATCTGCTACCCTTGAAGGATATTTTTGCCTTGGGAATTTGTTAGCCCTCTCTCCAGAGGTGCATCCTATCAAGAATGGTTAGCAGATGAAAAATCACTGGATTTTAAAATACAGAACATTTATTTTTTCATGGGCTAATTAGAAACATGCCACAGATACAGAATCACAGCCATATGTAAGGTTCTGTGTCAGATATAAAAGATTATCTAAAGGAAAAAAAGCTTGCCTTTTCCGTTCAACAACACAGGGCTTGTGCAAGTTCCTAGTATTTCACTCAGGAAGAATCAAAGTTTCCTTTCAGCCACAGAAAAACATTGAGCTCTGACTCTTTACATAGTCAAACACAGTGCTAGTAGCAAACAGTCATGCTGTATCAACCTTATTTCCAATACTTCATTTAAATGACAAGAGATATATAAAAGACAAAAAATTCCTTCAATCCCAAGGACTGCTCCAAGAAGGCTTTTTTAGGACTTCAGTAGAGGGTTTTGAGTGAAAGCCATTAGCGTGGGGAACCACTGAGACTCTCTGCAGTCTACTTTTGGAGTCAAAACTTATTCTTACAAGGAGTTGACTCCTTTGGTTCGTGTTTGGGGGGCTGTTTCCCTAAATTTATATGGCTACTCCTTTTGGTAAAAGTCGCTGACAATTCTCAACAATAGGTTATACTCTTGAAATGCTAATGTATATAATCAAAGAAAATTCAGAAGCATTCTGGAAGTGTCCTTTAGTTAGATTTTACTCTTCCTTTTTATTAAGCAGTTTGCTAAGGCCCAGAACTCAGAGCATTTCCAGCAGGATCTGCAATGATGATGGAACAGGTAGTGCTTTCTGGGTGACAGCATCATTGTCAGATGCTACCTCTGGTCAGCAGACATCTATAGACAGAAAATTCTGCAACTCAGAGAATATCCCATTACAGTTGATTTTGGATTCTTTAACACAGGATGAGCAAAAATAATACAACTACCACGGTCAACCATGATTTTATATAGGCAAAGCCACAAAAGCAACATATTCTGAGCTTACTGTTGGTTGCTATCAGCCACCTCAGTTTGTTCAGAGCAGCTGGCATGCACAACTCCCAGGAGACTACATGCAAAAGCCTTATGGCTCCAACACCAAGCGTGAACAAGCCTGCAAGCAAGCTGAACTGCATCTTCAGAAGAGAATACTAGAAACATGAAAACAAAGGCCAAAAGTGATGATGAAGGAAATCGACTACTCACTTTGAACACTTCGAAGTTTAAACCTTCCAGACTTAGAAAATAGTGAATAGTAACTGAACCAGAACACAGTGAATTCCCATAGGAATAAATGCGTCTGGTCACTAGGTGTCAGCCTTGCCTCTACCAGAAGGACACCGAACCTTCTCCCTGTCCCCAGTAACCAGATGCGACTCCCAGCACTACAAACGACCATAGCAGTCTCGTAATCAGGGGAGAGGAGCAGAGGAGGATGTTTGTGCGGGATGCTTGTGTACCTGGTCATAAATATTATATCTGTTACCCTCAGGTTTGGACGCTGGAAACAATGACAGGTTTCTTTCATGCTGAGGAGACCTGACTTGTCATCAACTGCAGAGACAGAAGAGAAATTATGCTCTCTAACAATGAAAACATCAGCAGGGTATAAGCAATGAATCAGTAAATGTTTTGCAAGCCTCACAGTATTTACTGTTTATCCTACAGCACCAGTTCCTGGAATAATGCCATCGCAAGAAAATGCTGGCTCCCACTTCTTAGATTTGCTTCTAGCCTTGCTGGATACAGGAACAATGCTTGGAAACAAGATCCCTGCAGAGCTGAAAACTCTACAGACAACAAAGAAAACCTAAAATGTATTCTTTAAATAATTTCTTGAATACTTACAGTTCATAACAGTACAGTCAGCAAAAACAAAAAGCAATTAAACATGCAGCAGAGTTCAGTGGTGTTTGAAGCATACACATATGTTTCTGACTTTGGAATCTCTTCAGACGGATTTTTGCATCTTGATTCTCATGTTCCCAAGTCTCCAAAATTATCTTGTCTTTTGCTCCAGCCAACTACAGTACCATAGCTGCATGTCAGAGCCCATGGTGGTCTGCTGTCATTGCAGTTTCCTAATAGGCTGTAAGCAAAGGCATCCAGCTCAGCCAAGAACAGTTGGAATACGGAAAACAGGCACTTTTCACAAGACGCAGCAAAAATTACTCATCAGCTTTTTACCTTTCATTTTCTTCTCGGGTTCTCTTAAGGGACAGATAAGCTTTCTCACATCAAAGACAAAGTGAGAGCATCCCAGTGCTTCGCTCCCCTCAGATACATAGAAATGAATGCAGAAAAAATGACCCACGTAGACTTTTGCTACATGATCACATCCTTGCTATAGTAATTCATTTCATGATCATTCCACAGTAAATACCCGTCTTTAGTGATGAACTTGGAAGGGCTGGAGCCTTCCAAATACAACAATAACAACAAACCCCAACAACAAAGTCACAATTAGCCCAGACATTTTACCTAGAAGTCAGGGCAGCAGCAATGTCACATCAGCCAAGTCCAACATAAAATCAGTAGAATAATATTTGGTCTGGAACAGTCTCAAGCCTAGTACATGGTCCATACCCAGACTGCCTGCTGCAAGTATTGTGATGGTCTTGCCAAGAAAAAAGGAAAAAAGAAGAATGAAAAAGAGGGGATAAATGATTGCCTATGCACAAAAACCAAGCATATGTATGGTGTTTCAGGGACCCAGAAATTATTGAAAACAGGAGAAATGGCAAGACCAAATCTGTAGAAGGATCAGTCCCAAGTCTGTGTTTTGTACAAACACCACAAGCCATCACAGTAGCTGTAGGGGGCACCCTATGAGACACACTGGATGCATCTTCTCAGATAGCAGTGAGACAACATCTGTGTTTAAGCACCTCAGTCACCTTCTCTAGCAATGGCTAGAGAAGCCACAAGCACCACTTGCTGAAGCTGACACCTCAAGAGAGGCACCATCATCCTCTCTCACTTTTTCTTTTGCAAATGGAGGCGAGTTTAATTTCCACGCTTTTCTTACAGAGGAAACACACATTAGAGCTAGCACAAACATCAGCAATGTATCACATAAGGGCCAAAAAAGGCAGGCAGGCAAATTTTGAGTGGCATTATCAGTGCAGAGCTGGGAACTGGGAGTCATCCACCTTGAAAGTCACAGGCTTCCAGGTGGGGATGTCACCGATTTCTGTATCCTGAAAAAGCTGCTGTCTCCAATAGTTTTAAAATAACAGTCTGATTGCCAGCATCTCACCTCTCATGGTACCAACATGTCCTGTAGCTTGCTTTTTTCACTACATCATTCACAAAATCAGGCTTATATTCCAAGACAAATACAACCTAGTACCTCAAGCTTCACAAGTTCTTAATGGTGAGCTAAGCAATCCACACTGGCAATATGTTGATTCTGTGGAGAAATTCCAGCTGTTAACTTCAGACATCTTGGGTCACTGAAAACAAAGAATGGGATTCAGCTCCAGATGCTAAAGTTTTGGATGCATACAAGCATGCTGTATATTCCAACTCCTGTCACAGTCAGTGGAGTCCAGAGCGCCATTAAATTGCTCGAATGTCTGCTCCAAGCTGAACGTGGCAATTCTGTAGGCTCTAGATACTGACTGTATCAACCACGTTACTGCAAAAGTAGTGAAACTCCTATAAAAGGAGTTTAAATTATTGTCTACATGTGAGCAATGTAAATTTAGACTTGCCTTAATTTTGAAATTAACACAATACCTCACTATACTAACTTTATAGGGAATTGGATTCCAATTTTTGAAGCTCTGAACCACAGCTACATTCAACAAAGTAAAAAAAGCATCTCCCTTGTCAGATATCAAGTGAATTTATTTTCTTAATTTAAAGTACTCCACAGTGGGAGCAAACTATACCAGCATCACAAAAATCCCTAGAGAGCCAGTTTACTATAAATTTACACATCAATTTATTTTTCATAGACTGCTCTATGTCCACAAACTTCTAGCTATCATTACCTGCCCAAGGAATAAAAAAAATATTAACATCAAAAAAATGGCAGATTTTCAGGCTAAATATTGATTAATCTGCCCATGTTTATAGACTAAAGCACAGACAGGAGAATCTTACCAGGAGACAGAATGAATCTTACAGAGGCAGGTGAAAAGTGCAAGGAGAGACAATCTGGGCATTGGCGCATTGAATGCAAAATTGCCTATCCTTTCATATTCGTATCTAGCGTGTGAAATTACCAATTAAGGGCACAGGCACTCTTCTAGGAGTGTTCATTTACTGATAAACGCCAAATCCATTGCTCAAAGGGCCCTCCAAGCAGCTCAGCATGTGTCTTGGAATCTACAAGGTTAACATGTAAACAACACTAGTGTTGACATTTTTAACAACAAAAGCAACACCAGTCCAGGAAACTCGAGCCACGAGAAACCCCCCCATATAAACAGATGCAGGAATGATCAACAGTTTTCCTGCTCCAGAGGCACATAAAACAACCAGATTTTCAAACCCAGAGTGGGCCAGACAGGATGATACTGTGAGAATGATTGAGCTCTGTAGTTCCCACCACTACAACGGGAAAGGTGAGAAGAGACCTTGGGAAGATGCAAATGCATCAGAGGGAATATTTAGCAAAGGAGACAGAATAGATCTGAGGATAGTTTGCTTCCACTGAGAAACCATACTTCGTTAGACAATGCCATATGTTTCTGCTACAAAAGACCAAGATGAGCCACCTGGGTGGGAGATAAGGCACTTAAAAAGTTCGTACTTTTCCTCTAATGGGTAAGAACTCTGTCACACACAAACTTCTCTTTTCATAGACTAAATCATAACAATAAACTGAAGTGCAGACTTTGAGTTATGTAAAACTATTTCAGGCTGATCAGCTATCAGAAAATTTAAAAAAAAAGGCTGCATGTGGGATATTGAACTAGACATTTTGGATAGACAGAATATCTTTCTTGTTTTAGATATATGTAAGTATAGCAGATAAATATTTAAAATATGGGACTTGTGCAACAATTTCAAATTACTTACAGAACTTGCGAGTGTTCAACAGTGCTAAATTAGTTTTGCATTAGCATTTAAAATCTTACTATAGAAAATAATAGAAAATATAAATAATAGTAGAAAATAATAAAATAGCAATGGGAAGCGATCTTCATCATTGATCACTTTTATATGACTTCCTGGAGCACTAACATCAATTATGCTTCTGTGTCAAAACAATGCTGGCACACTGCCAGCGAAGATTCGGATCAGGGCCACTGATTTATTAATTTAATCATTTTTGGAAATCAGTGGATGGTACAGTCAACTTTTGATTGTTAAACACAAATTCTAGATGAAGTATAATGAAGGCAGCTTATCCAGGAAAAGGGAAAACACACATATTTTAATTCACTTCGTTTTGGGTCCGCAGTCAGCCACCTGTAAGTACAGAATTGATTGGCTGCAGTTAGTAGAGTCTGTTCCTAAGAAAAAGGTGATTTCTAATTATCACAGTATGAAACAACAAGGTTATGTGCTTGTTCATAGGCCTTTATTTTTATTGCAGTCTCACATTGTAATCAGTTTTATCAAGTAATCATTCAAGTATGATGTTGCTGATAAAAATTGACATGGCTTTCAGCATTTTGTGACACAAATAAACAATTTGCTTTTCCAGCTACAGCAGATTGGGTGCTTCTTGCTGTGTAACACATTGTTACACAAAAACCCCCATCAAAACAGGATATCCGAGGCAATCATATATCCTATGAACATGAAAACATGGTCCATATTCCTAAGTAAAGAGAATGGCTTTAGATGCCAGCAATGGCATAGTCTTGCATCTGTAAGCCCAACCCTCATATAAACAGTCCATTGGGATACTGTTTACTATGGGTTTATTAGAAACCTTGTCAATAACTCACTTCTGCTTTTGATAATTCTGTGTTTGGTTGCTAGGAGACTTGTGTTCCTGATGAGATAAAATGAGCAGGAAATCCTCTATGGCCTTGTCACTTTTTTTTGCTAGTAAATAAAAATCTGAACAACTCATATAAATACTGACTACTGTTAACAGAAATGAGAAAAAAAGACAAGCATTGCATATTTTAAATAAAGGAACATATAGCCCTTTTTTGCCCTCTCCGATTATAAGATGATAAAAGATCACCTTTATAAAGTAGAATGACCGGATTTTGTGGAACGTGGCTGTTTTGGCTCCAAGGTATTTGTAGCGTTATAGTATCAGAGCCAGGATACAGCTGCCTTGTGACTAAGACATCGTTCACTGAATAAGTGCTATCCAATCCCTCGACGTCACCAGACATCTGTTTCCTGTTTTCATTCTTTCTTTCACTGTTATCATTTTATCCAAGTTACCCTTTCACCTGAAAACCATTTACTAACCTACAGAAACCAGCGCGTGCACGCGTGTGTGTATCAAAGAAGTTGATTTAGAAAAAAAATTGCTGAAAGCAATTTGTTCATTTTAATACAAAGAACAGAAATGGAAACAAACTTGCCTTCCCCCCGTCTTCTCCTCCCCAAAATACACAATGATACATAAACACTTTTGTCTCCTGGTCTTCACTAATATGACTAACTTCCTTCTTTGCTTCCAGTTAAGTAGCTTTCCTGTTGAGTACCACCACCTCCACAAAATACAATTGTGAATTGATTCATAAAAACAGAAACATTATGGCACAAATAAGGGAAGGCAATAAATACTCTTCCCCCTCTCCAACTCCTTCCCAAACGGAGGCAGTAGTAATATTGTTATTGTAAAGTTATTGTAATAACAAAAACTTGAAAAAAAAAGTAAAAGAAAAGAAGTATTGCTTGTCATTTAAGGTTCCAAACCAACAATCATCAGGATGCAGAACAGGATACATCTAAAGTGAGAAAGTTATTTACTTCGCATTCAAGTTAACACCAACTGTACTTTTTTTGGCACACAGTATTATTCTTAACGTGCCAAAAAAGTGTTGGGCACCTTATAAAATATGAATGTTAATGCACCTAAAACCAAATTCCTGCTATTCATAATCCAATTTTATATTGCTGTTGTTTTGCTAGGTTTCACCTATAATTAAACCCCAAGTCGGGAAAATGACCATTACTGACAGCATTTAACACACAGTAAAAAGGAACAATAGGAATTGAAGAGTAAATTGTCAAAAAATAGTGATTTTCTATTCTTAATCTCTTGATTTCAGTCTATTTAATCAGAATGAGAATAGAAGACTTGTTTTATTTTGTTTTGTGATTACAGATGCTCATATTAATTGACAAGGCAGGTTGTTGAGTGAAGGAAAAGTCTGGACCGGTTGACAAACACCTACAAAAATTCATCCGCTTCTTTTTATTCTGTAAAAGAAAAAGTTTTTATAAAACCTCCCCCATTGAGGCATACCAGCAAAATACAGGTGTTATACAGAAGAAACAGGAGATTCTAGCACACAGAGGAGTTTCCCAATGAGATGGGATGGTTTGGCAGCTACTGGGAACTCTTAAGTAGCATTTCCAAAGGCACATGAAAATTGGAAAACAAGATGACCTCTCATGATCTGGTCTTCTGGACTGTTTCCTGCATTCTTATAACCAAATTATGCCCATTTTAAAGCCAAATTCAGCTTCCATTAAGCCACATAATAGTGAAGCAGCTCACTAACTTCCGAGGAGTCAGAGCACGTTCTGATAGATTATCTTGGTCTCCTCTCTCATCCTTCTTTATTGCCTGGTTCATCATCCCAAATGTCCAAACCTAAGCTTTCACATGAAACCCAGAATGCTCTTGCATAGTAATAATGCACTGTTCTGGACAGATTGATGAATCAAACCTTTGTTGGAAAATATTTTTCAAGACTTTGTCAATTTGGTGTGATTAAAATACTGTTTCCCATAAAAACAATGTGTTCATAACTTTTCGCATTTAAATTCATTTGTCCACTGTCACACCTGCAATCTGTGATCACGCTGAAAACTGAATCTTAACTGGGGACTTCATCCATCACATCCCCATCCTTCATAAGCTGCTGTCACTGTCGTTCATTGACTCTGGATTCTGCTGTGCATATTTATTAATGAGATTACATTTGTGTCAGAATAAGTTTTAAATTGTGTTTGAATAATAAAAGCCATTGAATTAAGATAGCTATCTCCCCCCTCCCCTAAATTTAGATAGAGAGTTATTTTAAACTGCACACCCTGTCTTTCTCAATTGCATATGAAGAAATACGACAAAAATCAAGACCTCTCAAGCTCTAATGCTATTGACGGCAATGGCAAAATCCAAAACACAGCTATAGAATTCAAGAGGTTAATGAAATCTTTTATATTTTGTTATGTCTGGTTGTTTTTATTTTTCCCAAACAAAAAATGCCTCTTAGAGGTATTCAAGATATCTTTTCTAAAACTTATAGTTTTATGCAATATGACTTAAAACTAATATTTTTTACATTGATGTTTCCAATTTTAAATTGAGAGGCGAAAATATAAACTAATTATTAGGTCAAGTTACTCCTTGGAATCATCCTCTGAAACAAATGCAACCTTTTGAAACCTTTTGTTTCAAAAAATAACTGGCACAAACCATTGGAAGAGAAAGTCCCCAGACCCAGTTTATATCAGACTCCGCATTGTTTTCAAATGTTAAGACTTTTGATACAATGTATTATGACAATAAAAAGTTGAGAGCTACACCAGACGATTACATGAACAAAAATTTATGTTTTGTCTAGTATAATAGGAGTCTTAAAAACAAACAAACACACACCACTTCTATCCATTATTTCATACCCAGATGTTTCCTGTACACCTGCAGTTGTCTCCAGTCCTGAATTCATGAGCTATAGTATTTCAACAGACTCTCATCAGTTGGTTTTAGAATTTTCTTGTCTGCCAGGTTTACAATCCATCCTGGAGCAAGACCAAAAAATATCTGTCTAGGATCCTTGCGTGCACTTAACATCTTAAAGAGTTCATCCTTAGTTATGTCTGGTAAGATATAACCATATTTCTTGGCAAGTTCCAGCCTGGCTTCTGCAACCTTAGACGGATCTGCCAGGTACCCCCGATTCCTGGGATCTGTGTAGTAGCGGACGAGGTCTTCAGGTGGGAGCATTCGCTTTGGGATAGGTTTGCCACGCAGGAAAAATACTACTGGCTTACATAAAATTTCTGTGGGCAAACCAGAGAGAAAATTAGTTACTACACTTAATAATACATATTTAAAGACATTAAATGACACTTTCTTATTTTGAATTAAATAATTACATTCATATTAAAAAGTACCAAGCAAAAAATCAAATCTCAAGAATATTCTTGTTCAGAATGAGATAGTGGTTTGCAAGTTTCACTTAACCAAACTAACAACTGTTTTAGCTGGTATTTATCGTGTCTAACTGGATGAGTCACTAACTCTAATACATTTAGAATGCCTACTTTGGAAAGATAACCACAACCAATTTAGATGCTGCCATTTATTTAAAGGACTATCTCCAGGTTTGAAGCAATGCATTTGCATGGCTATTTACACAGTGTGCCAACAAATGTCAATTTAGTGCTTCTAGGAGTATTTTAAGTAAAGTATCAATGGCACGTGCACCTATTTACTCCTTTGTGAGACTATCCTCTCTTCCTTAAGTTTTACTGATTTTGGCAAATTACATTCCAGAACCTTTTAACCTTCTTATTTTTATTATTTTCTGGACTGGAACAAAAAGAACTTGTATCACTCCAGGGTAACATATTTTGCACACTAAAAATGTCTATTCCTCTTCTTCTCAGCCTCATTCACACATGAAAGCTGCATTATTGTCAATAAAATTGCATGAATGAATGTTAGGCAGGATGCAGCCTCAAGCAAAGCAAAGCCTCATTCTTCAGTGAAAGTGTTCTGAAAACAATGGCCATTTTAACTGGAACGATTCTGAACTTCTGTAACTTACTTCCTCACTCTAAGTGGAAAACTATTTTAAATTAAAAATATAAACATCCACAGTGGTTTTTAAATCTATTTTTTCCTCAATTTTCTTAGTGCTAATAAACACGTGAAACAGAAGACAAAAATTCAGAGAAACAATGTCATTAGTTTCTCTATTTACAAAGCCACTTGGATTTCTTTAACTGTTTGATTGATATATGACTACTGACACTGGTAGGACCGAAGAGGTGAATAGTTAAAAAAAGTAAAATTGAGGATGCATGATCACTCATCATTAGGGGCTGGAACTAGATGATCTCTAAGGACCCTCCTGATACAAAGTATTCTATGATTCTATAAACATACGTGTAACTGTTTCTGAAGCTTTCAGAATAAAAGTTGATGACTTTCCTTTAAGAACTGTGTTTGAAACTTTGATTTGGATAATTTAATCTTTGCACATTCAAAACCAAAAAAAAAGGCAGATATTAAAAGAAATTCTTACCCAAACTCCTCGGGTCATAGAATGACGTCGTTACTACACCTCCATTTTTTTCTATGGCTGCAATTGCTAATTCAGATGCCCTCTGCACTTCAATATTTACTTTTGCTGCAAAAATATCAGCACCCTGTAAATTTCAACACATATTATAGTAATATTAAAGTGAGTGTTTTAAGACATACATTTATTCTTCTCTGAAAAGTTGTATGAAACATGAAAACCTGCAAAATATTATGAATTCTCTTTTCCCTGCACCAAGATGGGTAACCAAATTGCTCTCACTCAGTCACCTGGGTTGACTAAAAGAACCCTCTGCATTTCCAAAATATTCACACATTTCTTTCAGTAAGTTTTAGTCTTCTGTAGTAAAATACCTTCAGTTCAGCCTTTTGTCATGCTTCTTAACTCTAATTTTTGCAGCCTCTCAGGTATTATTACAACATCCTCCTGAGTTGTTTCTTTTTTTGCTGACACACAGCGCCCTCTAGTGGATTTATTATACACAAAAATTCCACAGCAAACGAATTCGGAAAATCAAAGATGCTTCCAAAGCATGGGAATGAAAGTCTGAAAGCCTGAAGTACTAAGTGAGTTGTCTGCATACCTCCTCCACCAGCTGGACACCGTAATCTCTCTTGAGAGGCTGCACTGTCACACCTCTGGCATTGGTGAGCTGTGTTAGGTCAATCGGCTGCGTGGGGTCAACTCTGCCCAAATCAATCAGGTACTGCAGCCTCTGGAGACTGAGAGGTTGGTACTGACGTCTGAGGCTGGGGAGAGGAAAACAAAAAAAAAACCAAACGATCCAAACAAAACAATGAGAACTTTACAAAACTGAAGTTTTAATAGCAACTGGTCAACTGAGATATTCCTGTTTTTACCTACTCCTAAACCAAACAAATACTAAGACATTACAGTGTCAGCATTTCTTGGCAAACCAACAAGTTTGTAAATAACTACCACCTCCAGAGTGAATCCAGCTTGGGAGCTTCACCGATAGACAGTCAAAAAACCAGACGTCTCCTCTTCTTCCATATAAATTTAGTGAAAGATATCAGCCAAACCCTGTATGTGCTCCTGCATAGGTTACATCCAGCAAGATTTTTTAGTCCATTACCACTTTACCTGACATCTCAAAAGTGTTGAATGGAATCTCCCTCAAAACAGCACCAAGGAAGAGAAATGTTGAGGAAATTACCCATTAACCCACATTCCCAAAGGGAGCTGAAATCTGTTGTCAACAGCCATTGGCTTCAGCAGAATCTACTTTTGTGTTTTCTCAAGTTCTAGCTACTATACAAATCAATCCCTATAACAGTTTTCCAGTGCCAGTGTCTATGCCTCCTGCACACCATTTATGGTGATGCTCAAAACTTTCTCATACAATCAGTTTAACAGCTGCTATTGGAAGTCTGTGGGTGGTAGCTGAAAAACCGGGAAGCAGCTGATCTCTATTATGCGTAAGCTATGTAAGAAAGACAAGTAACAGAATTTGCGCTGTCAGACAGTTCCTAACGGAGCAAAAGTTCAAGAAGTGGAGGCAGAAGGAGGAGTGAGGTGAAGATAAACAGACATAGACATTGTTGACCACACTGTCCCCCTGCCCCAATAGTGTCCCTTGAGTGCACTTACAGAGCCTAGCTCTGAGATTTTGCAAACAACATTGGAACTACAGAGTACTTTTTTTTTCCACATGCTGTCAGATGTGGTTAAAACAACAAGACCCTAATAATTTCTTGTCACTGCAGGAGCTGGGATTTTTGCTGTCGTTATTCATGAACTTGTGACCACTATTAACATAAGAAGCCCTGTGTCTGCATTCTGCAGTATTTCCTTTGCAGGACTGCGGGTTTACACTGTCTTCAGCTATTGCAAGTGCTTCTTGTTTATTCTTATAATAATTTCAGCAAACTGGAGGACATGACAGTACCTGGAAATAGAATTTGAGTCACATTTCAAAACTATTACAACACCTCAAAACCATTAGAGAAAACACTTTAACAATTGGGACAGGTCTTTAAGTTCTACTGCATGCGTAACATCAGAAATATAAAAATGCACAGCTACTTGATGAAGTTGTATCAGCAAATGGCAATCAAATTGCAAGTCTAACAATTCACAAACAAATACACATTAGTCTTTTCATTCTGAAAAGTTCAGGCTTTCTGAACTGTCTCCTGGGTGTAGCATCTTTTTGTTACTACTGCCTGTAACAGCATTGCATGGACACAGAAGTTTTCAAGACCAGATCTAAAAGCAACAAAATGGCTGTTGACCCAGGTAACATAAATGCTATCTGAGGAAACAAAACCTGCTTTAAACAACACTAAAAAATTTAAATCAAAAATTTCTAATTGTTAGCATAAGTGAAGGAAATATGTAAAACACTGACATACAACTCTCCACGTAAGAACAGTGACTGGAGAAAAGATATGCTAGAAGAGTAATTTTGAACATTAAAAAGGTGGAATATGGACATGACACAAACAAGTGCAATGTGAAAAGAGGACAGAAGTGCCAAATAAGGCAGAATGCCCAAGGAGAACAATGGTGAAAGGTGACTTAATGCCTCATGCAGCAGCTTTGGTATTAAAGAGCTTGTTAGGATCCTAGGTGGAAGAGGTGGGGCACAGACAGACAGAGACCACAGTGTCACTAGGATGAAAAAGCAGAACCATGAAGACAAGCTGAGTTGTTTAGCTAGCAGCAGATCAGAGCTTCTGGTGAATAAAGTGAGGAGAAACAACAAAGCAAGGCTTTGGATTGCTGTCCCATGCCTAACATCCTCACTCCAGTCACTTGGGACTGTTCCCAGTCAGTTCAGTAGGTTATGAGGCAAAGAGAAAAACAAGCAGGTATGGAGGAGTGGTCTCAGAGGAGAAATGCACTCAGCTGGAAGAAGAAGGGTAGCCTGCTACACATGAGGGACTATGAAGAGGGTAAATAAGCAGATGTGTAAACCAACAGGAAAGAAGTGACTTAATCACAAGAATAATCTCACAAGAAATGGGAGATTCTTCTGCTACGGTAGCTGACAATCTGAGAAGAATCCAGGAGGCCTAACTTTTTCAGTTAGACCTCTTTTGGCATATTAAATTCTTGCTTCAGAAGAAAGATCAAGAAAAGCAGACAAAGATTAATCTCCAAGTAAATGCGAAGAAACTCACCTATGTCCCTCATTAAATCCGTATTTTGGGATGGCCAAGTAAAACGGAGTTTGACCACCCTCAAAGCCTAATCGGGGGCGATTTCCTCGTTGTCTTTCTCCTTTGTGGCCTCGGCCACACTTCCGACCTCCATATCTTCCACGGCCACGTCTTCTTTCCTTCAAAACAATCAATGACACATTTAGTCAACTACTTCAGAGATAAGAACCTATAAAACATAAAATTTCAGAGATAAAAACAACTGAGCAAAGTGCTGACTCTTGAGGAAAAATTAAGAAAGAGATCTTTTCTAGGGGGAAAAATAGAAAAGCAGTTAATATGATTTTTGCTGAGCACAGCTCTAGGCCGGCACCACAAACAGTGTGCAGATAAGTCAGCTTCCTTTAGCGGGAGGGATGGTCAAGTCTAGCACAAAACTGCACTTGACTTCTAAACTATTTAGCAGCTCTAGAGAGCCTTGAGCACTTTTAGTAGTGCTGCTTGCTGCTCCCTGTCAGTTTTCCATTCCTCGAGTCCATTTCAGTCCATTTCCATTCCTCAGTTTTCCATTTCAGTCCTCGAGTCTCATCCCCCTGTTCACTAATATTCCCCCCAAACCAGGAGGGATTCGCCCTGGTTTCTTTTCTTAATTTTTCTACCACTTCACAAGGAGACGGGGAAGCTAACATTCAGTTTTGCTTTTGAAAAAGCACTAGAAACAGGAATGTTAGCTGGCATCACACTCCTTTTCTTTGTAAGCCTTCTAACCTTCCCTTTCCAAACATATTAGTGCATCCCATAAATACTTGGAATTAAAAACCTTTTCCTATTCCCATCCGGCCGCAGCCATGGCCCTGAGGTTCAGCCAGCCCCACTCATCAGCTAGTTCTCTGGGGGGATAGCCACACACACGGGCTATCTGTGTGCGTGCCATAAGGCACGCAAATGGCAAGCACCGGGCCAACACACACAGCAATGCCATCCACTCCTTTTCACGCCTATTCTGGCCGGGCCGCTCTCCTGGTCCTGCCAGGATGATGTCCTCCTGACAACGCTGGAGGCAAACCCCACCGGGGCCCGCCGCCGGGACACAGTCCTGGCGCCAGGACCCACCCGGCAAGCTGCAGGCACTCACCCGCTTTTTGGAGCCGGGGTTGGGCCTTAGGTTGGCCAGGCTGACCCTGGGCAGCGAGCGCAGCAGCTCCAGAGCCCTGTTCCCGCCGTTCCAGCTCATGGCCGCTCCCTCCCAAGGGCGCCAGCGGGGCGCACGCCCGGCCACGGCGCTTTACGGCAGGACCGTAAACTGCACCTCCCGCGCCTGCCCAGCAGTGTCGCGCACCCGCCGGTGGGCTGATCCAGTGTTCTAATGGTGCCCGAGCTCAGAATTCCAATGGTTGGGCAAAGAGACCTGACTACGTTTCGTTTTCTTGCACCTTCTGTTCTGCTACACATAACTCAGCCGAGTGTTTCCAAGCCGAGCCTTTAAAACCATCAGGCTGCATTATAACCCGACTGGCTGTGGTACACCGGACCTCGCTCAGCTGAAGGTGCTGTGCCCCTACATGTGTCCATACAAACACTTCAAAGGCGGCCAGACTGGGGTGAGAATGGGGAGGGTAAAAGGTAGAGAACCCGTGGGTTGAGATAAAGAGAGATTAATAGGGAAAGCAAAAGCCACGCACACAAGCAAAGCAAAACAAGGAATTAATTCACTGCTTCCCACAGTCAGGCAGGTGCTCAGCCATCTCCAGGAGAGCAGGGCCCCATCACATGTCATGGTGACTTGGGAAGACAAACACCATCACTCCAAACGTCCCCCCTTCCTCCTTCTTCTTTCTTGCTTTATATACTGAGCATGATGTCATATGGTCTGGAATATCCCTTTGGTCAGTTGGGGTCACCTGTCCTGGCTGTGTCTCCTCCCAGCCTTCCATGCGCCCCCATCTCCCTTGTCCACATGGCAGCACGAAAAGCAGAAAAGGCCTTGGCTCTGCATTAGCCCTGCTCAGCAATGACAAAAACATCTCTGTATTATCAACTCTGTGTTCACCACAAATCCACATCAGAGCCCCACACCAGCCACTGGAAAGAAAATTACTGCAGCCAAGACCGACACAGACACTTTCCTAGTTCTGCTGCAGCACTTGATCACATGTATTATCTTTTAAACTTAAAAGTGGACCTACTGGAAAACCATACAGCAGTTTCCATCAGTGTATTGGTCAGGTGGGAAGCGTGTGCAGGATGCAGGCTTTCTGGAGTGAAGAACTGAATTGTAGAAGCTGCCACTGAGGAGTTACAGAGCAGAAAGGCCAGTTCCCATTGTGAAAGTCAGCTGATACTCTTCAGTGTTATATCCTGCTTTCTGTCCTGAAACTTCTGTTTGACCAATACCTTCTTCCATGTTGAAAGCCTGCTTCAGATTGGAGTAGGGGTCAAGCATCAGCTCTGCCAGTCCTGAAAGTAAATGGGGCTAAAATGGAAATCATGCTGCAGAAATCTGTGAGTTTCAGTATGAAACTCTACGGCTTCTTACCCCTTTCAAAAAAATTAAGAAAAAATCAGTGTAGCAATACAGAAGATGCTGGTGTTGACAACCATCTTATCTAAGCCCATTTCAGCCTCTAGGGTAGGGAAAAGTACATAATTTAGAGCATGGTTTGCCTTGTAAAGCTCTCACTGCTTGAAATAAGGCAGAAAGGTATCATACCTATGATAGATATCTCACTCCAAAAAGACAGCCAATACATCRCATCAATGTTTGGAAAGTTCAGAATTCAGATGTTTCCAGCAATTCCTTCAGGATTCCTGAAGGTCAGTTTCTCAAACACTTGTCTGTAACCAGCAGACTGCCCCATGCCCACAGAGGCCACCCCACTGCAGTGTGACTGACTTGCTTGTGCCCAATCCATGCAGAGCTCACATTACTCCAGTACCCCCGAGCCATGCCAGCAACAACCACAAATTCCAGTAAGACCTTTCCAGCTATGCTGACTAAAATATTAAAATCTTCTTCTGTTTATGAGCAGACTATTGACTTACTAGGCCGGAGGTCCAGCAGCAGCTCACCTTCTGGAAGTGACATTTACATGGTAAATAGCAGAGTAGAGAGGGAAAGCAAAATTTTGTTTGTGTCCCAAAAAGATGATCTACATCAAGAGTCAGGTTCGGCATACTTGATAAGCACCTGACATAATGTGAAGCTCCTAATCTTTTAAGAACTTTTTATACATAAACCGTATTTTCTTAACGGACTTGAATTGGGTACAGTACATGAGGCAGGAGCACACGCTGAAGTAGAGACAAATCAAAACACAAAAAGTTACCTGTGAAAATAATCCGATTTTAGCAACAACAGGGGTGCCCTGGCATAAATACCACGTGTCAAAGCAGCCCAACAATCATGGCAAAAGAGGATGCATGTTCAGTGTTACATGACTGGCACAAAGGCTTCTGCAATAAATTTTATGCAGCCAGTGCTGGTAATATTGATGAGCAAAAGCTTTGTGAAAAATCGTCCCTCTCTGGTATGGAACACACCAGCGGGAAGGATGTGGAAGAAGTATAATGTGCATTCAGCTGCTGTTGGAGATGCCAAAAAAGCATCCATGTCAGCCAGATACCAGCCAACAAATACAATGAGTAGATTGATTTTCTGGGAGTAAATAACTGACAAAGATGTATGGAAAAGAATACAAAGAACACAGTATTTCGTTTTGATAGAAATGTGTTTGCCATATATATTCAGAGTTGGTCTAAATATTTGGAATGGACTGGAATGATCCAGTAACTTCAGTCAGAGTGCCTGAATAGCCTAACACCTTTCAAGATGAGTAAGAGCCAGAGACTTGTGAGCTGTAAGCCAAGAGATTTAATTTGGTGGTGAAGGCATCTGATCCGATAAGAACAGATGAGCCCCGTCTAACAGTGCTGATTGCTGCATTTGTGCTCCTTTTCCTGCCTTCCCGTGACTTAGTCTTTTACATTTTACCTATTGAAGAATACCGTAATTTCCCTTTCCCCCAGTGCCCTATAGCATAGCACAAGCCGCCCGCCCGCCCGCGCCCCTCCCACCCGGCTCCCGCCGCCCTCCCGCGCCGCCTCCCGCTGCTGGCCCGTGTCCCGCCGGCCGCCCCGCAGCCCGGTGTATGTGCGGCAACAACATGTCGGCTCCTCTCCCTGCCATCGTCCCGGCCGCCAGGAAGGCGACGGCCGCCGTGAGTGCGGGCGAGGGCGCGGGCAGGGGACGCCGCCGCCCCGCTTTGTTGGCGCGGCGGCCGCGGGCGCGGGCGGGGGGCGAGGCGCGGCCGGCGCCGCCGGGTCAGGGGGATGGCGGCGGCCCGGGCCGGCGGGTCTCCCCCGTTCCTTGCCTGCCGGAGGGGGGCCGGGCTCGGCACCTGGAAGGTCAGCGGTGCCCGCGGGGAACGGCCGCTGATGGCGGCGGAGCCGGGGAGGGGAAGTGAGGGAAGCGGAGTTTTCTGGAGAGCAAGTGGTGCCGTGCTCCGAACTATGTCTGACCTTGGGTGGGCGCCTGGGGCTCGTGGGCGAGGTGCGTTTGGTTGTTCAGTGATCTTAAACCGCTACGTTTGTTGTCTTTCTTTTGTTGTTTTATTTCCCTCAGGTCATTTTTCTTCATGGATTGGGAGATACCGGGTGTGTATTCTGATCTATTGCATACTCAGTAGTTATTATACTTGCAAATATAATCTGCATGTTTTAAACACGTGAGCAGTTGAAATTTACTTAAGCTTCTTATTTTGCCCTTTACTGAATGCAGTGGCCAACAACAGATGAAACTTCACGTGTCCTGCAATGATGGTGACTACTCTTTACTTAAAATTTTTCACCAGGTCCTCAACAACTTTTTATGCTCTCTTTTCACTCACTTGCCTAATTTGGGTCTCAATGTGATCCCTCTTTTGTTCTTGAGACAAACTTGGTGGAAAAACAAGTCTATGGTTGTCCGATCATTTGCTTTCCTGAGAGTGGGTTTCTAGTTATTCCTGTGCTTGTCTGATAATTTGGTTTCCTGAGAGTGGGTTGGTGGTTATTCCTGTGCTTGTCTGAATTTAGAGTTCTCTTTTATTCTGGACCTGTGGATTTCTGCTTTGCCAATAGGTGCAGTTAGTCCGTGATTTCTTCTTCAATATGTCTGTCATACTTAAACTAAAATCCAGACCTATTTCATTTATCTAAGCAAACTCCAAAGTAGTCACCTGACGTGTACAGATTTCTATCTCTGAAATATGGTCTTCAGACTCCATAAAATCCCACCCAAATGAAATGTGAAATGCCCTGTTGCCTTGTTCCTGTTATTTCCATGTTTGAGTAGAAATGGAAAGACTAGTAGGGAATTTCTGGGAGGCATTCTAGCTCTGGTGTAATGTTTCCATTTGAAGCTTGTGTGTGCCCAGAAATAAGCATGCATTCATTAAAGCCATTGAATTAACAAGTTAAGAGAATGTTGAAGCCTTTTTAGTGGAAGAATTTAGAGCAATTGGCACTTAGATACTGAAAATAAGTAGCATGAATACTTTGTCTATTGTGCTGCCTTGTGGGCATATTTACATAATACTTTTTGAGAACATTTTTTGTTACCTGGAACTTGAATGTTGCCTCTAGGTTGAAACTTGCTATATTTAAGATGTAATTTTTTTCTGAAAGAACTAAAAATAGTCAGCTGTCAGAATTAAAACTTGAGTAACCTGGACATTCAATAAGTTAAGAGTCAAGTCCATGCACTTGGCAGTATTCTACAAGTGGAGATTTTTGCTCTGATTTGTTGTACTGGCACAACACCTTGTTTGCATTATACCTCTTCCTTTCTGCTGGTAGGATGTAGCTGAGGCAGCAGTACTGCCTGCATCTTGGCACCAAATGTTCAGCAAGTGTTTGCAGAATCTTTGGAGCTTTTGGAATTTGAGTCCTTGCAAATCGGGTTGATGTTGGTTTTGGCAAGGGGTAAAAAATAGAGACTTTCTTTTTAACCTAAGTTGTATTCTTTAGACAAGGTGGCATTTCTATTTCAGTGTCAAAGCTAATGCCTAGTCTCTAACTTGCAAATGCACTGAGCATACTGGAATATCTACATTTAACGTTTGTAAATGTCTACATTTACAAACTGCTGTTTGTTGTTTTGTTTTGTTTTGTTTTGTTTTTTTTAAATAAAAGCTGTAGTAGTGACCCAAAAAATTGTCTAGAAGTGAACTTATTAACAATTTTGTAACTTCCTCCAGTTTAAACTGACCTGTTCCACTTCACATGAATTTTTAAATTGATCACTTCAGTTTACCAACTGTATTTTTCTTACTCTGGAAAGAGTCTGACAGAAGGTATGGTTCTTTTCTCTCTTAGCTCCTGTATAAATGGTACTTATAGATTGGCACATACTTGTTAAAATTTGAACAAAAAGTGCAACATAGAATTGTTTGAAGGAGTCTGCATAAATATGTACACAATGTTGCTTTTCAAACCTGTCAAATTAGTCTTTCTAGTTGGCTAAAAGATGTTCCCAAATTCTTATGTAACTATTTTTTCTCGGTCATATTTCTACTTTAGATTCTTACTTGGCCTTCTGTGGTACTGGAAATATTGTGCGAGTCGTATTACCTGAAATTTATTAATAGGATATATAAAAGTATTGGTAGGAAATAGACTGAGGTTCACAGTCAGTGCTTCAAACGTCTGTGATGTCAGTGTGTTGGAAATGCCTTTAGGTAGCATGCATTAACTTTTCAGGATGATACTGAAATTAAAACTAAACCAAACATGCTTTTATGGCTGGTCTGCTGTTGGTCTGATTAGTTCAGCTATGTCACTGATGAATTTGTTGATGTTTTCCTGCTTAGAATCAAATTTCCAGTATCTAATTTAGTGAGTGAGTTAGGAACACTGAATGATGAGAAAAATCAAGAAATACAGGTGCTATTGAGTGTTCTGGAAAGCCAAGTGCAGGCACATGCAGTGGTTCTGCATGGGTTCAGATTTGGGTCAAAGTCAGTTCATGTCTAGATGAGGCCTGGAATGAGTCTTTAAGTTATGCTTTCCAATGTTGTGGTTTGGAGGAAGCTCGTTAACTTGCCTGCGATGCAGATCTTGTGCTGTTACGGGCATTCATGTACAGTATGTGCTTCAGATTAAAAAGCTGCTGCGGTCTGGATTGTTATCAGGAGTCCCTGAATCCAAGAGCATTCGAGCTGAGCTGAAGTTAACGGGTCTGATTGATTAAGTTGGTCTCATGTGGAGTTAGCTTAGATGTCAGTTTGCTACTGTCCCACATCAAGAAATGTGCTTCAGAAAGCACCAAATTGGCTGTCAAAGAAGTTGCCCTAACTGCAGCAGCAGCAAAGCAGCCTCTGAGCTGCCTGGAAGCAGGATACCTGTGTGCATCTGTTGTGGCACACAAATTAATAGAGCCAGACAGATACAGACCGGGCTTTGCCTGGAGCCAAAGTGGTATTTCTGTAGCTGTGCCCCTACTATGGCAGTCAAAGTAGATCAAGTCTCCCTGATTGTATATGTGCTACATTCAGAGGCTGAGCAAACCTTCTAAGTTTAGTACTGTATTCAGAGTATACTGTGGTTGATGTAAACATTTTCTAGACGTGTGCTTATATTGATCTAATTCAGCATATTTCATACTTGTTCTGTTCTAATGCACCAGCACAAAAATAAGAGCTAAGCCAAAATATAAATGCAATTGAATATATTTTTTGTTAACAGGCACGGATGGTCAGAAGCGCTTGCAGGTATCAAAAGCCCCCATGTAAAATACATTTGCCCACATGCGTAAGTTTGTAACTTTTCTTGTTTTACCTTTTTGTGTAGAGTTGCATGTTAAGACACTTGCACAGATGATGAAGTCCAGTGGTATTTGGATCTCTCTGCATTTTGTTTTTTTATATAAAAGCCCACTCTAAAATCATGCTGATGCTATTAAATGTTTTCTTGTTTTTAGGAACTGCTGTGTGATTTACTTTGGGGCAAAAATGCGTTTTTTGGTTTTGTTACTAACTCAGACTGAAAACGTATTTGGAAAGTTTCATGTGCAAAGTTACATTATTTTGACTTTTTTTTCCAGTGGACTGAGTTGTTTCTTGCTTTTTTTTTCACCCCCAACAGTCTTTTGTCAAAAACAGTTTTATCAAGAAGTAACCTTTTTCTTAATTTTACTTACCATTACATATAATTTGTATTAGGTACATGTACATAAACTTGGGTGTGTGTATAGTAGATTGAAACTTGCTGTAGGTTACAAGGAAATTTAAAGATGCACAGGATATTCATATTTTCAGCAAATGATGCAATTTGAGCTGTCTGTACAATTTGAGAAGTGAAATACTTCTAAGCATGGTCAGGCATCAGTATTTAAGGCAGTAAGATTTATCTAATGTTTACTTCGTGGTGGAAAAACTAATTAAGTATAATCTTAATTTATTTTAACACAAAATTCAGATTGTCTTTTGCTCCAGTGGTCTTGGCTTATGTGGAGCAGAGATGATAGGGAGAGAAGGAAGCAATGTTTTCGTGTATTACTGAGCTGTGATTTATTCATTTACTTTACCACATGGCCATGCTTTGCTGAGCCATTCAAAAGGAGCTTAGCAGTATCTGCTGTTTTCTTTGCTTGCCCTTTATCTTCTTTCAGTCCTTCCCCGCAGAACTTATGCTCCTCAGTTTCCATAGATTAAAACTAAAGCCAGATTTGATCCATGGCATGGTCCATTGAAGCTGTCTTGGTATGGCTGAAAAGATGCCACACAGCAGCATAGGGGTGGGAAGGAGCCCTGCAGTGAAGGCAGGCACTTCCTAAGCGGATACAGCTGTTGATAGAAACATATGTGGCCAGACTGGGATCCACCAAGTGCTCCATTTGGCTGCTTCCTTAGGTCTGGTGATGATTCTGTGTAAGGTCCCTTAATCCACTGAGCGTGCGTATGGAACTGCTAGAAATAACGCTCACTTAGAAATAACTAAATAATATACGTATATTAAAAATATGTATATAATATTTATGCACTCACACACACATACGCACACATTTAAAGCAGTTCATTAATGTTTTGCTTGCTCKCCATAGAGTGTAGTAATTCAACCCTGGATATTAAATGTGTTTGGGCTGGTAGGTTTCAAGAGAATTTTTTTCAACAAGTGCTGCAAAGCAGCTAATGTTAATTACAGTTTAAAAGTAAGACAGAGTTAGGGGGTAYGTAATTTCATGACGTAACTGCATGTGCATTATTGAGTTTCGGTATATATCTTATGTCAGTGGTGTTCATTCTCATTTCTAGACCAGTTATGCCAGTTTCTTTGAACATGAACATGTCTATGCCATCATGGTAAGTATTTGTTCAATTGCAGATGATTCTAGTCAAATTATATCTGGGGGTATGAACTCATTGTTCTTAATTTAAAATCATGAACAACCTGAATGTCTGGTTTTAATCACATATAAGTGTAAAAACCTTTTTGCTTTTGTTCTGTTCTTATAAAAGGGCTCTCATGAGTACACTCTAATTATCCTTTTGTATCTGTGGTAATGGTAATTCCTCAGGACTAATCTGTATGTCTTAAAATCAAACCCCATTTTATTTTACAGGTATAGTCTGTAGTATGCGTTGTGTCTGAATTCATAGTCAGTAGAAGTAGAGACTTGGAGTGAAAATATTATTGCTACTAGTGAGTAATATTTGGTGGGTCAGTAGGATATATAGAAACTGTTCTTTAGGACATCAATTCTGAACAGAGAACAAGAAGAATATGGTAGATTTCAATGATCTTAAACAAGTCTTCAGTTTTGTTGGGTTTTGGGTCTATTTTTTCACCGTAAAGTAACTTGTGTTTGTTTTTCTTGTATTTTTTCAAACCATATTTTAATTTGTACATGCAGCAAAATTCCTGCTAATATTTTTGAGCAAATATCAAAACTGAGCTGCTTAATCTGCAGTAAATTACAGAAGATGTCAAAACTCAGAAAGGCCTTGTTGACTATATTTAGCCTTTTAAGCCACATTCACAGATTGTCCACTGTTTCTTGTAATCTATGGGTAGTTGATACTAAACAATATGTCCGCTAACATTTTTGTCTGGAAAACATCCAAACTTTATTATTTGTGTATTAAGGAAGTGGAATGGATGCTCTAATGAGTAATGCTCTTGTTGATGTTTTTGTAAGGTTTGATATCATTGGACTTTCTCCAGATTCACAGGAAGATGAAGCTGGGATCAAGCAGGCGGCGGAGAGTGGTATGCTTAGGAATATTTTGTATGTCTTAAAAGTACTTCTGTGTGTTCTTAAAAATGAATTGTCAGGTTTGAAAATTGAAACAGGTTTTCCAAAGACAACATTTTTTGGGAAAAGAATATGTATATGTTGTATTATCACTGACCAAAGTTTAGCTAGATGAGCTGTTTATTGTTTGTTTGTTTTTAAATGTTATTAGTAAGTAGAGTAATTCAGCAATATAAACACTTCGTACTCTCAAATATGAAATATGGGAACAAGTGTACTTTTTTTTAAGAGCTTTAGGGTAGCACAGCAGGTTAGAGCTGTGTTAGCATGCAGTTGTGTTGCTTTTACTTTGAAGAGGATACCATCTTCCCAGCAAAGAGGCTTTTGCAAGACGTATTTGCATGTTTTTCTTTTTGGAAATTATACGGTGGCACTGAAATTTCTGATTGTGCTCTAGATCTTTTGTTACTTTCGATGTATAGCAGTCTAGATTTTCCTTTCACTAGCTTTCTGTTGATGCCAGGAGAAGGTATCTTTCCTCTTCTGGACTTTCTAGAGACTGGAATGGATTTTAACTACTGGCCTTTATTTATGTTGCAGTTAAAGCACTGATAGATCAAGAAGTAAAAAATGGAATTCCTTCTAATCGAATTATTCTGGGAGGCTTTTCTCAGGTAAGGTATGGCTGGAAAGAACAATTGGGGAAGTAACTTAGTTTCTTAACTTGGGAAACCCAGACACTGATATTGAAAACAGCTGATGGTAGATACCTCTAAAATCTTAAGGTGTCAAATTTCCTTTGCTTTAACAAATGAAATTTTTTAGTTTTATGCAAATAATTACTATTCACTGGAAAATCAATATGCATGTGTAAAAAAGGTACTAAAATTAATAGTCCGTTTAAAATCTTTATGGACATAACCTACGTAGTTTTGCTTGAAAATCTTGGTAGTATTTTTGATTGAATTTGGTAGATATTTGGTGGTCTGGGAAATCTTTCCCTTCATACTTGTMAGGCATTTGCGGTAGGTGGGTTAGTAGATTAATGGTCAATACATCAACGCCCCAGTCTGCATGCAAATAAATTAAATATTAAACTAGTGATAGTACTGTTGTAAGTAATAGTCTTTATTTTTATTTGACATCTGTTAGTTACAGTAAATTTGCTGGTTTACTTCTGAATTGACCACATGGATTTGGAGGGGAAGAGAAAAAGCAAAACAAATGTACATAAATAGTCTTTTTAGTGTTGGCTCTAAAGAAGAATAGATTGGAATAGAAAAAGACTTTTAAAGGAGGAATCAGAGATCTTGAAACAAACATTAAAAAGAACTTTGTTGTCACTATTCTAATACTTATATCTTTATTTTAGGGAGGTGCTTTGTCATTGTATACAGCTCTTACAACACATCAAAAATTAGCGGGTGTCATCGCCCTCAGCTGTTGGCTTCCTCTACGGGCCTCTTTTCCTCAGGTATTTGTTTCTTTCCTAAGATAATTTGCACTTGGGGAATGAGTATATCTGAAGATTCTATCTTGTGTAGGAATTAGTGGCCATCACTATTACTGGATGTCAACAGTTATTTGTTAACTTGGAAGTTTTTAGAATGGGGCCCTGGMGTTTTAGATTTTGTTAAATAAGGAAAATGAAGAAACACTCAGTAGCTATTTCTGCTTAAAATGACACTCCTAGAAAATTTAAACCATATAACAAATTTTTCTTGAAGATTTACTCTCTGCTATTTGTTCCACCTGCAAGGCACTATCTTATTAGAGACTGGGTGTTTGAATGAAGTTTCAGGTTTTTTACTTGGCCAGAATTAATGATTTTCTGTTACAAAATGTTTTGCCGAAATTTTATTTGCAGGTCTTTGAGATTAATGTGTTGTCAGGTATAGAGCTTACTTCTTGAGGAGCTTGCAGACTATACATTGTACTTTTTTCCCCTCAGAATTCAACTTACTTGTTATGCCACAGGGCATAGTGCCATGGGGTTATTTTATTTCAAATGTGTTAGCCTTATTTCCACTTAGTATCTCTTTCTTCTCTTCTCCTGTCTAATTCTATCCCTCCCAGGGCCCTATCAGCGGTGTCAACAAGGATATTGCTGTTCTTCAGTGCCATGGGGACTGTGACCCGCTGATTCCTTTAATGTTCGGTTCCCTCACTGTTGAGAAGCTAAAGAGTATGATAAATCCAGCCAACGTAACCTTCAAGACTTACGCTGGCATGATGCATAGCTCGTCTATTGAGGTAGGGTTAGTTTTTGTTTGTTCAGTTGGTTTTGGGGTTTTTTTCCAATAACAAGTGCTTCATGCTACTTATTTTGGTGAGTAACTGAATGCTGGGCTAAAAAAAGCATCCAAAGCAAAAGCTTATATGACTGGTGAGAACTTCCTCCTAAGATTGTATTTTTGGGACTATTTTTGGCAACTTGGTCTATAAAATACTTTTTTTCCCAAATTTTTTATTATTTGCTCAGTAAAAAAAGAAACAAAAACCAACTTGAGTTAAAAGGCAGATTCTCATAGCGTAAATCCAAGATGGTATTTTGGAGAGAAGAATCCTGGTGGTTCTGTGGATGGAGACATTGGAGGAACAGGGAGGGCAGGCTGACACTATGGAAGAGGCAGCGTCAGAACCTGTATTTATGGTTGTGGCTCAGCAGACAGCTGAGCTGATGTAATAATTTCCTGCTGCCAGAAAGGCGTGGACTCCCTCTGCTCGTGACCT
This sequence comes from Amblyornis subalaris, assembly GCA_018881555.1. Lineage (NCBI taxonomy): Eukaryota > Metazoa > Chordata > Aves > Passeriformes > Ptilonorhynchidae > Amblyornis > Amblyornis subalaris. Next base: position 4,754,208 of record JACAXG010000001.1, read on the forward strand.
TGTGGCCCTCACTTCCTCCTTGCACTGGCTCTGGAGCAGGTCAGAAACTTCCTTGAACCATCTGAACTTGCTAAACTGGCAAGAGCTGCTGGCTCCAGTGTTTGCAGCTGTAGGGAGCTGGAGCATCAGAACTCACACAAAGTAGGTGATAGGAGCAAGAAACGGAAGAGAAGGCAAGGAACAGATTGCTATTTGTCAGCAGCAGTAACATTGTTAATTTGGGTTGTTGCATCTTGTGGAACCTGTACCTTTGAACAACCTCTTTGTAACATTTACACAGTAGTATTGCATTTAGACTGTAATATTGCTGAGTTGTTACACAAATACATTAGTAATGTGTTCTTTCTTACAACAGTGGCTTAATTAAAAATAAAAATTAACATGGGTTAGTTTCCCAGTCTAGTGTGCTGCATTGTTTTTCCTTGAGGAAGGAAAGGAAGGAAACATCATGAAAACAAAACTGAATGGTTAGGAGGAGGAGCTGCTGGCTCTTCATGCTGCTGCTAACTTGTAAAGGTTTAAAGTATGCATGAAGCTATGGCCTTAGCTACGTTCAAACTCTATCCATAGTCAGCCTGGTGCTGTTGAGGTCACTTGATGGTTAATATGTAGCTTGCCTGGTCAACTTCAGAGAGATAAAAGACATAGTCTTTGCTCTTTTTCTTGTATTTTAGCYTCTTCTAAGTGTATAGTGCCTTGAAGTTATCAGCCTTGACTTGTGTTCAAAATGGTAATCAAGTAATTCATTAGTCAATATTTCTAGCCCAGCTGCTCATTACAGCTGAAATGTTAAAGCATGATTTAGTGTACTGATTATGTAGTAGTAGAGAACTTTGACTAATACATACTTTTATCTTTAAATAGGAGATGATGGATGTAAAACAGTTCATAGACAAACATCTACCTCCTGTAGACTGAACTGATCTGTGAGAAGCCTTCTATATAAATACACCAGCATCAACTGTGGTAGAGTGTTAAATCTTTTCATATGCCTGATAGGAAACATTATTTCTATACCTGCAGTGTTACTACTGTGTTGCAAATTTATACTTACAATGAAGATTAAATAATACACATGTACAAGAAATGATAATCTTTTTAGTATTCATCACCCAGTGGTGGGAAGTATATGAATGAGGGAACTAAGTAACAGTGACAGAATGTAACTGTTTTAAGATGTCTGATTTTTTTTTCTTGATTGCAGAATTTTGAACTATTTGTACAAGTAATAAAAAACTAAATTTAAGTGAGTAACATAGATTTGACCAGTTCAGTTGTACTTGAGACATAATTTTTTTCTTAATGCTCATTGAAAATATGCATTTTTTTAATGTAATGAATGCATAAAGAACACACCATAGAACACAGTGGGCATATGATGGTAGAATGATAATATAATGGTAGAATGATAATATAATGGTAGAATGAATGCTACCAAGGATAAACTTTGAGGATTATATGTTAATCATTCAACAGATAAGGAGGGTTGTTCTCTAATGGCTAGAAGTCAGTGAAGGTATTTCTTATATTTAAACCACCTCAATTTTAAAATATTCTTACAGGTAAATACTGTGGAAATTCTAAAGGGACTCATTCCTTGTTAGACTGTTGTTTGTTGCTTATTRTCTTTTTTCTTTTAAACTCATTGCAAATGTTGACTTGGAACAGAATTCTAAAAAAGTGCATAGAATTAATTTGAGTTTCATTAAAAAAATTCCTGTTTTCATACTGAATATTCATCTTATGCTTTAGTTGTAGCATTCATTTGTTTATATATTTCACATTAACAATTACAGAACATAGTTTTGATATTTTTTCTGTCTGCTTTGAAGTAAATAACTGAAAATAGTGCAGCTGTGTAATTCTATGTATTGTTGAACTCTAATCTGTAACACACACATTGACTTAGCTGAATTATTTTTTACTAGAAATATAAGTGCAATTGGAATATAACCTACCTAAACTTTAAATTGATACTATTACATGATACCATATAATACTTTCTCTTATTGCATGTTGAGACTTGATTTTTTTTTTCCAAATAGGAACAAAGCATTTTATTTTCAAATATATCATTCTACATTTCCCAAGATCAGTATAGCCTACGAATATGAAGACCTATCCTGGAAAAAAAAGTAAATCTACAAGATACAGAATGTTTCTTCTTTGAGAAGCCTAAAACTGTAGAATGCACTGGGTTACAGGAATTGATGCACACTCAATAGCTTTTTGCAGTTAAGAGCCATAATTTACTGCTGGAAACAGCTGCTCTGTAGCATTCAGAGGCTGTCACCATACTAGGAATGTTTAAAATCATGCACTACACTTTTTACTGCATAATATGCTGCATAACAATGTTCTATACTACAATATGCTTTCAGTCAAAGAATATTCCTATTCTGGATGTATCTGTCATGTCAGCACTGTGCTTCACACCTGCTTTTAAGGTACTTTTCCTCTCCCAGGGGTCCTCTTACAGTGTATGTGGATTTACATCAGGCATCTGCCAGTACAAATACATACATGAGGAATTACACCTTTATATCTCTCCTTTAACATTGCTGCTGCCAGAGATCTGACTTGTTTACCTAGCCTGAGTTATCAGTTTTCAGTGCTCTTTTTTTTTTGTATGTATTGCACTTCATTTTTAGGAAGCTGCTTCTTTTCTAATCCAGTTTCTCTGGATTATTAAACATCTCTTAATATGTAAAATTGAAAAGGAGGGCTTTCTCCTAAATGGCAATGAAACAGTTTTAGATATTCCATCTGTGTAGTTAAGAGGGCATTTTTATTAACTTTGAAGTTTAATTAGTCATTTCTCTCAGTCGCTCTCTTCTATAGATCTGCCAATTTGTCTTTCAGTTAATTTAGTTCACAGAAGAAGCCATAATATTATTGTAGTTGTGCCAAAGTTCTCTTGAGAAAACATTATGTCCTAGCTTGAAGTCATTCCCAAACTGCATTAGCTAATTTTGCAATCCTGCTGAATTGCAGTCTTGGTAAACAAACTATGTGTTATTTCTCCTAGTTTTTAGCTTTATCTTCATTCCCTTGTTGTCTAAATATATCCCTGAATATTGGTGTGTTTCCAAAGTTCTTGCACAAGCTTCTACTTTTTCCTTCATTATTTTCATGTTCTGTTTGTAGATTTGTTGATAATGCTGTTCAGCTATCTTAACTTCTGATTGACTGTGCTCATTTCACATATTTCTTCTTCTGCAAGAATTAGTTTTAAAAAGTATTTCCAAGATGTTAAAATGAGACCAGTCCTAGCTTCATTCTGTGTTAGCTTCGTAACACTTTCTTCAGTTTGGTGAACTATGTTTACAGCTTGTGGTCAGTTTCTAGTAGTTAGACACTCTAATCCAAGTCAGCTTCAACTGTCACTGTCATGATCCTTTCAGATGTTTTTCTAGAAATGCTTTTCATGTGTTAACTTTGTTCAAATATTCAGCAGTCAAAACAAGATTCTTTTTTCATACTGTTGTTTTGCTGCTTGCTTTATCTACAAAGAGCTGTGTTACCAAAGTAAATATAAATAAATGCTTTGACTTACTTTGAATTCTGTATTCTAGGAAGAATTCTCAATTTTTTTTCTTCAGGAGTGTATGTTTATGTTGTAGTTGGGGGTTGTTAAAGAGCCCAGGAGCTAAAGGAAACTTCCTGTCTCCTCTCATATTACACTGTGTATGTTGAGCTCCTGTCTTGTAATTTCTCAGCTGGTTTGAAAGCTCTGTGTATGATCTTGTAGCTGAACTTCTTCACTACCTGAAGTGATTTGATGCTGGGATTGTTGTTATAACACATGTACTTTAAGCTGAATAATAGCTGAGTCTGGTGGGGGAATTTTCATAGTATTGTATTAAAATGGAGATGTTGGACTGTCAGTGTTCTAAATATTAATATCCTATCCTCATAAACTACCATTTGAAACTGTCCATTAAAGAAGTTTATTTTTTGCAACATTAGACCTTCCTCCAAAGGAGATGATGTCTATGAAACTTGTGAAAGCATTGATAAGAAAATACCTTGCTTGCAGATCAGTTTGTTTCAATGGGTATCTAACTCTCTAATGTGTTCTTAATTTCAAAATGGTACTTAAAATTTACTGCAGTTTTGTGCCATCAGAATTCTGACTTCTAGTTGGAATATGTTGCCCACTTTTCAATAAAGATGTTGAATTATATATTACAACTCAAATTTTTCAGCCATTCTTGAGGTAAACCTGTATTGCAGTCTGTACTGTGATGAGGGCTCTATGATTCAGTCTCTTCCTCCTATCTTGTGTAATCACAACACGGTAGATTGGTGAAAGTACTGTACACTGTAACTGGTATTAGAAATGTTAATTAAAACATGTTCTCTCTAATGGAGTATACTGCACTTCATTGAAATCATTTGAATGCAACTTTTATGCCGAGGTGCTATTTGGGTTGATGATTATGACAGAGCAAACTGTAAGATGTGAACGAAGCCACATGTACAAGGCCTGTGTCTCTTAAATTGTATAAACAAATACTGAATGCTTACTCCGTCTGCTATGAAGTATAAGCCATTTATATTTAATATAAACATCTAAGATGTAATTTGTTTTACTAATTTTAGTTATGATAAGAAATCTTAACTTTGGAAATTATTTCTGTAGTAGGGAAAATGTAAAAACTTTCATTTTTAATCATTGTGAAATAAATTTCAATCGGCATTTGGGCAAGTACTAAAGATTTTTTCCATACTTACCTGAAAGAAGTTGAGCTTTTATGTGCTGTGAAACAGGCACTCTAGAGGCTTCTTGCAAATGTACTATGCACGCATTATCATGCAATATAATACAGAAGAAAGATGATTTGTAGTTACTGAAAAGAAAAGAATTTACCAAATCATTGATGTTTTGCTACTTTGTTGACAGAATGATAAGTATGATTTGAGGTTTTTTTTCAGATTCTGGKTTAATTTTATTTTAACTTGTTTTCTTGGAATTTGCAATAATTTTGAAAGATGGAAGACATTAAGGTATTTTCTAGTAGAGTTATTCTAGGACACTGAAGAGCCAAAGTTTTCTCACTTTGTATTGCTACATCTTTCTCTGGGGGTTTTGTCTTGCTGGGGAGGCTTTGAAGTTGAATTAGGTTTGGCATACACACCACTTAAAAGGTTTTTTAAAGAAACAATTTTCAGGTCAGGGGTCACATGCACAAGTTAGTTTAGTATTTGAGGGTGATCAGTGCTATACAGAGTGCAGGGCACTCTAGAGAAACCTTGGCATTATCTGGGAAGAGGGGGAATGGGGTGTACATGTGGTAAAGGCAGACTTCCCCCCCTCAAGCAGCTTAAAGCAACTAAAAGGCCACTTGTCTGCAGACTGCAATGTCCAAAAGTCAGTGTGGAGTACAGTGAGGAAGTTCATGAATGTATGGGAATGCATGATAGATGCAGTGCTCTATGTGAAGATGCTGTGGCAAATCAAGAGTCTAAGAATAGCTAGTAACAATAAAGATGCAATATTACACGGAGTATTCTGCCAGTTTATATTTTATGAAAAACGTTTTGAGTAATGTTCAGTTTCTATTGACTTTCAGCCCTGGCATCCCTGGTAAGATAATTGTGAGGAGAAACATTGCCTAAAACTAGCACAGTAAAAAAAACCTCCCAAAACAACAAAGCAGTATTGTATTAAACTTGATCAAATACAGTACGAGAACAGTGGTGTAAGTGAAGAACGTGACTCAAAAAGTTTTCAGAATGTCTGTTGGTTAAAATGTGATTCTTTGAAGATTAATAGCTGTAGAACAGATTCCCCCTTCTTGCCCCTGCCCCCCCCTTTTTTTTTTTCTTTTCATTGCTTGGCACTCTCATCTTACCACCATTTGCCTTTGGGGTAACAGGTTTTATTAATTCCCTTTGAGTTGAACGAGTGCCTTTGATGTAGCTGATTAAAGTTGATKTAAAAGAAGTACTTGTATAATTTAATGGATATCCACAAAGTGAACCAGTAGATAATGTTTTTCTTTTAGTACCAATTACTAGAAAAGTGCAACCCATTGCCTCCTTTTTTATCTGCAAAACTTGTAAAACTTCCAGCCAGTTTGCTGAGGTGTAGTGAACTTGTTTCAGGCATCTAAGTGGGAGGTTTAGCTTGTATGGAGAAGATAGACTTCCCTCAGGATTTAAGGTTTGTTTTAAAGGGCTACTTTTCTGTATTAACAGATGGAGCAGATGGAGTCTGAATATTCCTTGGTTGTGAATATCAGCAAACTCTTAAAGTAGCTTGTGCTTGAAATAATTTGCTAGCTGTGTTGAAATTATTTGAAATTATTGAAGGGGATCTTTAAAAGGCTTAAATATATTGAAAATATATTGAAAAAATAAGTAAAAGTTGCCACAAAAGAGAGAAGTCTAACAAACTTATAAACTTTAAAAACTAAAAAAGAAGTTAAAAAAACCAAACCATTTTCTAAATTTTTTAATATTTAAATGCCTGCAGTTACTGCTTCTAACTTGAAAAAAGTGTGAAGATATTTTAAAAATGTAAATAACACAACATTTGAAAAAGTAAATTAAAAAAACCCAACTCATCTGTATGGTATCTATAACCATAGAAAAACTAATCAAGATGTATATTACTATTTCAGAAATTTTTGAAGTAAATCTTGTTTTTATAAGGAATTGGAACTTCCATTTGCTACAGCTCCCCTTATGTGTCTGTGATTGGACTCATCTCCCCTTCCTCTGCAGAGGTTGGGGACCAGTTGGCTGATTCAGACCAATTGAGATTCTATTTTGGTAGACCTAAGTAATTGTTGCACTGAGGGCTCAAATAAAGAGGAGAAGGTTAATAGCTATAACACGTGGTTACATAAAACCTTTTGCAATGCTGTGAATGTTATATTTTGCATAGTTGTGTTAATACCTGATTAGAGGAGCTTTTTCTATACAGAATATCAGCTGTGAAAATGTAGGATTTTAAGTGCCTTGATAGCAGGTCAGARATCCTTTACTACAAATTCTGCTACTGTGTTGCCCCTCCTGCCCCAAATTTCTGAAAATGCTGATATCAAATGAGACTAGTTAGTAAAAATCTACATTATTTCATATGTGCACTCTTCTAGGAGAGCCATCTCTGCCTCTTAAGTCTTAGTACTGTAGAAGGCCCTGTGGTCCAGCAAATGAGAGGCTCTTCTGAGTTGGATATGGGCTTTTTGCATGAGCAGGTGTACAATACCTTTTAGAAAATATTTTGCAAAAGTATGGTGAGGATATGCCATAACAGGTAAGTGCAGTGCAGCAGAGTGTGCTGTTTCTTCTTTCTAATGGGTTRATTTAGGAGAAAAGTGCTAAACAAAAAGGAGAAGGTCAGTTAGGTCTCTTTTCCCTCTCCTACTCTTCTTTGGACTTACAGTGGCATGTAAYAGAAGAGATTGATGCTGTACAAAGCTGCTTGGTTTAGAACCAGCTAAAAGAGAACAACCATGCAGAGTGCTATGTGTTTCTTTTCAATAAAGAATTGCTGTCCCAGGGGTGATAGAGCAGATAAAAAAGAATCTGGTTAGTACTAGTTGAGTCAATTGATATCACTCTGGTATTGTAGCATACAGTATAAATAATATGAGCTGTATTATGTTTTCTTTTAATGCATCTATTTGCAAAAAAAAAGGGTGTGCATTGCCATCTGATTATTCTTTGATTTCCCCACTGAAATATTCCTCTGATGCTACTTTTTTTAAGATTAGATGTTCAATAAGTGTGATGTGCTTTGCCCTTACAGACCTGCAGCAGGCCTTTTGTAAGTGCTCTCATGGGATTTACTTTACAATTGTCAATTCCTCATCTGATACATTTTGGGTGTTAATAGATTTCGTCTGCATTTTTAACTCTTTCCATGTATTTCCAATGAAGTAGGTGTTGAACTGTATTTTTAAAAAAAAAAATTTCAAAGTCTGGATGACTTTATTCCACTGCTTAAATACATTTAAACTAACCATACTGACTGATTTGAGATTTCAAGTTTTCTGTGTTATGCCTGACCTAACTTGCACCTCCTGTAGAACATGTACAAGCTTGTCAATCCTGTAGTGTAGCAGTAGCTCTCAGTTGCCAACACCCTGTGTGTTGCTTTTATCATTGATGTGATTGTGGGGAAAAATGATGATAAACTTCATTTGAGGTTAGCGTCAGGTTAAATACCTATGTTTGATTATTACAGGCACTAGGTAACTACACCTAGACAGAACTGGCACTGTTCCTTAACTGTTGTGACAAGCAATGCTATTTTATTTTTGTCTCCTCAAAATCTGCCCCTGAATGAAAAGGCATTATTTTCCTTAAGGAATCTTTCCTTTGTTCTCGTGGGGGGTTTTTCCCACTGTTGGGTGGAATAAACGAAAAAGCTGCACACAGAGTTTATGGTTGTCCAATTCATGGCCCCAGTCTAACCTGGGGGAAGATTCTGGGTAGGTCTCAAATAATTTTAATAGCTTCTAATACGTCTCTCTATGTGCAGGCCTTAGTGCTGACCATTGCATGTATTGAGCAGGATGTAGAAGTGCCCAAGCCTCACCTGTCTCTATATGGCTTCAGAATATAGGACAGTCTTGCTTCCTATGTTGCATGACAGACAAGTTCATTGACAGTTCTTGGCATAATGGCTTCCTTCGGTGGTGTTCAAGGAAAAGGCCTATCTTGCCTCCTCTCCAAAATGTAAAAATTTTTGCAGTTCTCAGTTCGCGACTCGGGCATCCACAGTATTCTACTGCTTACTAATAATAGATTTGAGTGGCTGTATAAGCACCCTCTTGGATCTTAGTAAGAGATAATCTTTCTGTAACCTTCGCATATGCCTACTGTTTTTGTGAAGTAGACACTCCTGTTTTACAGCAGAAATGGTTTAATGATGCTGTTCTCAACTACAAATCACAGTGACAAGGCACCTAGCTCAGTGATGAAGAGAATTCCATTAGTAATGGTACATAATATTTATRTGTCGAACTTTATAACTGTGCTATGTCCCACTGGCACACACAAGATTTAGACTAGATGTAAGACTTAGAAGCACTGCAGCACCTCACACGGTCATGCTTGGCCAATGCCAAAGTTTATCTCCAGCTCTGTTCTACTGATGCAGAACTTCTATCTCCCAAACTTAAAAAAAAAAAAATAGAAAAACCTTTTCTGTTAGAGGGGAGAGGGGCTTTCCTCCTCCCTCTGACGCGAATAACATCAAGTGTCTGCTGTAACTGTGAGCCTCCTGCCAGCCGAAGCAAAGCTCGGTCGAAGGAAGGGGATTCCGGGCGGCGCGGTTCGCGCTGCGGTAGCGGGGTTGGAACGGGGCAGCGGAGCGGCTCCGAGCAGCGTTAGCAGCAGGGCTGGGAGCGGGAGACGGTGAGAGGTTCACAGAATCACAGAATATTCATAGTTGGAAGGGATCATAGGGTCCAGCTCCTGGACCCCAAACAATCACCCCAAACATGGGCCTGAGGAGCGTTGTCTGAACGCTTCTTGAACTCGGTCAGACTTGGTGCTCTGACCACGTCGCAGGGGAGCCTGTTCCAGTGCCCAGCCAGGGGTGTCAGAGGTCAGACATTTTTTCATTGTACTTCTGGTGGGTTTGGGGCTTTTTAGGGCGTGCGGTGCGAGACTCGCGCTGCCCCGCCCCTGCTCTCGGCGTGCGGCAGCGCTGCCTGGCTCCCGCGGCCGGCGCTCGACGCGCGCTGCCTGGCGCCGCCCGGGCCGCCGCCGCCATGGCCACGGAGGACGAGATCATCCGCATCGCCAAGAAGATGGACAAGATGGTGCAGAAGAAGAACGCGGTGAGCGCCGGGATGGGACGGGGCGGGAGGCGGATCGGCGGCGGGGCCGCGGGCCCCGGCGCGGCCCGGCCGGCCCCGCGCTCCCTCCTTCCAGCGGGCCCGGGGCCTGTCCCTTCCCGCCACCGTGTCTCCCCGCGCTGTCCGGCGGCCTCGGCGCTATCCTCGGCGCCTCGCGGGGCTGTGGCGGCTCCCCCGCCCCGCCGCCAAAGGAGAAGGGCCGGCGGTCAGCTCTGCTCCCCGGCGGAGCGGCCCCGCCGCCCCCGCTCCGGCGCCTTCGGCCGAGAGGAGGTTCCCGCCCGGGCACCGGCGCTGGCTGCGAGCGGCTGCGCCGTGCTCTTGTGCTCACCGAAACCGCGGCGTCGGCCTTGCTCGGGCGTGTGTGGGAAACCGGTCACCCCCAGGAGATGCTTACTGCGATAGGCCCCTGTAGATAGGGTGCTGCCGCTTTTAGGCGTGAAAGCTGGAGTTTTAGGTGGGATGTGCTAACTATGATGCGAGTGAAGAGCCCAAACCCAGCTGTGGYAGGGCCAATGTTGTGTGGGTAAAGTTCAAACAGATGGAGAGTGTGAACCCTTTTGCATTTTGTTTCACCTGAAACACTTTCATTGTTTTTATTAATACGGAGAATAGCTTGTGYTTCGGAATGGACGTATAGTTAGGTAGAATGCAGTTGGCTTAACTCAAGTGTTATTGTCATGTATGCCCATACAGAACTCAGACAATGTGTCATGTTTATACCATGCCTACAAACACATGAAAGTAAGTAAAATCGGAGTGTACAGCAACATCCAGGTACCTGATTATGGTTATACATAAAATAGCATGCAAGTGAATTGTAAGTGTTGTGAATTCTGTTTACTATTTCATTGTTGGGTGGGCACCTTGTTATTTTCTGGAAATTTGCATTTGTATTTGTGAATGTTGTTTATCCTGCAAGCTCTTATTACATATACAAAGTTAGAGGGTTTTTTTTATATGTTGTGATAGTGCATTAAATGCTTAATAAGATAGTTCAGAACTCAACACTGGAATTGCACTTTGTAGAAGTATTTTTATTGTTGTTTAATACTGGAAARTATAAATAGCATTTTTGGTAATATTTACATATTTATAGAAATCTGATTGCATTAAACCAATGAAATTTGTGTAGTTCAGAATACAAACAAATTCATTGCAAGTACACACCAGCCATGCTTCGATCTTTGATGTTCCGTAATATTGCATGGTTTAGCTCTGATATATTTGAACTCTCAAATGACCCATTGTGGCAGCAAGAGCATTGTCTAGTGGAAAGAATTTTTTATGACCCACGTTTATTAATTCCATTATTTTTTCCACTTTGTGTTTATTTCTATTCTCCATGCTTTTCAGCACAAAATAATTCCCTGTCTCACTTTCTTTAAAATTGAAAGAATGGCTCTTTCCTACGAGGTGTTGAAAGGGTGAAAACATACTGACTGTGAAATGCTTAAATGTCGTGGTAATGAGAATGATAAAGGGCAGCCAATTCAATTTTATTTGTAAAACTTTTGACAACAGAAAGAAAACGAGAGATCTTAGGTAATATGAGAACAACTGTTGATTATGGGGAGCAGCGATACCAGGGATGCTGCAGGTGACCACAGGGTATTTCTCTGTGACCTGGGAGGCTTAGGAGTTTGGATAAATTTCCTAACAGCAGCTGAGAACATGTATTCACACTCTAGGATGTGTAACCTAATTAACTTTGAGAGCTCTGGGGAGCAGTGCTGTGGCTTCTCTGGGGTCAGCATTGGTCTGACATGGCTGAACCAGCARCCATAGCTGGGCCAGGCTGTGCCTGGCTGGAGACACTCCTGGGCCTTCATTTTCACCTCTGTCCCAGGAGTGAGAGCATGGGAGTACCAGAGGCAGTTGGGCTTTTGTACTGCTTGAACAGCTCCTTCGCTCCAGCTCCTTGCTACACACAAATGGCTTAGTTTTTAGTTTGATGCCATCTCAAACTTTCTGAGGCTRAGGGCTTGAGCTGCCACTGTGGCCAAGAGTGGAGATCTGACAGTTTGTCAAAAGCAAGTGTGTTTACCACGATAAAAACCCTTAGCTGTATGATAGGAGAGGACGTATATTGGTATTTAATCTAGGAGATGTCTCTGTGTTTTTCTTACTAGTCTCTGTCATTTATAAGGTATTTCTTCTTTAATTGAACAATGTGATTTCCTACCTAATTCTGCCCTACARTTAAAATGCTAACTTTAGCAAAATTATTAAGGTAATTTCTATGAAGACGTACTTTATTGTCTCACAAAGATGAAGAAGAATTGAGAAACACATTCTTACACGAGTACCCACTGAATAATGGTGCTCTTGACAACCTTTTGTATTCCTTTCTCCATTTTTACTCATCAAGAACAAATATTTGGTCTGTGTCTTTGAATGATTTCATGAAACCCATCAATAATAAAAGAAAGAAAAAAAAGCTTTGATACATTCTTGCTCTGAAGTTGTCAAGACTCAGATGACAAGACATGCYTCATGTCTCATACAAAAGGTGACTGGCTTGTGGCAAAGTGCTCTGTGGCATTCCTTTTGAAGAGTTGAAAGAGCAGGCCATGCAGACTCTTTCTGAGTCAGACTCTTGGTGATTTGCCTTGACTAAGGGTTTAATTGTAGCTGTGCAGATTTCATAACTATTTTAGTAGAGTRATATATGCAGTTCTTTTGTTTTGAAGGAGAAAATAATATGATGTAGTATCTAATGCACTGCACGATATATATTTCTACTGTTGCTTCAAATTGAAATAGATATTACTCCTTCAGAACTGTGATTGGATTAAAACATGTAGTGCCTTCCTTTGAACTTTTGTTGTATGTAAGTACAATTTTCTTTCATTAAGCTGCTGTAATGAATAGGTATGAAAACTAAGATTGCACCCATAGATTAAAAAAAATCAGAAATGGTTCAGTAAGTTTGGAGAAGAAAATGTGAAATGGTTTGTGATATTAAACATTTACTCACTTAAGTAGAACAGAATTACAACTGGAAAGCCCTGCTGTCTTCAAAAATGTGCTCCATTTTCTATTGCCTGAAGCACAGCTTTAAAATATGGATATAGAATGCCATTCTGTGGTGGTGTGATCTGAGCAACTGAAAGAAGCAGAGAGGAGTACTCTACTGAACCTGTATGAAGCTGACTTCTGTTAATTTAAGTGACAAGGTAAACTAGAAGCCAACCAGCCTAGTAGAATGGGGCATTGCCTTTCATTTTCTGTAAGATCATAGAAATGACTGTAGAAGAAGATTTATAACAATGGTCTTAATGGTTGGGGATTTTTTTAAACAGAAAGTCTTACATTAGAAAAAAAGGAATTACAAGTTGTACTGTGCAACTTCCAGGCTGCTTTTGAGAGAAAGAGAGCATTTGACTTTATGCTAASAAAAATGGTTATGAAAAACTGTTCAGTTGGTATGAGTTTAAACCCAATTTAAATTTAATTTTAAAGCATCTAATTCTTGGTTCGCAGTATAATTGATTAGAGAGATGTGAAGGCTTAGAAGGTGTTAGTGCATTATAAATTTTGGTAATTTGGTACAGAAACCAGCATAAAATGTGGGTAACATCTATTAATCTGGTGGGTTTTGTTTGGTTGGTTTTGTTTGGTTGGTTTTGTTTTTTTTAAATTGTTGCATGGTTTGTTAATCTCCTATGTATCGAGTTACTAGGATTGGAAAATGTTTACTTCGGGAATAATAAAGTTGTTTTGACGTGCAGTTGGAAATGGATATAACAAGACAAAGAAATTTTGACTAGACTGTGTTTCTAAGGTGAGATGAAGAGAGTGCTGCTTTGCCTTACAGTGTCATTTTCATGTTGAATTTGCAGACTACAATAACCCGTGTTTATTTTGAAATTACATGCTGTATACACTTTGCTAATAACTTAATTGGTCTGGAGGTAAGTCGTATTGGATTATATTTTTTAAAATGGCACAATGACTTCTGTCATTAGTTTTGTTTAGGCTAAGAAAATTTTCTTGAATTTGATTTTGTTTTGTGGCAGTGAGGATAATTAACTTGCTTTACTTGAATCTATGTTTGCGTAGAAGAAACCATGCTTATGGCTGTTGAGAGAAAGAAATGGTTTAGTATGCTAACTCAATTTAGCACCTGAAAACAGYATGACATTTCTCAGTCTTGCATCATTGCTGCTAACCCGTTCTGTGGTTAAAACTGGAGAAGTTTTGTATATCATGAATAAAAGTTAAATAGGGCTTTTTGTTATCATGGCAAAATAGTAAAACTTTAGTTTTATAAGTTAGTTGAATTTGTGTAAGGTGGGATTTAGTGAAATGTTTGATTGTGGAGGCTTCTCTGAGTCAGAAGTGTTTAAAAAACAGAGGTTGTAGCAGACATTTGAAGGTGTCAAAAGCTGTGGTTTTTTGGATTTTCTTGGACACCGAAGTTCCACTTTTATCTTTCCTGACCTCTGGGTGGTTATTTTATCTTTAGTGGTTAAATTGTAAGACTGCAGATGTAGCAGAGTATTTTAAGTTTCCTTGCAACAGATGACATATTAGAAGTTGATTAGGGAGAATTTGAAAAGCAAGCAAAATGCAAAACAAAATAGGATGAGTTGAGAGGTAAGGAAAGAAAAAGGAATCAAATTCCAAAGATTTGCAAGATGGACATTTTCTGGAGTTTATTTCCAAACCTCATGAATTAAAAAAAAAAAGAAAAGATGGGAAGGTAATGAACTGAGCCTGAGTAGAGTGGCTGCTTAAATGCACAGGCAGTTGCCTCCCTGCTCTTCATAGCTCACAGGTTCAGCACCATGTGCAGTTGAAYAACAGCCAAATCATCTCAGCCTTTGGGAGGTTTGTGTCATCTGACGGCGCACGTGCACAGTCAGAAGTGGATGGTGCAGAGCTTTGCTGAAGTAGAGTTGGTAAATCATCAGGTCGTAGAGGTTAAAGAGAATTATGGAGCTCACATTTTTGAAAACGTTTTTTTTAAAGTAAGACCAGCATCTCTAAGGAATGAATTGTTAGCAGAGTAGCTGTGTGTAGACTTTGTTAATGCCTAATAATACAGTCTCTTAACTTGACTCATCTGTCTAGAAAGCTGCTTACACAGAATTAGTACGTTTCCTAACAGTCTTAGCAGGGAAAAAAGAAAAAACCACGCTGTGCGGCTTTACCACACCACCACAAATACAGTCAAGAATTATGTCTGTTTTATATATATAAATATATATGTGTGTGCCTTATTGATGGACACTGCAGAGCTTCTCAACTCCAAGTTCTCGTGCTAAAACAGATGYGGTTGTTCTGAACTGAAAATTGCTACTGTTGTCTGGATCGTTTCTGTTAAGTGAAGGACCCTTGAAGATGTGTGTTGGTTAAGTAGTAATTGGCAGAATGCTTTGATTGGCATTTGAGTTACATAGATCAAACTTCCCTACTCTTTGAGTGAATACTTCARTTTCCAAGTTAAGGCCTGGTAATGCTTAGAGTTTGTGAAGCAGAACATTCCTTATCCTAGTTCTGTGGATAAATTGAGAACTGATGGTTTGAACCCAATATGCAGCTCTGAAGGCATATAAGATTATATTGTTGATATTATACTTGAAGTTCCTGATTGCTACTAAGTTGACTTTTTTATTTTCTTTCTTTTTTTCAGGCTGGAGCTCTTGATTTATTGAAGGAGCTTAAGAATATTCCCATGACCCTTGAGTTGTTACAGGTATGATTTACTAATTGTTGTTATGTTGCAAATRTTAACTCCATAATGATGAAGGTGAAGCCAGCAAATTTGAAAGAAGGTTGCACTATTAAGGTAGATTTCTAAGTAGAAAGTCCTTGGAACCATCAGTTTTGTTATATGGTAGTATAGTTTTACTTCATCCTGATTTAGGTCACTTATCTTAAGTGTTTTCTTCCACACTCTTAAAACTTACCTTTCTGTTTAAGTTGAGATTAGTGAATTTTGTCATGGACAAAGGAGAAGAGCTGCTTATTAATTTACCTTATGTAGAATCTTATGTTTTTACTCTAACACAAATGTAATATGTTTCCTTCCTCCTGAAGGAGAATGCACCTGATTACAGATGATACCATCTATTCTTACATAATTAGTTCTGGGTTTGGATTGTAAGTGAGGAGAAATGTGGTTGATACCTTCAGGCAAGTTGTATTTGACACACACTCCACATCCCCTGCCCCGTCCCTCTGAGTAGTGTATTTCTTAAGGTAATGATACTCCTCTTTTACTCTCCTAGGCTGGAGGGATGGAGTGGTACAATCTCTCCCAGTTGCATGGATATGCTCGCTGGTGTTGCTTAGATCTACATCTCTAACACAATATTTAGTATATTATTTATAAATTCTTTGAAAAAGTAAAACTTTGTAAACTTTACTTGCATGTCAGGTTTCAGAGCTTGTCATGTAATTCATCAATGAGCAACTTCTGTTCCAAAGTAACCAGATATTCCTTATCTGTGAAAATTTTCAAGTGGCAGAGTTGAGTCTGAGACCTGATTTGTTGTGGTAACCACTTAAATTGGAGGAGACTGAAAAGTAACTTACTTCTAAGGGGCAATTAATGGTTACAGGTACAGAATTAGCTACAGAGTTCAAATCTTAAGAGTGTCAGAAGCAATGACATTCTTGATTCATGCATCCTATATATTTGCAGGATGTTCTTAGTAAGTTATTACTAAAACTATTTGTGACAGAAAATAGGAATTTTAAGGTGTCACCTTCATGAATGAGCATGGCTGGTTCATCTCTGAGACCGTCTTTCCCTATGTTCAATCTTCTTCCTTAAAAAGACAACAAACTCAAAATCCCACAGAAAAAATGCCCCACACAAAAGAAGAACAAAACCCAGAAAACCCCTCTGTTAACCTGATTCTTTGGAGTTCCTTTGTGCAGGTCTTAATGCAAAGTATTTGTGTAATAATGTTCTTTTGCCTTTGAAATGAAAAATCTCTCTGCAGGTGCTCTGGAAATTCAAGTATTTTAGGATACTCTTGCATAGTGCATGGACTGTACCTTAGTTAAGAAGTTTCTCTTAAATATCCATTGCTGTATTCAAAACATTCCACTGCATAAAATTGCATTCAGCAACATATTTGGACTCAAATTTACATTATTTTTCTTGAGAGTTTGATAGTTATGTAAAGTCTGTCATGAACTTTCTATGTTGGCCCCCCAAATCTGCTTAAGCAATGGTGGACTCAGAGCAAGAGTTGAAATGCAAATTAATCATACACATTGCTCTAGTAGTGGATCATGAGTGTGCCAGTGTCAAGAAGGGTGATGCTCATGATAAAGTGGAAGCACAATTTTCCTCTCTGTAGATCCAGATATCTGTTGATGTGTTTGAATTAATGAAATGCAGGACACAAGTGAAAAGCATACTTCCACATCCATTTTTAAGCCGTTTCGAAAGCTGACTACAGTGAAAAAAACCTCTGCTAGCTCTGTTATTCCTGTGTAATGAGAGAAGTGATGATCTTTTGTGTAACGCCTCTGCTGCTTCAGTCTGGAGTGATGAGATCCTCTGACCAGTTTGCAGGTATTTGGAGTGGGAAGGTGCATGTCAGTAGTCTGGACTCATGCTTGTGTCTTGTGTCTTTCCACATTTTTTTTCACAGAAAGCTGAAGTGATTACAGGCAATAATACCACTGTATTACATCTAACAAGTTTTATGTAAGCAAGCTGATCCTTGCTCAGCTAGGCAGGGAGCCAGTTGGCTTTCTCACACGTGATTTATCCGGTGGTCTGACTTGCAAATCTGTTTAGCAGCCCCACAGCATTAAAGGCATCGTGTCCTGGTGCTAATTGTGGATAGTGCACAGCTAAATAGTGAGTGAGACAGTCAGGCTTTATTTTAACGAACAGGTTTTACAGGAAATTACACACACATACACAGAACTAGGCTGTTATGTGCAGCCCTTTTTAATGGCTTCCTGCCAGTTCACTGGCAAGCTGGGAGACCTGGGAACTTGGAAGYGGTTATTCTTCAGTGGTTGGTTTGGCTCTGCTTTGGCCTGAGTGCTCACCAGTTCTCTATCCTTATACACTTATGATTTAAAGTTGGTAGCACCTGCTTATTTCAGTGGTTGCTTTTCTTCCCCAGCTACATTCCTTACAGTTTTGCATTTGTTCTGGTTTAGAGACGAGGTGCTGCCACCGTATGCTTTGCTTTGGGTTCAGTCATAGATTACTTATGCACACCCATGAGGGCCAAAGCTTGAATGCTTCAGGCATGAAAACAGCTGTCTTATGCTGTCTTTGTCTATCTTTACTGTGAAAGCAGCTGAAAAGTACTCTAGAATTTGAAGTGGGGGAGAATGAAAATACTGGAGTTGTTCACTTAAAAATGGTTCTTGCAAGAACAGCTCCATAGAAGGAAGACTGAGGAAATTTCAAATACTGTCAGCTGGTTTGTCATTAAAACACAGTCGTTTCGAGAATATAACATTAATATTTTGTGATTACCTGTGTCAGCAGGCAAATAAATCAGTAGATAATTCCTTCCTCTCTTCAGGTAGGCCTGATGAAGTGCTCTACAAAAGCAAACAGATGAACTGTTTTTATGTACTGCTTTAAGAAAGCTGGCAGTTCAGACAGTTACTATAATCAGTCTCTTCTGTGATCAGAAGAAGAAACTAATTTATCTAGTTAGTTTTGAGTTTTACTTGAGTTTTTGGGTTTTACTGATCTAAGTAAGTCTGTAAGTTTGCATGTTTTCCCTTTGCTGATGAGTATAGGCTGTGATTGTGCCCRGGTATCAATGGAGGGTTGGTTTTTTTGGTAGATAGATTTTTCTCATTCAGATATGGTATTTTATGGATTTTCAAGGACATACTGTTCTTTATTGTCTGAACATAATGTCGGTATTTAAGTGTTCAAAATATCAAGTGAATTGGCCAGTACTGTTAGTCTGAGTGAGCAGAGTCCATCTTGAAACATTTTAGTTACAGGTGGGTAACCATCTGTTTTCTTTAATCCAAAATATGTGTTTAGAGCTGATGCTCRGGCCTGAGGTTATTTCATGGGCTCAAATAGCTATGGATTATTTCAGTATGTTTCCAGTCATTTAGCACATCCATGGTGCCTCAGAAAGTGTTGTAAGTAATTGAAAGAACAAATCATTTCCATTTTTAGCGAGCCACAAAGATTTAAATTTTCCTTTAAGGGAGAAGGAAATTTCTGATGAACCATTGCAAAAGTAAGTAGAATAATTTATATTTAGTGAGTTCTGTAAATGCTAATGCAGCAAAACTGAGCATCTTAAGAACAACTAAGAAAATCTAGTCATCAGTCAAAATACAAAGTGATAATTCTTATTTGTATTGTTAAATGCTTTTCTCCTCTTGTGAAACTAAAAGGGTGGAAATTTTCTATGTGTTACATGAACATGTTAGCCATAAATCTTCTAAAATGTTACTGTTGAGCTAAATKTATGTCCTCATCTTGCAAGTCTTAAAAGGCACAGATTCTAAATTATTCTCATATTCACTCTATAGGTGGCAGTAGTGGCAAAGGCTTAAAGTTTGTCACTGTCTTGGCCTTTTCAGCGAGAGATAGGATAGCTCATTCTTTAAAATCTTAAAACACAGAGAGTTCTGTTYCTATCTAAAGTCAGAACTCTCTGCGCTAAGGATTCTAAGGAATCTCAGTATTGCCAAAATTTTTAGGAAACTAAAATAAAACATGATTGCTCCCAGCTGGTATTAAAACTTCTTCCACAGCCACTAAGTGGGAAGTCTAAGACTATGATGTCAGTGAAGTGGTTAGTGAACCTCTTATAATGCCAAAATATAAATACAGTCCTTAACCTCCTGTAGCCCACCACTACTGCCCACCCTTCGCCAAACTTCTGTGATGGAGATAAATGGTAATACYGTTGTATTTCTTTTTAAAATGTCCATGTTGTTAAAATAATTTTATAAAGGCTTGCAGCATTTCATCCTGATAATCTTAAGGAAAAAACCAACAAACCCACCACAAAAACAAAGAAAAAAGATACTGTAAAAAYTTCTGTTAAGGTACTACTTTATCTGTGTTTTTTTGTTAAATTGTCTTCGTGTCAGTTGTGATAGTGTATATTTCTATTTCTTTTGCAGTCTACCAGAATTGGAATGTCAGTGAATGCAATACGCAAGCAAAGCACAGATGAAGAGGTTACATCTTTAGCAAAATCTCTTATCAAGTCTTGGAAGAAGCTGTTAGGTATGGCAACAAAGACTTTCCTGCTCTTGCATGTTGTAACTGTATGTAGCCTTGATGCACATCCTTGACACTTACTTTAGACGTATTCGTGTTCTTGTGTAAGTGTTGAAACTTTCTGTGCTGATTTAATTGGTGTTTACTCTTTGACTGTCACCAGAGCATTACTGTGAGAATGTATTCAGAGACAGTTAATGTATTTCATTGGGGCTGGCAAGCAGTAGGAAATCAGCTTCTCTGATGTGATTCATTTCTGTACTCTTATTGCCTGCAGTTGAGCTGGAGTGACTGTACTGCAGCACTAAGCGCTAAAAAAACTGTTCTTGACTATTTTCTTTGTCAAGTATAACAAGTACTCTAAAGAATTGGTGCAAAATCTCATAGGATAGTGTAGAGGCTTTGAAGTTTGGTTATGAAGTGATTTGTGAAAAGAAAAAAACCAGTAAAAATTATATTAAATCTGTTAGAACTTACAGGTAGTGAGAAAGAGATCTGCACTTTCTAAAACCTTCATAATTTTAAACAACTTACTAATTAGTTAGTGAATACTTTTYGTTTCATTTCCCTTAAAGCAATTAATACAGTTTACAAAACTTTTCTATTAGAGTTTTATTCAAGGGTATTTGGTAGTACTTAATATATTTGAAAACTCTTAAATCTCAGACTGTATCCAGATATTTTTGTTAATACACTGTGGTGCACTGTATTTTAATTCTTTGTTTGATTATAAGTTTAGGTAAACTAAGATTTTGTGAGCTTACGATTTTTAAATAGAAAACAGTTTAYATTATGATTTAAATACCTACCATTCTGTCTAGAAAAATATGCCAAATACCAGGAGGTGTTAAGAGTCCCCTACCATTTGAACTGGGTCTCTGTTTTATCAATTGTGAAGTATTTTATCAGATACTTTTACTGTCTTGTAAATGATGTAGAAAATACTCTTACTGTCTGTAGAAAATGACAGTGTCACAACTTTAAACTTTTGATGTTCTAGTAAGCAGCAGCAGCCTCTACAGCAACCTTTTTTTAACCTACCTTAAAAAAGTTAGATAATACTACTTATGTTACTTTTGGTAGTTAAATTTAGATAATACTAGACATGCTGATAAAATACCTTTAAAATCATAATTACTTTTATTATAAATTAAATGTATATAAAGGATCTTTATATAGGATCTGGCCAGAGTCAACTGGTAAATAGTGAAAACAATACACTTTTTATTTTTAAACTTCCACTTAAATATTGAAGTCCCACTTTGTATAATCAGTGCGTAAAAGTGGTAAGATACATAAGTGGAGAAATGGACTTGCATATTAGCGTCAGTTACTCTAAAGACTTCTAAAAGTAGCAGCTGAAGTGAGTGGGCTAGCTCTCAAGTTATTAGTCTAAGTTTTAAAAAACCAAGCCCTGTCAATGTTTTGGGTGTTTAAAATTTTTTTTTCTCTGAAGTTCAAGTTTTTGATACTCCTACTTAGTTTAGGCAACAAAGTAGAGGAGATACTCTCTTTTCCAAGGGAGTTCTCAACTTTTGGGAGTGTGCTCGGATGCTGCTCTTTTTGGGGAGTGGGGCATCTGCCTGGTTATCACTGTTCTTTGGCCAAAGGAGTTGCTATTTCTTTGTTGAGACACTAAAAATAGTTGTCTCATTTTTTTAACACTTCAGTATCTTAAATCAGTCAAAATTGTCTTAATATATTGTTATTTAAAGCTGACTGGTGTTTAAGTGTTCAAACATTGTGAAACGTGGTGGGTGTTATTCCTGCCTGAGGACCAGAGAGTGTTCATGCTCTAGAAGTCTGGGGTAAAAATGTGGTGCCTGATGGTCATGGCAGGTCAATCTGGGTGTAGGCTGCTGCTGAAAGGGGTGGTCCTGACTTCCCTTCTGCACAGGTGCCTCCTTGGTCCCTCCTGTGTTACAACTAGTGCTGGAGTCCAGGACACCAGAGCTGGGAACTGAGCAGTTGGAARCTAATTGTTTTGTGTATGTCTTCTGGCTTAAATTTCAGCTATCATTTTTATTTGGTCCAGCTTGTTTGTAGTTACTGTTTCCTGCACAAGGATTGTAGCAGTAATGTACAGCTGCGGCAAGGTGGACCTTCCCCTTTCGTAGCTTGCTAGATTCAGATTGTTTTAACACAGCTGGGAGACTTTATCTAAAGCTTCTTGCATGAGGTGAAGTCAAACATATGAGGAACTGGAAAGCAAATAGCAAATCTTTGGCATTAACCAGAACTGAATACTTCTTGAGGCAGTGGGGATGTGACCTTCGTTCATGTGCTAATTTTTGTTACAGGACAGATATTATTGTGTGTACATTATTGTGCCAGGTCTAGTATAGTTGTGGTAGTGCACTTATTACATAAAATCACATTATTCCTGAAAATACAGCACTGCTTGCATTCAAAACTGAGGTACTTAAATTCTCCTTGGTTGTAATGTAGACATTATAATAAAGCATAGTCAAGCAAACGTTCTGCCTCTTTTATCACTGCTCAGTAATTCATTAGAACTTAAAATTTCGTAACTGTGAAAGATAGGGTATAAGTATGGGTGGGAATCTTACAAAGTACTCTTATTCTGTTTTATCATTAGTTTTGACTTTCTCGGAAGAATCCGAAATACCGTATGTTGAGCTGCTTGAGAAATCAGTTTCGATTATGCTGTTTATAGTGCATGTAAAATGGTATGGATCAAAGATGGCAGCAGAAGCGGACAGCTGTTAATCGTACCAAGCATTGTACTCAGAGCTCTGAAGTCTTTGTGAGTTATTTTTATAAATGACATTTTGAATTTAGGCAAGAATTGTTGACTGTTCAGGCTGCATGTAATGTTTTAGTTCAATGCTATTGGAATTTAGTTTTTAGGAATGCACGGGAAACATGAGAAGAAATCAAAGGGAGTTGTGAATCACCAGATCTTTATGGATTGACTACAGCCTTGACAGGTTACCAATGGTTTTTCAGGGGGGCGGAAGCTGCACAGCAGAGGGCTTGTGAGCATTGTCTGAAGTGACTCACTGGCTGAGCCACAGTGCAAGGTCCCTTTCAGATACTTTCTGAACGTTAAACCACACAGCAGAGATGGTCACAATTTGCATAAGGAACCAAATYTGGCTCTCAGAATAAAATGCTGTTCAGTTATACCATGGGATTTACAAATAATGATTGTTTTGCTTAGCAGCTGAGTACAGAGTGTGCTGCACAGCTAATAAATCTATGCATACTCATTTAGATTGTGAGGAATGTTTCTTTATATTAAAAAAGCAACACAAATTCCGTAAGGAATTTAACCTCCATCACAAATGATTACTTGCTGAACTGTAAGAGTATACAGTGAAAAAGAATGTCCAGACCCCTAAGTAAACTTACCTCTAGTAACTTCATGTACTGAACTGCAAATGCAGACTCACTGGACAATTACCTTAACATTAAGTGATCCATCTGTTGCCAGTATTGAAAACTAAAAGTGAGGCCACAAACATTTTGAAATGCCTATTTCAAAGAAGGGCATGTCTGAGTAATTTTATTTTTAAAGAATGTTTAAGTGTTAATAGCACCAGTCAGGCTTCACAGAAGTGTTTTACTCAGATTACTTTGCTCATTAAATCCTTTGTTATTTCGAGCCTGGATTTGATTCTCCTGGAGCAAGCAGGTACAGTCTAGGACTATCTTACAGGTATGTTAATGCTGTCATTAGGTGAAATTGTTCAAGGACATCTCTAAACCTACTGGCTTTGTTCAAAAATGATGTTACTGACAAAACAAGTGCTTAAATTAGAGTCTAATAGTGCTTAAGGATATTATGTACTATTGATAAGAAGAGTACGTGCCTTTATAAGACATCAAGTAGAATGAAGTACAATAATAATTTCAGTAATTTCATTTTTACATCAAGAACAAGCTGTGGAAATCACCTCCTGTCAAATGTATATTTGGAACTGTTCAGGTACTGTTAGCAGGTCCATAATTTGTTAGGATTATCAGTGGAGAGATAATAACACAATACATCATACTATATAAGAGAAAAACACATACAGTGAAGAAGCCCATCTTTTGTCACTGATGTTAAAAAAATCCTTAAAAATASCAAACAGTTCATGATTTTTTTGTATATTTATAGATTTTAGATATTCTTTCTGCCAGTGCTACTACTGGAAAGAAACTTTATTGATCTTACTTTTATGTCTTACTGCATCTTGTAGAGGAAGTGCTGACAAGTGTAGCTGCTTGTGCATCTCAAGATTATTTGGTCAGAGTCTGAAAAATGGAGCCTAAATAATTATTAAATATGAGGGTTGTTGTTAAATTAATAACCAGGTCATTTGATACCTGTTCTCATCTCTTTTGTTTAATTTATTTAAATTGAATACTCAGAAAACTTTCCAAGTTCTGGTGGTGATTCCTGAATAGGTAATATATGATATCCCACTACATCAAATTCTCCTATACTTCCAGGGAGTACCTAGCCATCTTTCATTAACATTTCTGGAAAACTTTTTACTTTAAGAATTTTCTTAATTTAAGGTTAGATTTATAAATTAATAACATCTTTATATTTTCTATTTTTTTCTTGTTACTAACAAGTGCTAGTGTTGGCTTGTAATATAGTTAGAAAAATCTAGGAGGAAGCTGTTCATGGCTTCTGACATTCGGATTAATTATGTTATCTGGCTATATATTACTACATAAAAATTTTTRTTTTGATAACAAAAACCACTATCATGTCATGTTTGACCCTGGAGAGATTATTTCACTGGAGAAGCTACAAGTATCTTTCAAATTAATTGGAAGTCCCAGATAGAAACTGCAGTGCAGTCGTTAGACTTTGAATGTCTTATTCCAAGGGCTAATAGTCTATTCATGTTCCTAGCGTGTTCTTTGTATTTTAAAGAAGTATTAATATAAATTAGCTCCTCTTATAAAAAAACAGAGCTCTGACATGTTTTTTATGGCCTTCTGAGGGTGCAGTAGCTAAAATTGTGAAGTTACAGTTTTCAATCCTAAAATTGGTGACAATTTCCATTTGTTTCTGAAGAAAAAATTGTAAAGTTTGAATAGCTGAATGGACTTGAAAAAAGGAACTGTGCAACTTATAATTTATATTATATAAATATTTATAATATTCTATAGACTTCCTGAGGTGAATCAGAAATTGGAATTTTTAAAGACATTTCACAGAAGGGGCATTTTTTTCCATCTTACTTTGTTAGAATTTCTGTGGTTGTTCATAGTCTAATTAGATGTCATTCTTCCTTCCATTAGAGTCTGGCCATTGAATGTAAAGTAAGTTAATTAGTAGGGACTTTTAACTTGTCAAGGATAATTTTTCTTTCCCCACAGGATAGATGAAAAGCTGTTTAGCAGGCTGTTAATTGCACTCGGTTCTTTTGTCAATACAGTATTTCAATAAAACAAGATACCTTATTAATGTCTGAGTTTAACAATAAATACAGCTTCACAGTGCATCTCTTCTGGTGCTTTCCAATTTATGATCCATAAGAGTGAATTAATGACTTAGGATAATACTAACTTTGTTTTCAGCTTTCTGGAACTGGATTAAGCAAAAATATCTATAAACTATGAAGTGATTAAAGAAGCTGTAGTTTTGAAGACATACTTGCTGAAGATGTCCAGTTGTCTCAGCTGCTGAAGTCTGACCTTGGTTTGAGACATGCTTGCATAGGCTTAGCTGCAGGTGTAGGAAGAGCTGGGCTTTATCTCTGTGCTTCCTATATACCSTGCCCTCCTCAAGGGAAAGAAGCCATTGGGGTAGTGGCAGGTGTTCTCAGGTACCTGCCCTTGATGAAATGGTGCTGGACTAAATGGAAGTGTTTGATAAATGAAAACTGGGTGCCAGCTATACCACTGTGGTGTGTGTGGTGCAAAATAAGCAGGACATACATAGGTCATATCTGAATTTGACAGGTTGTGTGCCAGAAAAAAATGTGGAGGTAAATGGGCTGAAGCAGAGCTCCTGCATTGCAGGACTTGAGCTGTACCCCAAGATGCCTGTTTGATYTACTGGTTTGTCTTAAAGCCTCTGACAAAAATGATCATGTACTTAAAACATTATGAAGGTAAATGAGATTGCATGCATATTTAGAACATCTTTAAAGATTATATCATGTAATCCGTTGTTGCCATAGAGAGAGTGAGTATGCATGTTAAAAATGGGAGTTGTTTTCCTAGTGCACTTCAGTTGTCATAGCAAGGAACTTGTGTGATCCATTCAGTCTATAGTCTTGTTTGCTTTCTTAGTGAAATTACTTTTTTCTAAATAAAAGTTGTTAAATTGCTATCTTTATTAGGAATTTTTTTGTATAACATCTTCAGCTTTTTAAAGACAATCAGCCTGAGTGTGTCATCTACTGTGTTTAATTTTCCTTTTTTTTCTTAAATGGAGAAATTTGTCAAGGATTGAATACAACATTGCAAACAATGAGTGAGCTCTGGAAGGCTGGGGGAATACTCTGGAGAAGGATCTGTTTGTGCTTTTTCTGGTTCCTATACTATTTTGTGTGCATTTCTTTATAGCTACAGGATAGTAGATGGGTGCTTGGTCTGATCCAGTACTGCTGTCTCTGCTCTCCTTTTATGATGATGATTTTTTARTAAAGTGATACTTGATTGGATAAATTCCTTAAGTCAGAGGTTAAGGAAAAGATCAAAATAATGTTCAGTTTAATGTTCCTATAAAGCCAGTACAGTTATTTTCTACTCTATAAAAAATAAAATTAAAAAAAAGCTCAGTGTTTGAAGAGACCTGAATTTGTGTGTTACGTACAACCACGTTCCTCTGAGAAACACAGGGATGGGGTTCCTCTGGAAAGAAGGATGCTTTTAGATGCTTAAACAAGGATTTACATGCTTTGTTCAGGACATCATTGTTAGCAAGACTGAGCCTTAACAGATTTCCCTCCTTTTCTTGTTTTGTTTTTAATGAATTTTAAAGTTTGTAATATATGCTTATTCCAATAATATGGTCTACGAATTTGGAAGTGTAATGGCAGCTTTATAAGGACTTGGAGAGAGGAATTCACAAAATCTGTCAGTCAGTGATGCCAATCTCACTAGGCTTTCTCTGTAGGCAGTGGAGAGCCAGCCTTTCCAGAGAGCAAATCAAAGCAGGAGCTCAATTTAGCCACTCTGGAATCCTCTTTACAATAGAAGGGTGTATGCATTCTTGCTGTGCTAAAGTTAAATGTTGTGATTGCATTTTTCCATAAAGACTTTCATCTTCATTCTTTATAAAATTGTAGTGAAACATAACCTGTATGGGAAAGGCCAATTCAGATMTATTTAAACACTGAGGCAAATAATTTAAGAGCTATCAAAGAAAATTCTGTCTGTGTTTCTGGAAAACTCCTTCAAAAATATGAAAATGTGTTTACATTTTGACAACCATGGCATCTTTCACAATATAATTAAAAACAATGGCATGTATTTAGTAGGAACTTATGTACATAAAGCATGGAAGACAAACTCCAGAGATTTGATGCAATACCTAAGAAGTTACTGTCTACCTAATGCAGCAGTGTTGGTAAAAATAAACCATAAAAGTCTGTGTTTCCATCATGTCTTCACTGCCAGTTTAAGCAGATGCTGGACTTGACTCGAAGGATCTGAAGTGTTGTCATGTTTTCCATTTCCTGCRTTGGGAGGGTGTTGGGAAGTGGAAGGCTGTACTGCAAGAGAAGGTCAAAGCAGAGAGTGGGAGCTGATAGCATTTCCAACTGGTTCAGGAGAAATCATGATATTTTACCACTGCTTTAAATCAGTTACTATTTCTGGGTAGAAGAGCGTTTCTCATGTTTTGTATTTCCAGATGGACCTTCAACTGATAAAGATTCTGAAGAAAAGAAAAAGGAGCCTGCRTCTTCCTCACAAAACAGCCCTGAAGCCAGAGAAGAAAGGTGCTTAATTCTTAATAACTGTGCAAATAATAATCTCACTCAGTAGAAATTAACATTAAACTATTTGGTCCAGATYTGTTATATTAGAGACAGCTACCATGTTCTTTTGTGAAAGACACAGAGTTGTACAAGAAACAGTGTGTTGTTAGGGAAGTAAATTGTGCTGCTGTTGACATGGAAGTAAAATGAAAGACATAGGTCAAGATGCAGCCAGATGAGTTTATTGTTTATTTAATCTGTTGGGTCTGTCAAATACTCTGTTCTCTCTTGATACTAGCACCGAGCTTTGAGAACTGTAAAACGATTTTCAGTCCCTGCTTTGTGGTAATTGCATGTCCTGGAGGTTTAGAATACTTCTTTTGTATGTTAGCTTTTATGTTTAATAAACATTCTGCACTTCTTTTAGTAAACACAAAATATGTGACCAGAAAAAGAAGCCTATGTTAATGTCACTGCAGGAGCTGAAGAACATTTACAAAAGAGTATTTGCAAGCCCATTTCTTCTATACCTTTCTGGTTTTAGTGAATCTTTTTTCAGCAGCCATTTTAAAATTGAAATTTAACCTCTAACTGTATGTCCAGATGGAAACTGAAAACTTGGTTTACAGTTTGCAAAACTACGTTAATTGTGGGGGGATTTTTTTACTTTGTGACCATGGTATCCCTTCAGTACAGTAAGCAGACTGAATGCAATCCATTCTCTGCAGAGTGAATGTTGATGTGCTGTATCTTCACTGTTTTTTAAAGTTCTGTGGGAGGAAAAAAAAAATTTCATGTTAAGGTAAAGACCTGAGAATTAAAGCTTATATGCTACATAATGGAATGAAATACCTGCTGTGTCTCTATTGTATGGAATACCGTGGTGAATAGTCTAAAGACACTTCAAAAATTGTATTGACTCTAGAGCTATAAATAACTTTAAAAAGGTGGCCTATGTTCTTATTTTGGAATACCATCAAATGGAAGACCTGTATTTTGCCCAGAAACAAAGTTATTTGAAGAAGGGGGAAAAAAACATTAATATTGGTTTTCATTTTGCCTTTTTTTAGCAGTTCAAGTAGCAATTCCAGCAGCAGGAAGGAGGAGGGTAGTGCTCCCTCAAATTCTTTCATCCCTTCTTTTCCCCGGGCTCCGAGCACTTCAGACTCTGTTCGAGTGAAATGTAGAGAAATGCTCTCTGCAGCGCTCAGAACAGGAGGTGAGCTGTGTAGACTCTATTTTCAAGTTCAACTATTTCCTTCTTCTCTATTTCTGTCTTTACCACTCTACTTTTCTCCCGCCTGTAGGGTAGAATAAACCCTGTTTATGTCCATTTGTGTGTGTACCCATAAACCAGTCCACTCAAGGTGCGAGTAATGAGTAACGTTGACAGCATGGGAATGCTTCAAAATACATTTTAGTTCCTGATGATTCAGGACATTTTGGAGCTCGGTTCATCTGATATCTTGCCAACAGGGGATCTTCTTTTCGGGAAGGTTATTGCCTCCTTAATGCTTCGTTTAAATCTTGTGTGAAAGCTGCTGGTTTTTTGTCTCTCAGTCTTTTTGACTGAGATAGTGCCGCTATATACATGACTGCCTTTCTTACACCAGAGGTTCTGAGGACCTTCAGATTTTGGTGTTTGAAGGCTGCCTTTCTGTTTTGATTTATTCTTGGTGTTTCGTCAAGATACTTGCAATAAGAGTCTTGCATTGCTCTGAACTTCATGTCTATTGGGTATGGGTAAATTCCTTGACTGTTTTGGCTTTTTTTCTTTTTCTCTTTCATGTACACTTGGGTATCTTTAAACTGACAARTTGAATGATACACTAGATAAGGAGCAAACTGAACGTTGGACTTTTCAGAATTACCTGATTTTTTTTCTGGTGGGTTCTTCTCTTATGACCCAGCTCCTGTTTTTCTGTTCTTAGCTTAGTGTAACTTGACCCAGTGTAAGTAGACTTCTTAATCATCTGTGTTTACTCTCTTCACTCTTCTATTCTTTCTTTTAATTTATATAAATTCAGATATAGACAATAATCAAAGCTGACTAAAGACCATGAATTTGTGGTCATCTGGATATGCAGTTCATAGACATCTAAAACAGGTTTGGAACCAGAAAGTCACAGCATCTTAGTATTCATAATTCTGTGTAGTCTTAATTTTAGCTAGTTTTCCAAGAACCTTTTTTGCTATGTTGCTTTCTGCAGCTCATATAAACTGATCATCCATGGTCAAAAAAATACGGTTATTTTTTTTTGGTTTATGGCCTTTGGCATGAGATCGAAGGAGAAATGATGTTTGGATTACTCATTGAAGTACACTCATGTTGAAATGAGGAAAACACTGTATCTAATTTGTTCTTAAGCTATCTTGGAAAGGCAGCTGTCATTGTGAGGAAGTGTTTTGGTCAGAAACAGTAAACAGTTATCTTGAGATATTTTAGTTCAAGTGTTGCATTGTCTTCAAGACTGCTGTGGTCCGTTTTTTCTAATTTACATGTTTTATGACACATCTCTGCTTTGCATTTGAAAAAATCTAATAAGTTTGTTTGTTATTTAATTACTGTGTTTCTAATGAAATCTTTCTCTTCTATGCATGCAAAACATTTATTTGCTTATTCTTGTATTGTGTGGACTAAAACAATTGATTAAACACAATATAAAATGTTTCTTTTTTGTAATAGTCTATTCTCTGCACAGATATGCTGTGRAGATGGGAGAGATGCCAAGCCTATTGGAATATTTTAAATTTTTCTGTATAGCAATGGTTTTTTGTTTCTACTAGTGTTTGCAACTAGATGTCAGAATTTTTGGGGTTTCCAAAGGTTTTTAACTTTTTGAAGCTGCTGTTTCACTTCCTTTCACTTACTTTTGTTCTTCCAAGTAATAAAGTTTGAAAGGATAAGTATGCAGTAAATAAAAATTACCTGTACAAAAGGAAGACTGACTGCAGGTGTTTTATAATTTGCTGAGTTTTAGAATGCTGAAACAACAGGGATCTCAAGGATATAGAACACAGAGTATCAGATTGCTAATATTTTATTTTTTGTTTTCCTCAGATGATTACATTGCTATCGGTGCTGATGAAGAAGAGCTGGGTTCTCAGATTGAAGAAGATATCCTTTGTTGCATATCTGTGTGCTCTAGACCCAGGAGTATTTTTAAAAAACGCAGATAATTTTCAAATTAATTAAGTTTATCTATATATTGAGTATTTCTGTATTTCATCCAAAACAAAAATAGCAAACCATGTTCAACACATCAGTAYATAAATTTAGTGTTTAAAAAACCAGCCCAACCTAAGTGATTTGCCCTAAAATATGTAGGAATGCACGTAGGTGAACGTGTGTGGGTTTTTTTCAGCTCAATATGTTTTCCTTGCAGCAGCAACATTATATCTTACTGAAGCATTCTTACATAAAATGCTGGGCTCATCCATGTTATTTAAAAATTGTTCTTGTTAACAGTCTTAATAATTTTCTAATGTCTTTATTTAATTTTCTACAAGTTTGTATGAATTTGGAGTGTTTGAAAGGGTGGTTTTGGTAGCAGTGTTTGAATAGTTCCAGAAAAGAGGTCTGGACTTCTTTTTTTTTTCCTAAAAAAAATTGGGTTATTGAGCTCTCATTGTTTGAATATTTGGTTCAGAAATGAATTAGTTCTCAGGATGAGGTCAAGAAACTGGACATAAAATTATGGGTGACTTTTCAGTTGAGATCCTACTACCCAAAAAATCATGTTTCTATGATCAAGGTTCAGAAGGTCSTGAAGTCTGTGGTGTTTAACAGGAAAGTGGCTGTTGGTTGTGGTGGAGGGGAGGACGTGATGTACAGTGAAGAGTATATTACTTTAGAAAAGTTGCCCCCTAAACTTAATCTTTTCTAGTGCTCTGTTTTACTTGTTAATGTTTGCCTCTGTTTTACTTATCAATGTTTTGTTCCTTAAATCCAAAGCACCTATTTTTCAAGAATTAAAAAACACTGATATGAAATACAAAAATAGGGTACGAAGTAGGATAGCGAATCTCAAGGATGCAAAGAACCCTAACCTAAGGAAAAATGTATTATGTGGAAACATTCCTCCTGACAAGTTTGCCAAAATGACAGCGGAGGTAAGTGAAGCATAGGTCTTGAACTATTTCYGTATTGGACTTACATCCTGGCCTGTATTTACTAGCTATAAAAGCAATTTATGTAAGCTACCCATACTTCTGAAAGACTGTGACTTGTTTGTGACTTGCACAGTCTGAATTACAGGGTTGTGTTGGGGTAGAGGAGATGAAAGTGTCTTTACAAATCAAAATCTATAAAATAGAATGAAAAATTCGATTTTATGGGAGAGAAGAATGAAAGCACAGTTAACACCTTGTTTCAGTTTTGTATTTCTGCTTCCATGTGTTGGATTCTACCCCCTCAAATCAGGTATAAAGGAGTGTCTTGGAGACTGAAAGAAACTAAATTTATGACCAAGTAATGAAAATCATGACTAACTTTATTCCAAAAGAAAGCTTTTTGTGGTGATTTTTTTGGCTTGTTGGGTATTTTTTTTACTATAGCTTTATGTAAAGGTTGGGTCGATTAAAGGCTGGTGAAAGAGTGCGTGAAAAAAGTAAATTGTACTTTCAGTATGTATTTTGATTTTTTTTTTTTGTTCTACATGTTAATGTACCTATGCACAAACATATATTTTGTGATGTTCAGTGCCTATTCTTTGTTTGATTAATTTTTTGGATTAAAATGCTAATGGTTGAAACCCCTTAGTGTTAAGATTGCTTCTGAAGTGAAACAGCATGATACAAGATTTCCATTCCACATCTACATGGGATGTGGAGTAAACTTGTATTGAAGAAAAATGGAACAATTTGGTTTTGCTGTGCACACTTGGATACTAGACATTGTGGAGGTCTTGTGCACTAAAACTGTTTTAAAGGGAAAAAAAATGGTGATTCTGAACTCTTTGGTTAGTTTTGAAACTAAGGGTATGTGATTTCTGGTTACATATGGTAAATTATGGTTGTACTATGTTTATCAGTACAAATCAGGAAGTAGTCAAAATAGTGTAAATTTTTTCCTATAATAATCCTATGTAGGTCAATGAGATAATTATCCAATAATCTAACCTAGGGAGAGGATCTTTTTTTGCTTCTCTGGAGAACTTTTAAGTCCACTACCTTGTCTCTCTTACATTTCTGAACTTTAGAAATGCATTTGCATAGAAATGTTTTTAGATGTTTGACGTGGTAACTTGTAGTTTTTTTTTTCCTATCTGTGTTAAGAAAGAGAATATTTTTAACTTTTTGTAGCTTCTGTGCTGTGAAATAGCCCAGCTTAAGTCTTGTAAAATTAAAAATGTGTAGAATTACATTGCCCTTCAACAGAGTTGTTTTTCGTGGATTTGAAATAAAAAATGGTATTGGCTTGCACAGTGGTAACTTGTTTTAAARCTAAAACTCTCTAGTGAACTCTGTCTGCTCTTTGTCCTTTATAGGAAATGGCAAGTGATGAGCTGAAAGAAATGCGCAAAAATCTGACCAAAGAAGCTATCAGAGAGCACCAGATGGCTAAAACAGGAGGCACCCAAACTGATCTGTTTACATGTGGCAAGTGCAAAAAGAAGAACTGTACATACACCCAGGTGCGTGGTTGTTCAGACTCTTCGTTTTCCTTTTTCAAAGCTTAAGTCCTATATAAAGATTGTCAGAGGAAAAAAATTGGCATTACAAAATGAACTTTTAAGAAAACGCTGACAGATTACAAAATGTGAAGATAGCTGGATCTGCTTAATTGTACTTGTGTAAAGAAAGTTTGTTGTATTTATTTGCCAAAGATTTTATATAGATCCAAGCTGAGTGTATCTGTATAGACTGAAACTTCAGTTTCTTTGCAATGCTGAGTTTTTGCTAATTCTTCTTACTACCTTGTATTAACAATGGTTTTATGTGGAGGAGAGGTACTGTTTTTAATGTGTGTAGTCTTTTTTTACAGAGGTAGAAAATGATATATACACATATACAGATGTATATTTTTATATATATTTAATGTACTATTTGAATAACACTAGACCCTGATTTACAGTCATTCCTAAACTGCAAGAAGGGGGACTTTAATTTGCTTAATAGTGCTTCAGGGAATGTAATTTTCATCATAGGATCAGCTGCATTTCTATTTTAATATTGTATATCAAATGCATTAAGTAGGAAGCTGTTTTTCAATCATGAGACTTTTAAGTGTTTGCATCAGTAAATATATGTGAAGCTGTACTGAACATGTAGTTAGTGCAGAATCCTCTCCTAGAAATATGTGCAGTTTCAATGCAGAAATTGGTATTTTAGTGTCACTAAATGTCTCAAAATCTAAGTTTATAATGGCTTTATAGTGAGGCAAAAACCCCAGTTTCAATTGATATGTCAAGTTAACTTGTATTTTTATGCAAACTTGTTTACTTAATGTTAAACGTTGACTTAAACAGTTACAATGAACACACACTAACAAAAGTTGAAGATACTAATTTTCCTTTTCCACTCTGGCTCTCGCCTTTGCTAAAGGTTCAAACCCGCAGTGCTGATGAACCCATGACAACGTTTGTTGTCTGTAATGAATGTGGAAACAGATGGAAGGTAAGACTGTTAGACTGCTCTGCATATTTGATAGCAGGCAGCCAGGCTCTGTGGTTAATTTTGGTTTACAGTAAATGTGACAAATGGCTTTCTGTTGACTCTTAGTTATTTTTTATCCTAGTAATGATATTACATGTTGATATTGCAAAATAGCTTTAAATTAGAGATGTATTTTTAGCTTTAAATTAGAGATGTATTTTTGACCGAAGGTGTGAGATCACACAAATAGATTGGTGGCAAAGTGGGAGAGAAGTCAGGACATAGTCCTTGCGACATTTGGTTACGATATTACTTTGCCATATGAAGTGGTGACAAATTGGTCACTGCATTTTCTGTTTCTTCATCCAAAGTTCTTTTAACTGGTTTTAATCTTTGCTTTGCTGAGTGGAACAGGCCTTTTCAGACCTTTAGTTGTTGTTTGTTCTGTTTTCTGCTATTCTGAAAAGAAGAGGCGATAAAAAAAAGAGATGACTGCTGATGTATTCCTGTGTAGGGCATACACAGGATAGGGATAAGTGTAGGGCAGTGGTAACTTGATTGAATCTTTTTTTAACTTCAGGAAATAGGAATTTATAAAGCTTCTGAGGAACACTGGTAGTTCAATAAAGAGGAGAAACACTGAAATGAAGAGTTGTAAAATTTACAGTTTAAGATGTGATCACATGCAATAGGAAGCGTGACATGGTCATTCTGTGATTTTTCTGTCTTGAGAATGCTGCTGCTCTGCAGAGCCATGGCACAGCATACATTAGGATTGCAACATAAAAAAAGTATTTTATACATCTTGATTTACCTAGATTATTACTGAATTTTGTTCAAATATCTGCTTCAAGATATCTAAATAATATACAAAGCTTAGAAGTTGTTTGATGGAATTGTTTGGAATACCTAGAAAAGTTCGTTTGTCCTTAAAAGCTTTCATAAGGTGGCAGTTACAGAACTGTCTGTATACAGATGCCTGAAGGAATGGTTACAATATAAGCAAATGCTTTAACTAGTAATTTCCATATTCTAAGTATGGTGGTATATTTCTGTTTCTTCTTGCAAAGATTTAGAGCAAAGCTGTATGAAGATGTCATAAAAAATTCTTTTCTTTTGACAGTTCTGTTAGAAGAAGAAATTGTCAAGACATCTGGACCAGTACGAAAGAGGATTTTGTAATTAGCTTTAAAAACTAGGCTAAGCAACTAGCTTCCTGCAAATGAGAGGGTTTTTTGGTTTTTCTTTTCTTTTTTCTTTTCTTTTTTTTAAGCAGCATACATGCCTGAAGTTAGCCTTTGTTTTGACACAACCATCATTTCCTTAAATGCCTTYCTATAGCTGGTAGTCAGTAGGGCCAGGTTGCTCGATTGTATGGTGGATTTTAAAATATTTTTTCATTTTTATAAGTAAGTTGACATTAAACTTTTACCAGTTAAACATTTTGGTAATTGTCTTGTCTTTTTCTAACTATGTGACTACTGTATTCTATTTTTTGTGGTCTGAAATATACACGCACCTCTTGTGTGTATTTTGCCCCTCCACATTTGCTCAGTTGTACAAATGCAATTTGTTTCTTGCTGCTGTGTTCATCAGCTTTGCAAAGAAAAGAGGTATATAAGTTCCTCATAACATTAAACTCAGTTGTTAACTAAAACACAATTCAGTTAACTCTCTAGTTTGTGTGTGCTCTTTCTCGACTAGGAATAAATTTGCAGTCTTGGGCTTTGAAAATTTATTAGTGGATATGATGACCTCTTTTGCAGTGGTTGGTTAAGCTTGTTTATGTAACCAGCTTTGATCAATGCAATATATTTTATTGCCCAAAGCATGTATTTTACACTCTTATCAGTAGGCATTATTTCTAGGAATGTCTTAAAATAGTGATTAAATCTGATTTGAGTGTTCGGTCTTGCTTAACATGCTTGACGACCAAGTTGGGTTTAGACTTTGTAAATAAGCAAAGGCATTCTGTTGTAGGCTGTCCTAAAACACCAGCTAACCAATTCATTACATTATAAACTGGCTTAGGAGGTAATACTGTATTCCCTTCATATAAATGGCATTGATTTTGTTCATGAACTGAATTTTGAGATGTAGGGTATCCAGTGTCAATYGTAGACCAGCAAGTGGGATTAAATTATTAAAGTTATGATCTTTTCCATATGAGGAAGGATATAAATACTGCTTTTTTAGAGTTTGCTTTTTAACAGTGCATGTTTAGAAATATTTGCAAATGTGTTTTCAAGAAAAACGTGTCAACGTCTTTAGAAGAGATTAAATTCTTTCATTATGTCTAATTTTATATTACTTAATTTATTGGAGTTTGGGACTGAGGAGATCTATTATGGCAATGTATAAATTATTCTTGGGGGGATGGGAAGAGTATGTGCGGTTCCTGGAGAATAAATTCCCTGAATGTAAAGGAAAAACAAGTTTTTCTATGTTGAATATTTTTCGTGTGGTGGTGGCAATCATAACAAATGAGTTGGAAATAGTGTGATGACACTTGCGCTTTGAGAGACAAGAAGTGTTTGGTAAGTACTTACTAGAGCAAGCTTTTCCGATCAGCTTACGCAAGGAAGGAAACGTGGCTTTTCTGCTGAAGGGAAAAGTTATTAAAATACAAGAAGTTTTGTTACAGACAATTTTTTTAGGCAGAAAATTGCGTAGCATTTAAAGTTTCTTGCATAACTTATGATATATAAACATTTTAGCTCAACTTTTATTAATGCCCTTCGGAAAACATTTTTTTTTTCTGCCAGCGGCATGGGTTATTTTTAGCCTGTGTGTAGGTCCTTTGACAGGATTGCTTTCTAAGAGTTACTTGAAAATGCATAATTGATTTTTTTTTCAAGTTGTTTAAGASAACAAACCAAAGACAGACACTTACTGTCAATTAGAGTGCTTTGTTTGGGGACGTTTCTAAAGGAACAAGTCCAAAAAATTGTGTTAAAAATGATTGCAAATTGGATGCCAAGTAGACCTAGATTTCCACAGCTGTTCACAGCACACATATACAGGGCATGCACAGGTTTGCATAACCTTCCTCACGCTATGTGTCCTTTAGTCTTTATGCCTGATGGTGGCACTTAGGAGAAATATCTTCTGAGAAAATGTAATAATTGTCTTTCTGTACTCACCAGATTATATCTGGACTTTACTAAAGGATCTAGAACTGTGGTAGCATTTTCTGTGATGTAGGTGTATTTCAAGTAGGAGTTGAAATAAAATGTGATTTCACTGTATGATACCTTATGGCTGAGTAGCAGCCTTCATCCTTCTCTCTTCTGCCCCCAAGGTAAAAAGAGCTGTTTCTTTTGCCCAGTGAAAGATGGAGTCCAAGAACTTGATACAAAAATGAATCCATTCTATTCATGCCTTATTTTGATTACCCAAATCCAAAAATAAAACTTCCCAGTACTGATCTTTGGATGTACCTCTGTCCCAACAGTTGCTGCAGTTTTTCCAGCTGCCTGAAATTGCCCTCCTCTTATCAGAAAGGGATGCAAAGGTGGGGCTGGGAGTGTCTCTCGTTTCTCCAGCTAGCTGGTTTGTCCAGTGGGCTGGTGGTGTGCTATGATTAACTCAGTACATTTGGATGTTTTATGTACTGAAACATGCCAGCAGAACTGGTAATGAACGTCTCCCATCTAAGACTATCAGGTCGGACTATTACCTTTATGGACTCTTGAATTCTCTCAGATGGAACATAGTTGCCCTACAATTTAAGGTAGTTTCTAAGTAGAAAGAGGAGGCCACATTCCTTTTAAAGTGTGTGTGTGTAGTTCTTTAAGGATCCAATCTTCTGGAAGCAGAGATGGAGGATTCTGCTGCTCAGAAAACACAGCTTCTGGATCCTTCGTTAGAGRCATTTTCTCATATATAATACATTTCCTCATATATGCTGTTACCTCCTTCAGGAGAAAGTATGGGTTTTAAAATACCTCATACTGAATGGTTCTTTTTGACTACACTAAGCAGAAGGTAAAAGATCTGCCCAGTGGCCTTGGCTCTTGTGAATCCCACTCTGCAGCCCTATTGCACTTTTCAGGCATTGCGAAGGAAGTGCCTAGTTTTTATCCAGAGTTCAGGATTCCGCTTGAGATCACGTACATGAATTTTAAATCGGAACTCACAACTCTTACTACCATAGACAGAATTTAAATTCATCAACATGAAGTTGTCATTCTGCATAATGTGGTTATATTACCTTTCAAACACATGTCTCTGGAAATAGATTTTGAAATAGTAGTCATTCTTATAAACAAACCTGAGGAGTTTCACCTCTTTTAAGTACAATTTTATACAACTGTATATTAGCTTCTGTTTCACTAGATCATCACTAATCTTGAATTGTTTTACCATTTTAAAATGTTTGGGATTAATCTTGTTACAACATTAGTATAGAAAATCTTTCATAATGTCATTGAAACGATACTCATACCGTTTATGGCAGAAGACACATGTTCTTAAGTACTGCTTACAGCAGAGTTGTTTAAAAATTACTAAACACTGATATGAWAGCCTTTATCGTCACTTTCTCTTTTTTCAGATATCCTTTGTAATCAGAAACTGCATAAGTACATGATGCTCGTGTGTTAAATTTTAATCTAACTTTATATGTCAGAGCCCTTCAGAATCTATATATGGTTTTTTTTTMTTCGTTTGTTCTGTGCTAATGACTTTGGAATTTAAAGGTCACTGTAAAGCACAATTTGTTGGCTGAAAGAGCCCATGCAATTTTAATAGTGCTTAGCAGGCTGGTGAAAAGAGCAGTTTTTAACAGTGTGCATGTTCTGTGGGAGTTACTGCTTTATAATGTGCAGACATTGAAGGAAGAATGCCAGTGGACTGGAAAGTTGTTAGAGCTTAATGATATCCTGCAGTTCGATAAATGCCAAGACAAACCAACCGTGCTCATTTTCAACCTAGGATAAATTGATTTTGTGATAATTTCTTACTTGATTAAATAATATCTTATGTCAATATGATTATTTTCTCCTGCTATTCATGTAACAGCTTGTCTATGGAAACTTTTCAGTGTACCTTGCTTTTGCCCTAAGAAGTTTATGCACCATGAGCAAATATATAGTAATGAAATGTACTTAAAAATTTGCCTTCTCTGTGGGTGGGTTTTTSTTTTCCCCCTACCACCACCTCACCTCCATGCCATCAATTAAATCCAGCATTACCAGCCTCAAAATAGCAAGGTATTTAGGAGAGTGGGTTGTTTGGGTTTTTAGGAGGTACTCTYAGGATATCTAGGGATCAGCATTCTGCGACTGGTGTTGAGTGTAAACTTAAGCCTAAAGCACAGCATTAAGATTTGTTAAGATCTTTCAGGAAAAAACGCACATTGCAAATGTCAACATATTGTAATGCAGAAGTAAAATGAAAATTGCCTAGAGAATGTTAATTGCTTAGAAGTTGTGGCACATGGAAAATAAGCTTAGAAATTGTTACTTCCTCCTTTTAATAATTTAATGTGAACCATAAAACTRCCCAAGCCAATATAGTTTTCTCTCCCCTCTAATTTCATTGCATCTTTTTTCTTTCTTTTTCTTGCAGAATAATAGAATATATTGTTTGGTATGAAATATGAGTGTTTGTTCTGTCTTCCAGCTTTTAATGAAGTATCTTTGCAGGGAAGAGAGATAACTTAAAAGAAATGAAATCCTTCMTTTTGTGAGATGACACACTTTGAAGGTTTTTTTTATGTGTTCATATGATCTTTCCAACAAGGTGAATTTGACCTCAACTTAATTTGTCAGCTTAGAGGTTTAAAGCTCTCTTACCCACCCTGATTAAAACAAGTAGAACATCATCAGTTTGACTGCAAGCTCCCCATGAGTGCTGCCTTATGAAGACAGTTTGTTTTGTTGAAGTTACTACTTACCGTCTAATATGTCACATGAACTGCAATTGCATTGATAGTGCTTTGGGTGTGTTTAGTAGAAATTCAGCTAAGGTAACCAGCATCAATAGGTTAAGCAGTGGCAAACACAAACTGAACTGTGTCTTTAGYGATATATGGAAGTGTTTGCTCTTGTCTCAGTCATCCAGCACTGTGCTACAGAGGGCAAAAGCACTTTGATTTGCTCTCTCTAGTTTTTTTGGTTTACTTTTTTGGGCTGACATGTTGAATAGTGTTTTGTKGTTGGAAGGAGATGATGAAAACTGGTCATAGAATCAGAATGATTTGGGTTGGAAGGGACCTTAATCTAGTACCAACCCCACTGCCATGGGCTGGGACACCTCCCACTAGAGCAGGTTGCTCGGTGCCCCATCCAACCTGACCTTGAACTGGTCCATAGTATAGTTAACTTACCATGTATTGGGTCTTCTCCTGTGGTGCTGAGTAACGAAAAAATCTCATCATTTGCTTCAAAATGCAAATGTCGTAAGGGGACAATGTGTCTCCTGCCAAGTGCATTGAGGAAACAATTAAGTTGATCTCTTAAATTCTATTTTGTTATTCTCATTTCCTTTTTTTAGAGAAAGCCTCCATTTTGTACTTTCCATAGTGCTGGAATTAGACAAAGAATAGGTTTTGTAAAGGCTATGCTACATATCACTGAATTATGCCTGTCTGCTTCTCCCCTTCTAGGAGTATCTTTTTTGTCTTCCTGTTTCCCATATGTCTTTTTCSAACCTATATGTGTCATTTGATGCATTTAAATAAATACACAGGAAAAAAATAAAATTCAATGGAAATCTGCCATAAACTCTGGAGTTCATATAGTGAAATTGTAGTGAATCTTGTAATTTAGAAGAAAACATTAGAGTAACAGATCTACACATAGATTATGCAGATTCAACTTACTTTTTTCCTACTATTTCCTATGATTTCTGATTTTGAGATATGACCAGGAATTAAGTGTAATGCTTTGGGTATACTGTAAATGAACATGGTTTATTAYGGGATAGAGCTGGTGCTGTCGGACAGTCTGAAATAGTGCTGTATCAGAACACAATAGTTCCATCTTCCTGCTTTTATTAATTAAATTATGTGCATATTTGTAACAGAAACCTTACAAGATCTGTCAGGGAATGGGAGAATTTAGTATGTACAAAACCAAGCTGGCTGATACTGCCGTCCTCTCAGGAGCAAATAGTGAAGGGTTTTACATACACCTACTGAGGGAAGAGAAGAATATGTGAGGATTCTTGTGCTTTATTTTGGAATTTGAATGCCCAGACTCATCTTCCTCTGAAGTAAATAATTTAACCTTATAAACGTCAACAGTAGGAACTTAATGCTTTCAGCAGATTCTAGTAAAATAACAATTCTTCAACAAAAGATCTTTTTTATAGGCAGCATTATTTCAACCAAGAACTTTCATAAACTTGAGATTGCCATGCCAATTTCCATTGGTGCACCATGTAGCATSAAATAAAACAAGTGGAGTGTACCTATGCCATGTATGATGGCATTGCTTAGAGTAACCCAGTATTGACAGTAATGTTTTTACTTTGGTCACAGTGTGGATGGGGCAACTGGTTTGGTTTTCAAAAAAATTCTAACACTCCACTTAGAAATTAATTTTAGTTTTAGAGCTCAGTTGATATTTGTACCTCAGACATAGGTTGTAACAGTTTTGCATCCAAATTGTATGCTGTATTTGAAAAAGTACTGCATTTTTTGAACAACATTTCTTCTTGATTCTCTTCATGTTCTTTTGCAAAATAGCACTGACAGAATTTAATCAGAAACTGTATTTATAGTTGATCGTCAGAGCCTTGTGTGGATTATTCAGTCTGTAGTAAAACTTGCCTGAGTTATTTTCAGGTAAATATCTGGTTAATTCTAAATTTCTTGCAGATTTCTGTAGCCCAGAGTTCCGTTTGTTTTAAAATAAATACATTTAAGAAAAATTTTTATGCTTCAATGGATTTTTCAGACAAGGACTGAAGCAAGTCCTTATAAATAGCAGAGTTCATAAACCGTGGATAAGAGTCTCTGTGCATTAAGGTATAAATTTGAAGCTGTGCRTCATCAAAGGTGTGTTGGGAGGGTTCCAGCATATTTCGGTTAATAACTTCTCTTACTCTGGAGTCCAGACTGACCTGCGTATTAAAATAGAAAGTCATGTAAATAATAGTGGTGAATAGTACAGGTGGGGTTTTATGTTTGTTTTGTTGGTTGAAAAAGCCATCTTTTTCAACCATTTCAGCTGGTGTCCTCCAAAAATGTAAAAACTGCTAAATACACTTAGGCAAAAAATGATTCTGTTTAAATTTGAACATAGTAATATCTTGAGTATGGCTAGATAAATGTCCTCACTGAGGTATCTTATTTGAACAAGGCTGTCTAATCCAAGTACTACTGAAACCTGAGAGAACCAGTGGGTTATTTCCAGACCAACTTTCTGCTCTGCAGTGGAGAGGATTTATAATTTTTTGAGACAGTTCATTTCCTGGAGAGTTAGCGCTGTTGCAAAGAGACTGAATTTGGAGTAAGCAGTATGACGCAGACGGAAAATGTAACCTGGGAAGCTGTTGCTTAATCAAATTGCTGTTAAAAAGCAGGGTGAATTGATGTGAACCACGGGTAGGGCTGTATAATGATTCTATACAACATAGAGTAATGTCATTTTCTTTTTCTGCAAGGCTCTAGTGTCTGTAGAGAGATATTAGTATTACAGGAACAGACTGGCTAGATTTAAACGTCATTTTTATAAGTACATAAGTACAGCTGGCACCACAAAAAATTAAGTTGCAATTTTGCAAGGATGTTGGAAGGTTTAAAATTTGAGCCTGCTTGGCAGGATTATATTCAAACTGAACTGAGGTGTCTTTGAAACTTGACATATTTGCTAACAGCAAAGTGACAAGTAGTTGTGAAAATTTTGGGGAAGTCATTGTGTTTGTTCTATGCCATATTTTGTCAGCTGCTCTTTGAGCAATTTGTGCTTTGAAAATAACTCGTTATTTGTGGTTACTGTGCTTTTGGAGAGACTCATACACCCCCTTTCTGAGTGCAGTGAAAAAAGAAACTGATTTGTCCAACAAGTAAAACTTAAGTTGAGCAAGGATAATGTGATCAGCTGTATATTTGTGCCTCAAACTAAAAATTCCATATCAGCATGCCAGGGTAGCATTGGAAAAGCTTTCTTACAACCAATAAAAGTAGTTTTGACCATCTCACCTCAATGATGGGTGCCTTCCTCCCCTCAATGTCTACTTGATGGCAGTGGAGTTGGGGGGGGCGGGGGGGGGGTGTTCTCCCTGAGACTGGTGTAGCTTTAAACACACGTTAGAACTAACTGTGCAAAGCAGCATCAAAGAATGTACTAGAGAAAGCAATATACCTCTTTTGGAGAAAGGATAGAAATATAATCTTCATAAATTAGTCTTGCTTTTTCTTCAATGACGCTCTTGTTGGATTCTTGTTTTAGTTCTTCGCAGGCCATCCAGAAAAGCATGTTCTCCTCACTGAATTCTGTTCGTAGAAATTCACGAAAAGCRTTTCTGCCAGCTGGAGTAAGCATCAACTTGTCAAATGACTGAGCCCAGGCATTTACTTCTTCGAGAGTAGGAGCAGGGCTTAAAGAGGAAGAAGAGCAAAAGAAGAGAGAAATGA
The DNA here is from genome assembly GCA_018881555.1 of Amblyornis subalaris. Classification (NCBI taxonomy): domain Eukaryota; kingdom Metazoa; phylum Chordata; class Aves; order Passeriformes; family Ptilonorhynchidae; genus Amblyornis; species Amblyornis subalaris. The sequence continues at coordinate 4,798,305 of JACAXG010000001.1, forward strand.
ATGACTATTGCTCAAGCTTGTTTGCAGCTGGCAGGAGGCATCTGCCACCACAATAGAACAAAATTGTAAGGTTCATGGGGTTCCGATTCCTCACTGGAACTACCCAAGTGCAAACTCTTCTAAACACATTTATAAGATGTTTTTTGAAAGTGTGCTTGTCAAAAGCTCTGATGCAGGTGTTAGCCGCTGCTTTGATGCAGAAATTGTAGTTTACTGGTCAAGGTAATTGCAACAAAGAAGTACCTCTGCAACAGCTAAGCATTTTTTCTACACCTAATAGTCCTTGTTGAATCATTGTTAAAACTTGAATGAAAATACGTATAAAGAAGCGATGATTCAAACCTTCTAAAAGGTACTCACCTGTATATTACCATTTTGCAAGTGCTTCACCTGTTTGAGCAATTCTGAAGAAACTGTTGCCTGACTCTTGGGAGGATCTGTGCTCTGCTTTATTRTTTTTGTAAGGCTGAGCACTGCCAGTTAGACTCTGTGTAGTTGCTGGGTGAGAACAGGATGTGTTTTCAAATTATTTCAGAAAAAAGGGAGATTGTTTACAATGGCTTTAATTTGTTGTGTTATGAGAGTGGGGATATGGTTACATGCTGCATATAAATAAGGAAGATGTTATAGATCAGACCTTTGGTTCATTAGAAGGTAAAAAACCAGGTGGCTTGCAAATTGAGTGTAAATGACAGATAATACTTATTTTCATATTTCAGGTAATTCACTGTAATCACTTAGTATAGTGTTAAGGTTTGTTGAGTTTCTTTCATTTTAGCTTGACAGAACACTTAATAAAAACTGTACCTCTCCTCACAGTTTGGAATACCCTCTGCTTGGAGTTCATGAGATGTTCTCCTTGCTCTCTCTTCATCTTGATTTCTAACAGTAAGACTGCAAGGTAGCAAACAAAATTTTAGTCAGCTTTAATAGAGAAAAAGGCTGAACATAAACCAGATACTTTTCCTTCCTTGAYATTAAAAAACAACCCCAAAACCTAAAAGGACAGAAGCTAATGATGGGCACATTACCCATAGTTATATTCTGACCTTAATTTTACCGTTTTATAAACCTGGCAGACTTGAATGTAGCTGAATTCTCTTCAATATGTATCACATAGACTTTCTACAGAGGGATCACAGATCCATAGAATACATCAAGTTGAAGGGACCCACAAGGATCAAGAGGTCCAATTCCCTATATATATATATATATATATATATACATACACACACATATATATGTGTGTGTACACACACACAAGTGTGTACATATGTATCTCTATGGGATATATATGTATACATGCATACCCTTTATCACATACCAAATCTATTCTCCCTTGATGCTTGTTTTACTGTGTATCCTCAGTGCAATGTTTTTACTTAAGTTGGACTTGATGCACTGGTATTATGTGAGTTAGWTCTCCAGGTAGGTGGTTTTGGATTTATTTGCTTTTTTTTTTCTTCTTGGCTATTTTTTTATATCCATAGGACATGATGAAGGCCAAGACTCTGGTTTGGAGTGGTGACGCCATGTTACAGAAAAGCCAGAGTTCAGAAGCAGGGCCCCAGTTTGAAGTGAGCTAGAGACTTGTGTCTGTGATGTTGGAAGGGGAAGCATCTTTTGGAGTTCAGATATAGATACAGCCAGATTCTGTGGTAATTGATTGCAGCTTAGGAAATTGCTAATATATGATTCAAAATGTGAGGCCTGGAGCACAAAGAGCAGATCTATCATTGATGAATATCCTTTTGAGTATGTCTGAATGGAAACACTTGTAGCATTACTAAAAACAAAGTTTGTTGTAATCACTAGTGATCACTGAGAGTTTTTTCCATGTCCCTTGGAAGCTGTCAACTCCTGCTGCTTTCATCAAATGTTAGTTTAGATGGCTCTAGTTTTTAAAAATTTCTTTTGTAGTTGTAGATGATTCTTTTTCATCTGGATTTGAAAATTTACGTATTTCTTTTTAGGGAATGGGGAGTACATTCCAGTTCATCCAGACTATTTTAGCTTAGTGAGAAATGCATGTGCATTCGCACATGCATTCATTTAATCTGTAAAGCTGCTTAAAATATGTCAAGAAGAAAAGGTCCCAGTGGATTATAGCCTGTAATTTATATGAAAGGGGTCCTCCAGCTGAAATAAAGCAAGACAGTTGTTTTAACTTATAGGAAAATATCAAACTTAATTTCTTCATTTGTATCTTACCTTTCTTTCACGCTAATGTTCTAAGTCTTGTTGCCTTAATCCCTAAGAATCTCATTTATCTCTAGTAAGGTTTTTTGTTAAACCAGTTGATTTTTCTGTTCTTCATTCTAAAATCTTGGACAAGTCTTATTTGCAGCTTTACTATTTACTGGGCATCTCCTTCTCCCTCTTTGTCTACTGTTAGTCCATAATCTGCAGAGACCTGATTTTCTCTTTGCCAGGGCAGTCACCGTGTTGAAGAGGTAGGAAAGCTTTCCTATTGCTAAAATGGAGAGCAAATACTGCAGACACTTTTTTTCAGCAATATCTCAACCATATGTTCAAACCAATGAACTATTTCAACTTTTCAGAAAAAAAAAAAGAAAAAGCTAAATAGTAATGCTAGTTCTCCATTCTTTTGGGTTATATAGGTCTCAAGCCTTTACTACCCTTTTTACCAGTGGTTCTGGCCTTTTTTGAATATGTAAGGTGGTATGTATTCCTCACACACTGACAAGAAGTGATGCTCTTGTCAGAGCTTTTTCTGGATTGAGGGGAACCAACAGATCCAATAGAAAGGATTACAAACTTCATATATTGYACACAAGGCAAAAAAGACCAAAGAAATGACACAAGCTTCCCTAAGAGAACATGCCATGCCTCAGAAAATTACTTACAGGCAAGCTCTTTCCCTAGAAATGTGCAAGTAAACAATAAAGAGACAAGGGCAATACTATATCCTCTCAGGATCTGGAAGAGTAACAGGCTGGAAGCTTGAGTTTGGCTGTAGGAATGAACACGGGCTCTGAGCATCCAGCTGGGAGACTCATTTCACTTCATTCTAAATCTACTATTAAGAGTATGCTGAATATTGGATGTTCAGCAGCTCAGCTGCATGACTCATGTAGACTGTTATTTTTATTCCTATTCATMATTTTTCTGTTCCAAGTGCTTGGGCTATTTTGAGGAAATAGTCTATGAACAGGGAATATAAATAGCTTAATTATGGTTTGTTTTGCATTTCTTGCTACTAGAAAACAATTGTTTTCAAAAAAAAAAGTCAGAAATTATTTGAAAGCTAAAACAAGCTGCTCTGTTTCTGAGCCTGTATTGGTTTCCCAGATGATTTTGAAATGCAAATAAGAATTTTAAGCATCGTGAAACTTGGGTACTTTCACAAACCCTATTGAGTAAATTGCTTTCTTTGAATTGTTTGAATAGTGAGGTGCAGAGAAAATGAGCATCCTGGAAAATATCAGGTAAAATGGCAAAAAAAAAGCACTTTATCARCAATTGGTAAAATGCAAATTTTATGTACTCTGTCTTAGTAGATAAATGTGTCTTATTTTTTSCTTTTATGGAAAAATGTGTTTGTGTAGTGCAGCTCTAGACTGAGCCWCTTGCAGTTGCACTGGACAGCTGTTGAAATGGCATTGGAAGCTTTAAGGGATGCTTTAACATAGATGCAATAGGTAGCAAACTCTGATCTTATACAGGCACAGTACTGAGTGTCTCTCTAAACTCTACCTTAGTTTACCTCTAAGCACCTGCTGAAAAGCTTGGTAGGATCAGAGGCAGAGTTCTTGGCATCTTRCAAAAGAACCTAAACCTCCATGCAGCCTTTTGTCCTTGCAAAATATTCACTGTATGCATTGGGGAGGGCAAAATTTTGGGTACCTTGGCTTCTGAGCTGAGTACCAAAAGCAAAGAAATGATCAGTCTGCTCTTCCCTTGCCTTCTAATGGTGTTCTCCAAATATTTGCCACACGGTGCTATTGGAAAACAACATTGGTGGAATAGATTCCTAGCCTAGGCTGTGAGGTTACTTGTATGCCAGGTTTGTTTGCTCTGAATTGTTTATGTGGTGGATAGTGAATTTTTAAGAAGCCTCCACTTGCTGTCACTGTTTTGTTTGAACTCCTATGTCTGTTTAAGTCTTTTTCTTTATTTAAATGCAAGTTCTGGTCTCACCCATTAAGTAACAGTTCACCCCAAAGAGGTACAYGACATTTGAGTATGGGAAGATTTACTTCAGTTTTGAATTAAATCACTTGCATCTGGAGGAGCTGGTAAGAAAGTGAAGGTGAACACATAATTAATTTAAGGAATCTAGTGATTCCTTCTCCTCTTTTACTTTGATTCCCTGATAAATTTTGTTCCTTAACACCCTGTAACTGGAGTTCTTCTGAACTATTTCTGTTTAACTCTTCATCTTCAGCAAATACCCACAATGTTTAAAGTTTCTGATTCCAGTGATTATCTTCATATGACTTGCAGGTGCAATGAGTTGGCAATACTAATTAATGACAACAGATCCAGTTGCCTTCAGGGGGAAAGAACAGTGCTGGGCACCTGGTTATTCATGTTCTGACCTACAAATTCTTCCACCTTTTCCTAACTCTGGTTAACACTATCRGTGCTACTTGTTAAGTGCCAAATCTAAATCTAAAGCTCTGACATATTCTGGTATTGTTTCAGTTTTTAGTGGAAGCCTTGGTGAAGCTCCGTGCTGAGGAGAACCTGTCCTGCACAAAACAGACTTCCCATGATGCAGTATGGACGACAAAAGTGCAACAGAGACACTGTACAGATATTTCTTTTTAAATCTGATATTTCAATGGCAGGAGAAAGAAAGAGTACACTGGAGTAGAGGGTTGTGTCTAGTAGTAGAGCAGAGTCATCTCTCCTAGTCCCAGATTTGCATAATTATACAAGTGTTTTGTTTGGCTTATGTTGTCCTGTACACGAGGTATGTGTTCCTTCCCTGCTATTCTGTTTCCCAGACACTTGAATGAGAAGGGTTACCATGAGCAGCTGCAGCAACAGCACCAACAAAAGCAGCAGGCATTGGACCCTCGATTTCCTGTGCTGAGCTGAGCCTGTGCAGCACCTGGGGTCTCCGGGGTCGTAGCCATCTGCCGTTTGCGCATCTCCGGCCTCTCTGATCCCATGGGCTGCAAGCAACAAAGGAAGGGGGAAGTAAGAAGCRTCTCTCTCTTTTTTCCCTTTTGTTTGCTTTAAAATCTTACCAAGAAGTGCTGAAGGCCACAGGCTCAAAAGACCTGAAAAGCTAAATACCTGATTTTCCCCCATGGAAGTTCTTAGGTGTTGAATGCTTTGGAAGATTCACTCATTGAAGTGCTGTGATGGAAGGCAAAGGGCTAATGAACTCTGCACATGGGTGGGAATACAATTAGAAGGGAGTGGTGAAGCAGAGAACAAAAGGTACAAGTGAGGGGTCTTGGAGAACTAGAGCTCTTGGCACAGAGATATATAAGCCAAGGGGTTGAAAAGAGTTTCCTGAGGTTTTGACTTAAAGGCTATTCCTAAAGAAAATGGTAGAGAATAGAAGTAGTTGGGGCCTCTTTTTTTCTCTTTTGCTTGATTAGCCAATGCACAGGCTTCATGATGCTTGAGTGAGACACCTGAGCTCTGCTGAGAATMTGTCTTTCGGTGAGTATTGAGGATATCTCAAACCTGCTGGCTGACCTTATAGCAAAGGGGGAAGGGCCAATGCTCATTTCTCCAWTGGAGGTCTGACTGCCACAGTTTTTTAAAATGTTTTCTCTCAAGAAGGAATCAAGTGCTTCTGTAAAGATGAGAAGAAAACACACAACTAGATGACAATAATAACATGGTTTTGGTTGACTCCCCCAACTAAAGACAACATGAAACAATTTTTGGTGGATGCACCGGTTGCTTTTTTTGCATTGTTCTAGGAAACCTTTTCGGAGGCTGCATTTTGCAGGTTGTGCAGAGAAGTGGTGGTGATGAAACAAGTCCCCTTGAAGTCCCTGTCCCTTTCTGACCTATCTCTGAGCTTCACATTTGCTCTACGGCACTTAATAAAGCTCTGTTATGCTGAAGGTTGTGCCATATGTGACAGATGTCTTTTYGAGATGAAATGCCAGCTTGTGCAAAAATGAGTATGTCTTTCTTCATTTTATTTGTATGATTTTTGGATACATAGGTAGTCATCCTCCTGTGTCACAAGATCCCTTTGTGTGTAGGTTTGCTTCAGGTTGCTAAACCTGATTTTGAGGTCATGACAATTGTAGGGGAATTAAAATTACCTACTACCAATTTTGAGTTCTTTTTTTAAAGCTATACTTTAATATATCTAATATCTGAATCTAATGAGATGAATACTGGGGGGTTAAAAGTTGCCTTCCTTTCTAAAATCTTCACCCAGGTTTAGGAAATGCTGTTGTTTTAACTTGAGGGGGAATGTACAGATGGTGTCATGGACTCAACAGAAGTGTCAGGAGAAGAAAGGAGGTTATTTTAGCAGAGTGTAGCATTACATTTTGCTGCACTTTGGCTACTGGATTTTTTYTAATGTTGAATTTCTTTCTGTCTTACAGAACTTAATAGTTTTTGTATTTGTGAGAACCACCCACTCTCCCAAGAGACAAATGCATGACATGGTAAGCAGAAGATGCACCTGTTTTGCAGGAGGAATAAAATACAAGAACAACAATACAGATAGAAATTATAACCAATTTTGAAACTCTGAAGACCCAATCTGACAAGCAATGCCTAAATGACCAGAAATAGAAAATCAGAAAAAGAACATAACTTCCAAACCTTCCCCCCCCCCCCAACCTTTCTTGTTTCAAAATGTGGAAGAATAACTGAAATGTAGAATGTGTTTGTAGATTCAGATTTCTTTCCATCAGTTTCATATTCACAGGAATAGAATKAATAAGTATTRATTTCCTTCCAGATAACTATACTTTTTCAAATAGAGCATTCTCACATTTCAGTTAGAAAGTGATAGCATATAAGGCATTATTGGAAGGATAATATATCTAACAATATTTCAGGCTGCTTTGGGCAGTAAACGATTAGTATTGATTAGAAAAATGTAACTTGGATTCAGACACATGCTGTTTTTATAGCCTAATACATCTACTCTTACTTTTGAGATATTTTATGTTCACAAATACATCTTTCTAATTCRTATTAATAATGAGTTAGCCTGGGCTAAGTACAATCTAGGCTCCATATGTTATATGATGGCAAGGTAGAGAGCTGAGCAGTGGTGCAGGTTATTACAGACTTGTAGAAACTCCTTTGGTGCAGATAGTATTAAGGCCTTTAGGACAAAACCATGCCAGTCTGGTCAGGTTCACAGAACGAGCAGTGAGTAAGTGATCCATCCTAGCATTGCTTATCTAACTTCATTTTTCCTGTTGTTTTGTTGTTGTCGTTGTTGTTGTTGTTGTTTTTTAATGCAGCTCTGGCTCTAAACCAAACTATCATCAAGCACATTGTTCTATACACACCTTTTTATCTGGACTAGCTCCCTTTGGCCACATAAGAGCTATTAATCTGCAGGAGAAGTGGATGTCTTGCATCAAGTCTAGGGGTTTTTTGTGTTCATCCTCTAACCAGAATTGCAAAATAAAGTTGAAGTTCATGTTTGCAGCACAATTCATTGCAGATTATAATCCAGTTGAGTAATGCCAGATATGAGGCCTGAATGCACAGTAAAACATAGTCTCTGCCTAGGGATACGTCAAATTTTTTATGTATATTCTCAGATATTCACTGTCCATCTAGATTGCTTTAAAAAAAAAAAAAAAAGACAGATGTAATAAAAAAAAAGGGAAAAGTTAAACCAGGGAGGCCTGAACCCTGCAATTTTGCAGCTTTGTGTGATGATATGCTTACCACAAGCTCCCTATCAGATGCTTTTGCTTTACCATAAACTGCTTCTTGGCTGGAAGAGAGGCAAAGGCACAGACACTGAGTTTGTGTAAGTTATCTAAGGATTCATTTCCAAAGGAAAGTACTTAAAAAGTATTAAGGCTTATCAGAGTGTGACTGTACACAGGAACATATAATGATCTTGGGAGGTGTATGGAAAAAAGTTACAGAGATGAAGCAAGTTGTCTGAGATGCAGTGAGCTAATGACAGAGCCACTAATGGGACACAAAGAGAGGAGCCTTATTTTGTGTATGTAGATGTCTTTCTGCTACTTCTAGTATATCCAGAATTTCACTATGGGACATAGTTTTCCATCACACTTTGCTGCTTCTTGCTGCAACCACCAGAGCTGTGTAATGAGCTTTGCCAGGCAACTACTCGAATTACTGGTTTGAGTTGTACTATGTGCAGGAATGGGTAGTAGATTTATCAATGACTCCAGTGAATATTATTTGTACGAATTCACAAAATTCCTTGCTGCTTTATAGTACAACCCACATTAGCAACAGTTTAGAGAATTGCTTGACTGACTTGTGGATCTGTGGAAATTGAGGCGGTTATTTGTTTGCCTTCAGTAGACTTCAGCCTCCCTCAGGGCAAAAACAAGAGGGCTTTTTTAGACCTCGTTGTAGAAAGGTCTTCTATTAATGTAATTTTTAATCATGTTAATTTTGGACATCAGATGGTCTGGCTGGGTCATGCAGTAAATGTAAAACCAATTAGAAAATCTACCTGTGTTCTTCGCATCAATGATGGGAYTTACCATATATATTAGTTGAAGAAGGCACTGTCAGGTAGACTACTCAAAGCTGACAGGAGACTGTTTTTTAGTCAATGTGGCATTGAAGTGGGAAAGAACCTGTGACTGAACTGGACAGATTTCTCCTTGTAGAGAAATTTTATAATGCAGTTAGAAAAAATTTAATTGACTCCATTTTTTTGTAAACATCAATGCAAATGTTCTTTCATCACCTTATTAGYAGGTGTGCACTTTGAAAGTGGCAATTGGTAAATATGGCTTGTTGTCACACCAGCCTCCCAGGACAGTTGCTTATTTGGTCAGCTGACACTCTGAGATAAAAGCCAAGATGGAAGTGTTCTTTCTCAGGTTTTCAGTTTGCCTGGCATGCAACTGGTATTTAGTTTTAGATGGACTTTTTACTGACCACTGTCAAGTATTTTCTGTTTCCTTTCACTGGACAATCAAATATAAGTATGTCCATCAACAAAGAGGATGTTTTCTGTGGAACATCAAGATCTCCTTGTGATGAGAGAAAATTTCACCCTAGTTTTTATTCATTTAATTTTGAAGTATTAATGCTAATTAAATATAGTGTGCATTTATGCTAATTACATGTACATGTGTGAAAAATGAYGTTTTTCACCTGCTGAAAAACTACATGCCTTCACTATGGCAAGTGAAGACAAGGGTAATTATATCAGATACCAGCTGAGGATCTGATCTGTTATGTGTATTTATGCTGCAGAGAAAAGTGATTTCATATCTTGGGTTGGACTTAATACCAGGTGGTGCTAAGCAGAGGTGTTCTGAATTGTGTGAAATGCCTTTCTTCAAAATCTCTCTATGTTTTTTTTTTAATAAAGAATTCTCCTTCTACTTCCTGARTGCATTTAAACAGCTGGTTACAAATAGTGAGAGTTTTACCTTAGCACTGGAAGCAACTTCTTCCATATTACTAAGGGAATGCAGAGAGTCAATGTGTATTGGTATTGTACATAAACTGTTGTTCTCTTTCTGCTCTCATTGAATAATTTTGCATTTATTCTTTGAGAGAATTCTTACGTTTCAACTACAAGGTAAATTTTAGAGGTAAATATTTTTATTTCTTCCAAGGTAGTTTTAGGTATGTTTAGATTTTTAAATACAATTATTGAAATAGTATGAGATGCTGTTCTCAAGATCCTTGCAAGTTCAAGAAGATCAGCATCTCACAGGTTCAAGCTCACATCACTGCTCTGCTTTTGTTTGGGTTTTGTTTCTTTGGTTTTCTGGGTTTTTTTAAGCCACTTGAGTAGTTTGAGTAGTCACACTGAGTTCTAGTGCTTTCCCTCATTAGGTCTGAGGCAAGGTTATRTTGCTGCTTCAAGGAAAGTGAGGAAGGTCTAGAAGCAGAACTTATCTCTGAGTGCCAATGGAGGGTTTCAGCAACCTACTTTGTGACCGGCTTATCCCCTAATCCTGCTGGCTTTCCAAAACCTTGGATGCTCCCTGGTGTCTTGTTCTTGTTTAACTCCCTGTTACCTTTAAATCCCTTACTAGGTTGCTGTGCTACAAAAGAGATCCATAACCTAAAATTTGCCTCACTGAGGAAGAATAAGCCAGTCCAAAATTACTTGTCTTTCACTAGGTTAYCTCCTTCACACCAAACTGGAAATTTCACTGCTCTAAACTCCCTGTACCTCCTTTWCCCTCTCAGATTTCCAGACCTCTCTGAAGGTGCTATGAGAATGAGCAAATTGTATAAGAACCCTCTGTGCTGGATGTTCTCTGTACTTTGAGAACTGGGGTCTGCCTTCTCTGTCCCCACCATCTGGAGCAGTGATGTGCCTTGTTTGAAAATGGGTTAGAGAAGAAAACACAGAGGATTAGAAAACTCAAGATGGACCGCTATCTCGTAYATGTTTTCCAAGGTTTTCCAAAAGTGCTTTTAGACTACTGATGGAATGATTTAAGATACCTTTAACCAAAGGACTTCAACTCTACCATCTCACGCTCTGTGTAAACTCAGACTGGTTATGGTTTTAGCCAATCGCTGGGTATAACATGAAATGTTATCTGTATGTTCTCTGACTGCCCAAAGTARTGTCAGCACTCTCAAAGACACCTATGTCTGCTTACTGGGAGCTTGGGTAGCCATAATTTTATAGGAAAAATATGACTTTCTGGTTCATATGGATGGGGAAGGGCTAGAAGGTGCTGTTCTGCTCGCTCTTGGGTAGTCAATAGGGTGTAATTTTGCTAATGTTGAGTCACTGTGGGGAATCAAATCCTTGAACAGGGCAGTCACTCAGTGTCTAGATGGCAAGAGGGGTTTGTGTTGCACAGGTGCTCGTAGTGGTGGTGTTGGCTGGACCAGAKGAGGCTCTGGGTCACGTGTTACTGCTCAGATCATACACGGAGCTGTTTCACGTGCCTTGGGACTGCTCCAGTGCGCGTATGACCCATCCCTGGTGATTGTCTGGAGCTACATACAAAACATCTTCTACCTACCTACATCATGTACACAAGTCTGTCCTACATGATCATTTCTGCATCTGCAAGAAGTTTCTTCTGACTACASACAAGTGACTGGCTGCTTACAATCCTCCTCTGACTGCCTGCACTCTGTGCAGAACTGGGTCAATGTTGTAGCCTTGGAGTCTCTGGATATTCTCCACCCTGGATGTTAATCACATTGGAACATAAAGAAACTTGTCTAGGCACAGTGGGTCCTGCCTGGAGGAATCCACAGAACCGTCCAAATTCCACATGGAGAGCATCAATTAGTCAAAGGCTTAAATGAGAAAGGAGAGTAGGGGTTGAGGTGATCAGCTTGTTTCAAGTCAATCTGATGTAGCATCTCTGCAGATGCCTAGGTGCAGAGTTTCTGGATCTCCCAGAGAAAGAGATGTCCTTCTCTATGTGATGATAACAACAAATTTAATCCATTATAAAATTGTCCCTAAAGAGCAATGAAACAAAAATAGAGGCACATGTTCGTGCTTCTTATCCAGCTAGATGGCAKCTATGAATCATGTAAAAAAAGTATATGCCCATATTATTGAATGCTAATAAGTAATTWAAAAAATTCCAAGGATTTAAGCAGTGTTACTTTTGACAATAGTGGAAAAACCACTGTATCCATGTTGAGGTGGTGAAATAAGTATGTCTGTCATACCTTTTCCACTCCAAAGCATACCTATCTGACATTCAGATTATGAAGCATTTCTCTGTGTAACCTTATAAACACGAAGGAGTGTAAAGGTCAGGAGTGAAAATTATTTCCCTGTTTAAAAACACCTCAGATGATATTTGGCTTAGTTGTAACATTTATATATTTGCTAATTTCTCAGCAGAAAGGTGGGCTACAAAGAAAATAGCTTTCCCGAAGGAAAATATTTAAATTAAAAGGAGAATATTTAAAATCTAAATGACAAATGTCAATTTTAAAAACAAAACAGAACCTCAACCAAATAAAAAAAAACCAAAACAAGAATATGCAGAAGATTGTAGAAAAAACTTTATACTTTTATCCCCATTTTATGCTAAAGCACAATGACATTTTTTCAGCTCAAAGTGCAAAGATTCTATTACTTAAAGATAATTACTTAAACACAATGTTTCCTCCTTGTGCACATTACAATCAGGCAGGTGTGCAAGCCTTTAGCTTGTCTTCAGGGCTGATTTGCATGGCCACAGCATGAAGCTTTCACAGTAACTCCACAGCCTCAGAAGCCACTTGAACTGAGTGCACAGATGTGGATCATATAGTCCAGTTATTTTTCAGTAAATACTTCAGGACTAATCCAAACTGCMCTAAAGCAATGAAAGTCACCTCTTGGTGTCAGCAAGCTTTAGGTGAGGTTATGTAACTCTCACAATTGCTGCTTTGTCTTTGGGTCCTCCAAGTAATGATAACCAGTGAGTTGGAAGAGAAGAGATTCTGTTCTTATCTACTAATGTCATAAGAGGCTTGCAACTGGGGTCAAGTTCCAAATAAATCTCTGAATCTATATTTTAACAATTCAGATATATTTGGGGCTGCAACATACTCCCACTGAAGCCTGTGGCAGTTCATTGTCAACTGAAATTTGAACAGGAAACTTGATGCCTGTGCTTCTTCCTCTTCATTGACAAATGTGACAAGCAGGCTTTCTGCATCCAGCAGTGTGCTATTTTAGACAGAGAAGAATTCTAATATATGTTAATGAACTCGCCCACACACATGCACATGCTTTAGGCATAGTTGTCAGATTGCCCACTTAGTAGCTTAAGAGCAAGAGCTCTTTGAAAGTTATCCTGTATTATTGGAGATTTGGCATATTGTAGTGGGGTGGCTGAAATGGTTGAGAGTTTGTGACTGCAAGACAGAGGTTAGCAGAAAGGAGACTGACAGCACATGGAATAAACAAGCTTTTTATATCACTGCTGTGCCTAGGTATGTTAAAGGCTTAAGTGGATAAAATTGCAAGTGAAAATGTTATCCTATGAGTTTAACTAACAACTCTGGGACACTTTTATGTCAAATGTCCAGAAACTGAGTGTCTTTACCTGTTTTACTTCATTTATTTTTCCAGAGGAGCCAAGTTAATTTATCGAGCTTAAAGCATTGTGTTACATTTCAAAACGAATGGCTGAAAGTGTATCACACCCACACAGTAACAGGTAATGGTGCCTTGATCATGTCACCTGTAACAGGTTTTTTTCTACCAACGGCTTAGATGTCTTCAGCTCCTTTTTCTTTGGTATTCAGTGCTGCCCAGTTGGCCACCACATTGGGCCACTGTCTGCAAAAATCTTTCTGCACTAGAGTCTGTCTCTGAGTAAAATCTGACTTTCCTGATAAGAAACCTAGTTACTTGGGGCTTCAGTGGGATTTTTGTGTATTTTTTAAAAGGGATGCCCTATATCTCCTCTGGATAAAGAATTTCCTTTGGATTTTATCACAAGAGACTTCATTGAAAATGTTACTCTAATATGTAATTAACAGGCTCGCTGTCATTATTTCTCCTGCAATAAGGGAAAGACATAAGAGAATTCTTCACCAGTTGCATAGAAAAAGCAACAAAAGCAACCTGTTGTTCCTGTCCAGCTGATTATGTGGATGCTATGACAGTGGAGCAGTACGATTCTAAGTATGGCTAYAACTTCATCCCATGCTGAGTCCTTCACAAACTAGGTCACTGCAAACTGCAATTAAATTAAATCAGTGTCAAGTTCTTCTCCTCTGCGCAGTACAGGCTGTCAGCATCCCTTGCCTTGTCTTCTATAGCAGCTGGGGTCGGGCTCAGTGGATGTATGTCAGTCACACTGACTGATCAGCTCTCTTGGAAGCAAAACCCAACAATAAACCCCACAGTCTTCTCCGGTGTTGGGAGTTTTACCACTGCTTCAACCCTTTTTTGGTGGGTTCTGATGTCAGAGAAAGCATCTGCTTCTAATTATTTTTATGCARCTTGCTTTAAAGAAAATAAAATTCAAAGAATCATTCATCCTAATATTTTACAAACCCCTCTACTATGCAGTGAAACTGGTGCCTGTAGCAGATTACTCTGCTCACTCCCATTATCTCCTCCTGAGCACTTGGTTGCATTGTGCTTAATTATGAATGGTCTCCAAAAAGCCCATTTTACTGTACTATGAAGTGACTCACATCACACAGAAGCTCTGACAACTCGCACTGGGTACTGGAGGCACATGGTGCTGTTAGTCAGTGACTCATTTCATATTGTACTCAGTGCTGAGATCTGACTCATATTGAACTGTGTGAGAAGCTGACTGACATTGTACTGGTCTGAAAGCTGGTTTGAATCGGGATGACTCACCCTGGAGTGCATTAACCGGTGATTCACAGACTGTTTCCTATTGATTCCGATTGTCGCGATTCACTTCAGATTGTACTATGCCGGCATCTGGCTGCTCTGGCAGGGCAGGCACYGTGATTGCAACCCTCTGCCTGGGGAGCCCGGCTGTAGGGACAACCGGCACAGGGTCAGCYAGGAGGAGTATTACCAAAGTCCATTTAAAGCTGAAGAAAGGTCAGAATTTGGCTTGGCATACATTCACTTTGGCCATGAAACTTCCTGGACTTCTTTGCTTCACCCAGCTCTGACAAGTTTTGAAAACTGCAAGTGAGGAGTCATGAACCTCTAGCTCAGAATCCTCTCACTTTAYGCCAGGAGATCTCCAGAGTATTTCCAAGACTTGCTGCCTCCTTTGTCACTTTTCTTAGTGACAAAAAGATGGGATGAATTTTTAAAAGTGTCTGAGTACTGTTAGTTGCTTAAACGTTTCAAGTTCATCAGGGTTTGACCTGGGCTCCAAGAGACACAGGCACCCTATAGTTTGAAAACTCTTTCCTGGTACTTTATCCCAGCCCTCAGACATMACTACTCACTCTGAAATATGTTCACTGTTCTGTGCAAGGGGTAAAAAGGTGTGTAACAGCCGAGGTGATGCTTCCATGGTTAACTATTGGGACCCAGAGTAAAGATATCAAAGTAAGTATTGATGGGAGGAGTAGGTAAAAAATTCAAGGGGAAATCAAGTAACTGTTCTTTCACCTTTGAGCGTTTTCTAAAACATAGTGCTAGTTTTACATTCAGTTGGCTTGAACATGCTCTGAGTTTAGAAAGACACTCCTAATTTTACCATGATTACTCCTACTTTTAACCTGACCACAACTTGGAATCTCCTATCAGCTGATACTAATTCTGATGCTCTGTTTAGTTGAACTGGTGGTTACTGCTCCTGGTCCTGTAGCACAGCAATGGTGTAACTTGCACCACGGTCTGTAGCAGAGCTCTGGAGCAGGTGCTGACATTCTGTTTGTGCAAAGGGCACAGAGCTACAAGGAGATTCCTTGCCCTTACGTCATAGTGACGGTGCCATACCAAAAGTGTTGATTTTACATTTTTCAACAGCAAAAATGAAATAATGGAATGGTTGAATCGAATAAATTACATCGGTATTATATTACTGTGGTTCTTACTGGAACGTACAAGGATAATCTTATTTCACTTTCTGCATTTGTGTCCAATTCTCATTACCTGCTTTTTCTTACCACTGACATTACCTAATGACAGAGCTCAGGAAGAGTTGTTTCTCTCCCGTAAGGATGCTAGATGAGGCAGACTGATACTGGAAGAGTCTTCATGGAAGCACTCGCCTGTTGCTGCTTATCTCTCTAACTTTGCAGGGAGCCCCGGGCTCCGAGAACAGACGCACCGCGGGACTCCCTCGCGGTGGGGCGCGGATGCTACCTTATCTTCGGTGGCACTCGTCAGATGAGGCAGAAGAACCCCTGAGCGCATGGCGGGGCCCGAGCCGAGGTGTTACCTGCGCTAAGGCCACGGAGATGGCGCGGTGCGGGGTGCGATCCCGYCCCAGGAGGGATCCTGTCCCCGCTCCCGGAGCCGAGGTCAGCCGGGTGCTACCCCTGCTGTGCGCCGGGGACGCGGTGAGAGCGGCTCTGGGAGACCGTGGGGAGGGACGTGGCGGTGCGAACCCAAGAGCCGGGCGCTCTCGGCTTGCAGCTCCTGATCCTCCGGGAGACCGGGAAAGCGCCTTTTGCGCCGAGTCCCTCCCGTTCCTCGCGGGGAGGGCGGCCACAGCCTCTGTCCCGCCCCGCCCACGGTAGCCACCTCTGGCAGCGCCGCCTGTCCCGTCCCGTCCCGTCCCGTCCCGTCCCGTCCCGTCCCGTCCCGTCCGGCAGCGCCCGGCGCGGCCCCAGCTGCGGCGCGGGGGTCGCGGCTGCCCGGAGCGCGGGATGCGGTGTCCGCCTGCCGCCGAGCGGGACCGAGCGCTACTTACGATGTCGGCGGCAGGGCCCCGCCGGGAGTCCTCGCCCGCTTCCCCTCCGGTCCCGGCGGGCTGGGCGACCGGGAACGGCGGCTCGCCAGCCCCACGCATGCGCCCGGCCCCCGCGGGCTCGTCTCACGGTGCGGCCGCGGGTGGGCTTAGCTCGCCGCGGCCGGAGCCGGAGGGAGCGAGGCCAGCAGCCCGCGCTCCCCGCCCCGGGCCGGGCCGCCCCTGGCGAGGCGAACACCGGGGGCCGCTACGGCTCAGGGCCGGTTTGCAACGGGATTCCACGCGGCAGCGCCCGCACCGCGGCGGCGGAGTGGGGAGGGCGCGGGGTGAGCCATGGGACCGGCGCCGCAGCCGCAGGGAGGAACGCCGGAGAGACCGGCGTGAGAGCGTGTGAGTGGGGCGAGCGTATGTGTGTGTGTGTGCGTGTGTGTGTGTGTGTGTGTGTGTGCGTGTGTCTGCGCTGATGGGAGGGAGTGGGAAGGGCTTGGAGAGGCGGCGGTGCCGCCGCGGGGCTCGGTACTGGTGGTTCAGTGTTCACAGACGCCTTACAGGAGAGCCGGGCTTGTCAACCCGGGGCTGGAACACGCTCGCATTTTAAGTAACTGCAGGGATACACATCTTCCCTCCCCCAGCCGCCTCCTGCCTTCCAGCGGCGCACAGCTCGCCGCCGCCGGGCTCCCTCGTTCCGCGGGGCAGGTGTGACACGGCTGCGGCAGCYGCGGCTCCGGGGAGCTGTGTGCCAGCGGCCGCCGGGCTGCATGCTCTGCTCACCCGGGCCGGCCCTCTCAGCAGCGGCGCCCTTAMGAATCCCGCCAAGTTTAGGGGATTATCTCACCGATAACGATCCGCCGCCTCTACCTCCCGGGCAGTACCAGACGCCGTCTGCCGGGACAAGGGTTAACGGGACGACTGAGGCTGGCTAGTGCCTCCGCCGTCCCCGGGCAGAGCGACAGTGTCTCTCCGTAAAACCCAGACTGATCCGGTGCTTGAACGCTCTGCCCGTTCCCGGTTCCCGGAGCTGGGCACCCGACTGCCGTCGGGGATGTTCCCTTCCCGCCCGCGCACCGGGTGCGGAGCACGGCGGCCGCAGGAGCCGCCTTGCTGGAGCCAGCGGACCCGGGGGATGGCAGACGGGGACCAGCGGGCTTCGCCTGTGGCGCCCGGGGCTCTCAGCCGCGGGAGCTCGCCCTGCGCCCCCGAGACTCCCACGCGGGTGCCGGCTGAGGGCACGTGGGCRGACAGCGGCGTCTCTGGCGCGGGGAATAAGAGGAGGAGAAGGAAGGGGTGGACGCGGCCCCACGAGCGGTACTCACGGCGCCAGGAGGCTCGGGGGCAGCGCGGGGCTGCGGCGGCGCCGTTCCGTGGCACGCCGGGCATCTCCGGCGCTCCGGGGGGAGGCGGCTGGGCGGCGGCGGCGGCGCCGGGGCCGGGGCGGGGGCCGGCGGCGGCTCAGCCCAGCGGCCCCGCAGCAGGGCGGCGAGCGGGCAGCGGGCGGGCGCCCCGCTCCCGGCCAGCAGCGCCGCCAAGCCCGTGGGACAGAAGCGSCGCCCCGGGGCCTCTCGACGGGGCGCCGAGACGAACAGTGGGCAAGGCCGGCGGGCAGGGAGCTGCGGCCGCAGGAAGGGGCTGGAGAGCAGAGCTGACAGCGAGGCGAGGGGCCTGGCAGCCCTTGGAGTCTGCGGGGTGCGGGGAAGGTGTGGGAGCGAGGGGACGGGGCGGGAAGAGAGAGAGAGAGAGAGAGAGAGAGAGAAACACAAAGTGAGCATCACTGAGGGGCCAGGCGGGGACCCTGCATAGCCCAGCAGAGCCCCTCCACCAGCTGCTAATCCGAGGGCTGGGGGTGGCAGCCGTGAATCCCCACCGGCTGCCCTTGCACCCCCCAGGATTTTTCTAACCCAGTCCTTTAGGTGAGGGCTGGAGGACGCCTCTCGTACCCAGCCAGTGCCCCTTGGGGTTCGGGGCTGGCTATAGTGCCAGAGGAGCTCGGGGACGAGGTTGGCCACTTACAACCCACACGCAAAGAGCACCCCCCAAAAAATTCCCCACCCAAAAAACCAACCGCAGATGACGGACGGAGCTGCGGCGAGCGGGCGAAGCGGCAGGGAGCGGAGCAGAGCCACTGCCTACCGGGCCTGTCCAGGGTCCTGAACCCGACCCGCCGCCTCTCCCCGTGGCCAAGCAGATCAGTGAGCCCGCCCCGGTCTGCAGGTGTCAGGGTGGCGAGGCCTTGCCCTTCCTTGCTGAGTGCCATTGTCCTGCAGAGAGGGAGACGCCTGGACAGAGCATGAGCCTTGGGTACGAACAGACAAAAATCACCACTCTGCCTCCCTTTCCTCTAGCAGTGATTTCTACTTGTTCCTGTTCAGGGCTTCATTTTTTCATCAAAGTTCAGCCCTTCCCAAAACATCGTCCCTATTTCTGGCCTACAACCAGACGTCAAAGAGACAGAGAGGAACGGAAGTCTACACAGTGTGAAGAAAGCCCTTTCCACAGTGATGGCGCTGCCCTTGAAGGCCAAAGGCACTGCTATTGCAATGGGAGAACACGGCTGTGATGCCATTGATGCCAGGGGAAGGTGCTCATTAGAGCTGAAACCAGCAGGGAAAGCTGCCATTCCTACACAGAAGGAGAGCTTGCTGTTGCTTAGCAGCAGAGAGTTCCCCTAGGTCTGTTTGGAGAGGTGAATTAGGGTGGAAACTGGACAATGTTCCCAGGAGAGCAGAAAAAATAGAGAGGTTGATTCCCACCCCACAACCCCACTCAGTATTTCTCCTGCCCACTGGCAAGGAGCCCTTCTGCAAATCTCTGCCCTTTTGGTCGTGGCACAAAGCACACAGCTGGGATGTAAAATAGATTTCTGTCCTTAACTACAATTGCTAAAGCCCAGACAGGACCTATGGAGTTATTGTATGCTTGACAATTAGGATTAAATGATACTGCCTCCCTCCTTGGCAGAGAAAAGGGAACAAAGGCTCAGTAGATATACCGAGGTGGTTGTTCATGTGGCTTAAGACCAAGCTGTTAGCACCACTGGCCTTTGAACTCAGTTCTTAGTCACTCTACCAGGAGGGACAGTCATTTCTCAGATTGGTGACTAAATGTGACACCCCTAAGAACTCTCTAGACTACAGACAGGAAGCTTTCTAAATCTTAGCTGGAACACTTGAACAAGTTCAAGATTAAAATGCTGATACAGTGTAACCCCTTTGAAAGGTATGTTCTTCCTCCATCATCCTTGGCACTTGTCTCGGGAGAGTCATGATCTGTTGTCCCTGCCCATGGCAGGGGGTTTGGAACAAGATGATCTTTAAGGTCCCTTCCAACCCAAACCATTCTATGGTTCTAACTAACACCTTATTAAAGAAGGCTATTCTTTTCAAAATTAATGACGGGTAGTGACGGTGTGTAGTATTGTATAAAACTATGGTACTTATGCTCCCTCAYATAAATGGTGTTAGATAAACAAATCCACCTACGCTAACTATCTTCCAGTGATTGATGTTTGTAGGCAACTCTGTCTAGCTCTGTAGGCAGGTACCTCTGCATCACTGCATGTGTGCACAACCACATCCTGAAACAGCTGAGTGGTGTGGAGGCATAAAGTCCTCACAGAATTGCTAACGTAGTCATCTTCTTCTCCTTTCTCCCTGAGTGATGACTGACTCCTCTCTCCATCAGTGCAGGMTGATGTCCAGCTGTCTGAGACAGAACTGCATAAACAGGTAGTTGGACTTCGATGAAATGGGCTTTAAAGTTGCGAGAGCTGAGAGGCACAGATTGAAACCCTTTTTCTCTCTAAAGAAATGTGAGCATGCACTTCTCATGCATGAAGGAAAATTCCCTCAGTCATCAGAGTACYTTGCTCTACATGTGTATCTGTGACCTTATTGTGGTCTCCACTACTGCTCTACTTTTTTCAGGTTAATTCAACTTCTCTGGGACAAAAAGAAAGCAAAACATCAATCTAGCAAGGCATGTGAGTATTTGACCTGGCTCTTGTTTCTGTTTAAAAAAATTATTTATGGAAAATCGAGAGCTTACATGTGAACTGTGTATTTAATATAATTATCCCATATAGTGGCACCTTTTTTTGTAACGTACAAGGTAAATAATAAATCAGCATTCTGTTTCGATAGTTATAATGTCTACCAGTATATCAGGGATTAGAAAACCCATCTCCACCCTCTACTAGATTTTCCTGAACATTTCACATTAGTCTACATAAGTTATCGATAAACTTTTAGGAGGGAGGTCTACCCAGAATGCAGAAGTTTTCTTTTGTTCTGTATCAGAAAGGAGTGGATTTATCTGAGGGTGCCCTTGCTATTTAACATTGTCTCTTTATATGTTTCTTAGACTCCACCCTCCTTCTTTCTGCAAACTTGTCCTGTAAATATATTTTCCTAATTTTGCCTTTGTGGAAATGAAGAAATCTGTTATTGTTTTGTTTTTATTTTATTTTCTTTTCTTTTCTACTGAAAACTTGTATAGCACCCTTTTTTTTTTTTTTAATCTGTTCTCACTGGTAAGAACAGGCTATAAGAAAGATAATACAAAACATATATCTGTATTTTAATAACATTATATTCAAGCATTCCTGCAGTCACACTTCAATGGGTGACATAATGCACATATTAGCCCTTTTGGGGCCTGTTTGGCTTTAAGGTGTGAGGGCAGATTGTACCTCACACCCAAACTTCTGCTCCTTGCCCAAGGAGACATCAAACACATTTGTATGGCAGCTTATGTGTACTAGTCTATTTCAGTGTTTCCTGCTCACTTAAACTGTCAAAAAGAGAATTTCTAGACTGTTGAATGGAGCTGATTCATAGTGAATTAGGGAGCAATTCAAACAGAGAGYAAGAAGCCATTTTTGACTTTTTTCATTGACATTAAAGTGCACTTGTTACAAATCATTTTGAAGACTGATAGGTTTTTCTGTGAAAGGAGATATTTTCGGAAGGAGAATGAGTTTCCAGGAACTTCAGCTGGACCTCACTTTTCTTTATGTATCAGCAGTATTCTAGTATTTGCTTTCTCTTATACCTTAATAAAAACTAAAAATGCAAAAAGAAAAATAAAATAAAAGATGCATTTAAATAATCATATTTTGTAGTGAACACAATACCAATAGTATTATGGGAATCAGCTTTGTTGAACTTTTAAATATTTGTATTTTTTCAACATCAGTTTCTTACAGGAGTAAGTAACTTTTCTTCCAGGATCTATTAGTAATTGATTTCAAATAGGAGATGTAGTTCAGTGTTGATGGGAGGCAGAATAAACCGGAGTCTTCAAATATGTAAGACCAACCATAGGATACCATGGTCCCACAGAGCATTAACTAAGTTTTCCTAAGTGCAGGGATGCCTGTTAGTACTTAATTTTTCATCAGCATTTATAGCAGTGCATTAATTAATCAGCAGAATTTATTCTGTGTAAGCCAAAGTGTGAAAGTCACACTGTCATGTCACTCATGCTGTCACAAGGTGTCTCTTGGCCTTTTGCTGGAGGATTAAGTTTCCTCAAGATCTGATGCTGCAACCTGTGATTGTGTTACATTTACATCTACATTTGCATTGCCATTGGTGGCTCTGCTTAGTGCTTTGATAATTATTTCAGCACTGTAAGGTTATTTTCTAGGGTGATGTACTTTCTCAGGGTTGTCCAGTCCCATATGCGTGTTCTCACAAAACCCTTCTCTTCACTATTTATATCAGTCAGTCTCTGCTCTGAAGCTGCAGGAAGTCTAGGAACTAGCCTCCACTGTCTCCACTAACAATCCTGTTTCTTTTCAACTCCTACRTATCACATCTTGGTTACTTCTAAGGCAGAGGGAACTTAAAGAGAAATAACATTTGAGATGGCATTAAATATTAGAAATGAGGGCATGTTTTCCAGTAACAGCACTGAATGCCGGGTTTCAGAGTGTCAGTCAGCTCAGGSATGGCTCTACTCCCCATTCCGGCCCCAGTCCAGCTGAAGGGTGCAGGCTCTGTGGGGTGACAGCACGACAGTGTTCTGTTCGTGTATGTCCCGACGACATGATAGATCCTGTAACCAAATGTCTGATCAAAATGTTGACCATAAAAATATTAGCTTCTAYGTACAAAAATTGTGAGTTTCCAAACGATGGAGGAAGCTGCTCAGGAATGCTCATTACAAGCTTCCAGAAGGTGTCACTGTGCACCCACGATTTGAATGGGGAACCACAACATTTAAGGATTAGTGCCAAAGCACTATTTCTTCTTGTGCTGTTTACTGGTCCTCTGTCGATAATGGAAATTAAATTATCAATTGGACAAAAATATTTTTCTTTATTCATGATTAGAAAAGTAAAAATATCTTCATAATATCACTGTCACTCAACAGGTGCCTATCCAACCATGACCTGCAGAAGTATTCCTGATATTCTGGGTCACACATAACCCAATTATTAAGTAGGATCATTACCACACATGTGCTTGCTAGGTAATAAATATAGTTAAATTAAAGAAGAAATCAGAACTGCCATGACTGCAATTTTTAGGTCTTATAAAGCAGTCTGTAGTTACATTCCAGAGCTGATTCAGAAAGGAAGATTAACGGGGCAATTTGGAACCAACGTTCCTGAACAGATCGAGGTTTCAGAGCAGTTGAGTAGTTCAAAGTGAATCTGAAAGCCTGATTGCACAACGTGGCTGCACAGTCACATTCCAGCTTGACAAGATTCCTGAGGAAGACACTGTGATTTCTGCCATTAATTTTCATCAGGTTTTGGACCTTATAAAATATGGATGAACTGGAAAATTATGCAGCCATGTTAAAAGCCTGATGGGAGAAAATATAACTCACTAATAGGATGTGGCAGAGAACATGAAAGGAAAAATACACTATAATTCCTTTGAAAAAGAAGAACAAAAGAGTAAAGAGCAGGCAATGAGAGACTTATAAAGAGTATGAGGTTAAAGGGCAGTATCAACGAGAATGTTGTAGGCTGATGCTGCCATGAAGAGAAAATTTTGTATTTCCAACTGAGGTGGTGACCAGGAGTGTTTATCCAGCATCTTAAAAGACATGTGAATGATGATGAGAGGAAAAGGAGCCGACTTCATAAGAATGACAGTGAGGAGAAGGTATATTGTGAAAAAGGGAAAACTTCAGATGTTATCTATCCCAGTGTACTGATTTATCAGAGGTACTGGACAAACASTCTTTTGAAAAGGTCAGGTTATCCCTGTTATGTAGATATCCCTGTGGAAGTGAGTAGAAAKACCTGGAGCTTCCTTGCAGAATGTCTTACTAACATTTATTTCAGAGATGCTTTATGTGAGCTTGCCCATATAGGAGTACCTGCCTAGATTAGAGAGACTGTAATTACAGACAGCCTAAGCTACTGACTGAATATCATGCTTGCTTTAGGCTTAGAAGCAGACTTAAAAATGCAATCAACTCCCAGGTCTCCCTTGGCACCACAGACACCAAGGTACAAGTTAAAGACAGAGAGGATCTCAAACAGACAAAAACCAAACAAACAACCCAAACAAAAACCAAAACTAACCAACCAAGTGATCCACAAACAAACAAACTAACAAAACCAACAAAAAAACCCCAATTCAGAATTACTGAGTTGTTGGGGGAGGCACTTGACGTGTTCCTGTGAAACCACATTTCTGCTGTTTGATGTGCATAGAGACTGACACTCCATTCTGCAGGCTGGGCTTTTCCTCTGGCCACTCCACGTCTGTCTGTCATGTTTCCCTGCACTGCACTTTGCTGCAGATTCTAGAATTGTCCTGAGAGAGGGAGAACAGCACTCCAGATGCATAGAATTTTGGACACACCTATTTTTGTACCCCATCTTTATGCATTGCTGTTCAAAACAACTCACTGACAGGCCACACTTGAGGAGGTTTCCCCTCAACTACACTACCGTTTTGAAAGAGCATGTTCTCCTCCTGGGCAGACAAAATGTCCCTTCCAACCTCCTTTCTGCAGTTCATTTCAAACATACCTCCTGATCAAACACAGAACTCTTTCTCTGATCTGTAATACCTTTCAATTATTTCTCCTGATGATTTGGAAAGGCTGGTAAGAACCTGTTTAAAGTGTGCCTGCTTAGAACACAGTAGGATAATGGAGAAAGCACAGCTTTTTTATGAGTCTGAAATAATTTTATAGTCTGAGCATGCCACTGTTGTCCAGGTGAATCATTCAAGAAGATGCTGTTCTTGTACTGAAATGAAGCACATGCATTTATCTGCACAGTCTGTAAGAACAGAATAAATGCAGTGCAGTGAGGAAGACTAGTCTGTCATAAAAATAGCAACCATCTTTCTGAATCAAACATTTCAGTGAACATTAAGCAGTGCTAGTTTAAAGAAATGTCCTTGGCTTTTAAGAGCTGTGATTCACTTTGCCAGTCTTCTGACTGGAAAACTATTCCATGTCAAACCATTCAGAAGATCTGGATGTACACTAAAGGGAGAAACACCCTTTAACCGTCTTAATTAGAGCCCATATTCAATATAAATATTATAGATGTCCCTGTATATTACCATTCAGAATTCTGGGTAATGTAAATCAGTAAATGGAGCAAGAACATGCAAATGAAAAGCCAAGACAAAGGGTCAGAGAGGAGCAACCCAGCCACTTCTCCAGCATGGTCTGAGCACCTGTGCAAATCTGAGCACAAGTTCCAAGTACCAAAAGGCACAAAGGGTGTGAGCGCCAAAGCTTATTTGGCATGTTCTGGAATATAACTACAAGATTGGCAAGGAATCCCTAAAAGTAGATTCTCTTCCCCAAAGACATCTGTCTCAGAAGAATCCTTRTGTTTAAACAAATTAGTTTGGTAATAGAAAGAGAAAAGCACGGATTTTACAAAATAAAGCACTGCAATGCAAGGAAATTAATACTTTAAAATATTATTATCTGCCTACCTGTCATAACAAATTACAATTGTTACACAGTTCAAGAACAAATAATTTATCCTATTTTGGTCTAAGTCTGACCCACTGTTTTTGCTCTTAACTTGATTACCCTCAAAGGGAATAGTGAAGTCAACAGAACAGTAAGAACTGTTTTCTTCTTTATTTAGTCCTAAAGTAAATCACACAAGATGTCACAGCAAAAATCACAGCTACTTTCTGAAATTAAGCTGTGTTCACAACTGGAACTGAATGCATAACAAAACAAAGCTGAGCCTTTCCCCTTTTTCTGTATGAGTTCCTCAGCATAGACCTGACATCTCTAGGCTCCTGAAAATAGTTTCATCCTTCTTGTGAGAGTAATTAAGTGCTTGCAACAGTGATCCAGGAAAAATGATGTGACATTTTGTAAAGCAATCAGCTGCTGCTTGGCAGGCATTACTGGGCAGCTCCTGATTTATTGCAGCCTGTTCTTACCTTTAACAGTTGGTATGGTATTTTAGATTAGCTTTTTTTTTGAGAAYGACACTAAAAGTATAATATTGAAGGCAATTAGCTTCCTGGGCTTTTTCTAACCACATAAGGTGGTAGAATAAAGATCTGTTAGGTTAAAGAGCTCAACATCTAATTTCCCGAAAGTTTTGGAATCAGTTTTAGGACGGGGAGAGGCTTTGGGAAAGGCCAAGCCTTTTCAGACACCCAGAACAGTCAGTAAGCAGTCACAGACCTGCCACAAGCCAGGCTTCACCAGTTCACCTGCTCACAGATCTTTGCCATTTCCCGAGTGTTACCCTTCAGCCCACGTTTTGCATATGTCTGATGGAAAAATAACGTTCTGCCTGCCTCAGTTTTAAATTTTAATGCTTGTGAAGAAACATACAATTACTTATATTGTACATAAACAAGATGTTTTCATCCCCCATGTGGCCTACAGGAGAAGAGCGATGGTCTCTCCCTTGCATTTCCTGGCTTGGCACAGGACTTCGGCTTTGACCTCCTCTCAGTAGGACGCACCTAGCTGTCAGCTAGCAACATGGAGCTGGGTTTTGAAATTAAGGTATTTGTGATAGGGTATTCTGATCTCTTTTTCGCGTCTCTCTTCTGAGTGGTTGAAGCTGATTTATAAAAAATTGCAAATAAATGGGAGTAAAAAACTGTCCTGTTATTGCACAGAAGGGAGCATCAAAATGTAGGATTAAGTAGGCACTAAAAGGCTTGAARAAAACATTTATTTTCTGTAGAGTCTTTGAAATACTTGTGGAAAGAAATTACTGTGAAAGAGCACGTGTGGAATTAAGGATTTTTGTGTCTTTGCACCACTCATGGGAAATTCATATTGGGTAGCATGCATGGTATACAAACAGGCAAGGAGAAGGAGTAAATTACTTTTCATGCTCACTGTATATACAGCAAGGAGTAAGGAATTTAAATAGCAGGCAGGGATATTTAGGTTGATCCCAGTAACAAAGGTCAGATGACACTTACAAACTCCTACCCAGAACCGCCTTTGATAATCATAGATCATAGAATGATTTGGATTGGAAGGGACCTTAAAATCATCTATTTCCAACTCTCCACACTCCCATAACCCATGGACAGGGACACTTTCCACTAGGCCAGGTTTCTCAGAGCTCCATCCAGCCTGGCACTGGATTTTTCCAGGGATGAGGCATCCACAACCTCTCTGGGCAACATGTTTCAGTGCCTCACCACCCTTACAGTAAATAATTTCTTCTTCATGTCTTATCTAAACCTAGCATCTTTCAGTTTAAGGCCATTCCCCCTTGTCCTGTCACTACATGCCCTTGTAAAAAGTCCCTCACCAGCTTTCTTATAGGCCCCTTTTAGGAAGTCAGCACTAAGATGTCCCTGGAACCTTCTTTTCTCCAGGCTGAACAACCTCAACTCTCTCACCCTGCCTCTATAAGAGAGCTGTTCCAGCCCTCTGATTACCATGGTACTGCATACCACATCGTTCTCCTGGTCACTGGAAGGATCTGCTAATTAGAGTGGACTGGTTGATACCTGCAACATATTCTGATACTTCAGGATTCCTCTGTGACTCCAAAATCCCTGAGAAATCTGAGCTGAAAAGCCCCATACACCAACTCCTTTTTCAATTAGACATGAGATGTACAGGAAGTAAATCAGAGTACAATGGGGATGCTGTGCTCAGGTGATCTCTAACACATCATGACATCTAAGCTGAACCATAGGTCAGAGCAACACCAAGTGCATTATGTTGGGCTGGTGATGCAGAAAGGTACGTCATTTTAATTTTGTATTTTACTGGAAGTCATTTACTTTCATCAGTTTGGGTGTGAGAGACATATCATGGAGTAAAGGTAAATTCCTTCTGACTCCCAGACACCCAAACTAGATGCCTTTTTTAAGAAGGTCTCCATGATCTTCCAGGGAAATGTTGCTTTTCCTAGTGTCTTTTATCTAAATTGTTAATTCTTGCTGGTGAAAGGATATAGTAAATTAATATATTTGTAAATCTAAAGTTACCCATATCTCAAATGAGTTGATTTAGATTTAGGCTGTGTAGGTTATTTATTAATCAACATGACATTTTGTTCCACTTAAAGAAGGTCATTGTATTTTAATAAAAACAATCTCTAATTCAGGTCAGTCTATGATTGTTTCACTGGAAAAACTTACAAAACTAGTGTAAAAACAGTTTGCCTTTTGGTTTTTGCATTCATTAAATTATTTCTGACAGTAATATCCTAATCAGCCCAGGAATCTGCATTTTTCCCATTTCAAAGGTGCATATCTGAAAAGGAAGCTTTAGGACTGTTTCAATAGTAAAATATGTAAATCACTAAATTAGAAAAACACGATTGCAAATCAGTACAAATTATCTGKGAGGACTAGAAAATTTGCACACCACTAATACGCAAGTATTCCATTCATTAATGTGCAGTACATTATTATTTGACAACTTTTACAAAAGAATGCCCTCTGATTGCTGTCTATGCAGCTATTATTGGCTCGTAGACAATGCTGAGCGATACAGCCAGCTATTCTCTGAAGAGTGTTCCTGGATGCAAAAGAAAATGAATTTATGAATTAAAAATATTATAATGCCATGTAATTACGGAACAGTTTAAAGACTCTTTGAAGAGCTCTTTTTTTTCACAGACTAGTTGAGATTGGAAGGGGGCCTCTGCATATTGTCTAGTTCTGCCTCCTGCTCCTCAGGCTGCCTAGATCTGTGCTGAGCAAGGTCTGACTACCTCTGAGGATGGAGACTTGAAAACCTCTCTGGGCAACCTGTCCCACCACTCCCACAATACAAGCACACAACTTTTTCTGTCTGATTGGATAATTCTTGCTTAAACCATATTCATCTGCTCTTACTTTCATGAATAATGCTAAAGATTAAAACATAATGTTTTTAAAAGAGTTATATTTAATGGTTTGAGCTGCCTGGAACAGACAAGTACACTATGGACATTTGGAGGAAATATGGGAAGAAAACCCCAAACCCAACATGAGAGGCCTCTGCGAGGCATAGCAAGCAAGTGGTGAAAATGTGTCCCATCCACTGACAAAAGCCAAGCCAGTGGCTCACTGCATGTCTTTCAAGGCTAGGTCTGCTGATGGGTGCCCCATTCACAGCACGTTTTKCTCTTCCACTGCTCCCAGCTGGACCCACTGAGCTGAACCGGCCTCTCCTGGCCAACTGCTCCCAGTTTATATACCGGGCACAACACCCTATGGTATGGAACATCCCTTTGGCCAGTTTGGGTCAGTTGTCCTGGCCCTGCTCCCTCCCAGCTTGTTGTGCACCTGCTCACTGAGAGAACATGGCAAACTGAAAAGTCCGTGACTTAAGGYGAGCACTACTTAGCCACAACTAAAACTTCAGTATGTTAGTAATGTTGGTCTCAATCCAAAACACAGCTCTGTACCAGCTACTCGGAAGAAAATTGAATTTATCCCAGCTGAAACCAAGACAACAYTGCAGGTCTCAAAAGGATTGATACAGTCTGTAAAAATGTGCAGGAGTAAACCTTTCTTAACTAGTGAAAACACTTCAGGGACAGCATATACCATTGTTATAAAGGATACATGTCCAGAAAATAAAATTAACCACGACAGAAGATCACAGAGACATAACGTTCTCCARCTTGTCCTAGAAATAATTTTGCTTACCTTTAAAACTAAGGGCATTTGATTTTATCTCATTATCTTAATCTAGAACTATTTAGGATATCTTAATCTAGAACTGGATTTTCTTAATCTAGAACTGGGCAAAATACCCACTCTTTTCCCTACCAAAAAGTATACTTTGTCATCAAAGAAGCTGACAATAAGACTAGTTGCTCATAATTTGGTGGTCCTAAATGCCCCGTAATACTCCTATATCTCTCCCAGAATTCTGTCTCCCTTTGAAAGGTTGCTCCTGAATAAAACAGAGCATCAAACATGTCTCAAATTTTACATCTGCTGTATAAGAATAAGCATTTTGGCATAGACAAAGAATGCTGGCTGCCAAGTGATTCAATGCATAGCCATACAGTTTGCATCCCCTGCTCATCTTAAATATAAGAGTTCAATAAAATGTGACTGCTAAACCATGTTTCAGCCTGTTTAACTATGCACAACACCTGTTCAAAGGAACAGAAGGAATATGCTCTTGGTATAAGTTACTGCTTGGTTTGTTCTCAACACCCTCTGACACAACCACAAGCTTTCCGACATACACATGCTACCGTGACTAAGTATGAAAAACATGCTTCACCAAATAAACACTCCTGACATGAGGTAGGGATTACATGGACTAAAAAGGGTGAGTATATTTACTAGTATCGGGAATTTTCCTACTCTTATAAAAGATAAAGACAACATCTGACTCCAGAGGGACTGTAAAGAGTAATAGCAATTAATGACTGACAGCACTCATCAGCTGAAGACGCTAGAGTACTTGGATAAAAGCTGTGCGATTATTCAGCTGGCATGTCTTCCTTTGCAAATAACAACTTCTATGATTTTTGACCTTTCTGGAGTTGTTTGTGAATAGATTCCTATTTTATCAAAGAAATTATGATTCATAGCAGTYGCCAAATAATTTAGGTGAGCTATGCATGGTCATGAGTGACTTTCACATTGCAAGCAGTTCATAGAATAACGTTTCACATCTCCAGGCCCAAAGGATTCCTGCAGAGCTGAGTTCAGCCAGATGAAGGAGAAAGGATGCCATACTTTCCTGGGGCTGCCCCTTCAGACAGCAAGCTTGAGGCCATTTCCATTTCTGCCAGGTCCTCCAGGCAGAATTCAAATGAATAGAACTTGGCCAGCAGAAAAGCCATGCTGGTATAACCAGGGTATCACTATGCCTCACCCTACAGGTTATTGTTTAAGGAGCTTTAATACTTGCTCTCTGCCCCTCCTTGGCACACACCTTCTCATTTAACACTATGCTTTCCTTCACCTCTCTGCTCCATGCCTTGAGGAGGAAAGAAAGCCCTTACAGGTGAGGCAAATCTCAACAGAAGCTGGAAAGTATTCTGCCAGAATCCCTAGCAAGAAAAGGGCTGCTCCCCAAGGGAAGGTAAGCTGGAAGCAAGGGGACCCCACATCCCACACCAAAGTACTTGAGCAAGGCAAACGAGACGGAGACAATCGAAGAAACATCCAGATCACAAGACAGTATCACAGCAAGCTGAAAGTCAACTCCTCAGATCAGATTTATGAGCGGGTCCCAYGGCCACCAGGCAAGCCCACACTGACAGGGAACAGCCAAGATCAAGCTGTCAGCCCAAGAAGTCAGCCCAGGGTGGAGGTTAAGGGTTCAACCATGTGGCTCCACCACATGGCTGTCACTTGACTGGAGACCATCACTCCTTTAGCTCAGCTCAAGGGAGCAGACCCTCAGGGCTAAACTTAAATAGACCTGCTGGGTCCATGGGTGAGGGTGGAGGCCCCAGCTCAGGCTGGTCAGGGCCATGAACACTTATTAGTGCCCTCATAGCCCTGACACTGCTGTCCTATCTGCACTTGCCCAGTCACTTACTGTCTGTAGGTGTATTATTCATGCAAACACAACCAAATCCGGAGGTTGTATGCTTAGAAATCATAATTATGTTATAGAAGTGAAACAGGTTCTATCCAGGTGTACATGAAATAAAATGTGGCAGCTCCGTGGAGGACATTCTCAACCTSTTCTAAGGAAAGGATAACAATGAGCTCTGTGGAACAGGACTTTGGCCAAATTTTTCAATAGGAAAAAAMCTGTGATATATTTGAAGCTTTGCACTATCTCCCTGTGCAGTGTAATGTTTCTGGGGTGTTTATTTTGTTAATTTGCAAAAAACTCAYTGGGAACACACAAGAATGTGTCTGTGTTAGCTCTGGGTTAAGTTCTTGTATCTTTCTGCTGAGACTGGTAAAAAGCAGTTTATTCACTTTTGCTTTTTAACACTTTTATAAATCAAGATGCAAACATGCCAGAGGGAAAGGCTTTTTAAGCAATAAAAATGGAGATTAGAAACAAACAACTCATTGACTTAATTTAAATGTCATGAAGAGAATTTAAGAGGCCTTTAAGCTCTGCCTACCACTTTTCAAAAACATTTCTCTTGTAATTTGGTTTCTCTTTGAAAACATATTCAAGAATAAATAAACCTAATTCAAGTGTTCTGTTAAAATATTTGGGTTTGTCATTTTGTTTGGGTTTTTTTTTAAATGAGCAACTTATTTGCTATTTTGGCTTTTTTGCTCTTTGGCATGTTGAATTAGATGCCAACTTGCTCTCAGAAGCAACCATCGCTTACATTGAGAAGTATCAAATTCAAAATCTCACCTAAAGTGGAAGGGAACATGAGAATTASTGAGGACTGTTGAATCAGTCTGATCAAGGACCCTGTCACTCACATAAATTACAGATCTAAGAACATAATCTGTCTATAGTGACCAGTGTCACATATAGAAATGTTTTACAAAAGAAGTTGAACTTTCTGTACACTTCAATGCCACCAGGAATATAAAAAAAAAACAAAGAAGCTTTAATGTGATCTCTATACTGGAAGTATAAGTGACAAACTGGTCTTGAACCTTACAAACTTCAAGYTGATTTTCTAAATACTACTAGGAAATCATGTAAACCCTTTGTGCCATGGTTTCCTGTCAGTAAAAGAGAAAGGCATTTCCTTCCTACATAATTAAAGCTTGCGATTTAGTTCCCCAGCCCTAGGGCTGTACATACTTCTAGATGGGTAAGTTTCTAAATTCCTATCACTAACACAATCCTTGTAGACTCATTAACTACTAGCAGCATTGCTTACATTATATGTGTGGAAGGACCATTTGCTGATATGGTTTATGAAGTTTTGGAGATATGTTCCCCCAGAGAACGTAGCCTCGTACATGAGCTTCCACATGACAGCAATTTCAACTCYGCTGAGCTCAAGAAGTGGTTACAGAGCATTTCCTGGGCAATCCCAGCAGGCTGTCTGGTAGAGCTGCAGCACTTAGAAACAAAAGCACTACAGAAAGTAAATGGGACAGACAGCAGCAGAAGGGAAGCTGGCAGCGCTGCTGTTAAAGGAACTGTGGACAGTAGGTGGCTCTSAATCTTCCAGTGGCATTTAGGTGCCTCTGTAGATAAAGTCTTTGCAGAAGAGAGAAATACTAACTTGTCCTCTCTGAGGTCCCTGACTCAGTCCTGTGCACCATGTTCTTGGAGACTCAGCAACAAACTACAATTTCAGGCAACATCTGTAAAAGCAATCAGCAAACTGAATTCATCTGGAGTGAATTAAAGGATGGCTAAATGAGAAATGACTGGGGACATGAGCTGCGAAGAACTCAGTATATGGGTTTCAAAACCATGACTGCCAGTGGTTAACTTCAGGAGCCATTGTGCCTATGACAAAACCCCCTTTGCCTTCAAGAGGGCCAAGAAGCCCTCGGCTCATGCTAAATGGACAGACAACAAGACAGAATAACATGAAATTCTGAACAGAGTGTACTTTGTTCATTATCAGAAACAGTTTTCTGATAGCAGCAAGGCAGACTGAGCATTTCCTATCAGCAAAAGCAATGAAAGTCATTTAAGATTTCTGATGAATGCATTCCTATAATTCAAATGAAATGGCCTCCTAGAAATCAATATGCTTTGGCTAAGGAAATGGGATGGAGAAGTCAATTCTAGCTTTAACTTGAATCTTTGTAAGACAGATGTGGAATTGGGAATGGCTTCTTCCCCTGTCTTGCCTTTCACCAAGCCTGCCAACAACCTCAACCGGATGCCTTAGCCCCTCTCTACTCCTGCTCTAAGTCTGAAAAAAAGACAAACTTTGTGGTTCCAAGAGTGCAGGACTTTGCTATCACATTCTTTTCCCTATCATGCACCAGGGTGTACCACTTCTGCCCCAAAGCTTTAATAAGATAGTTTCTTGCATTTGTCTCTCTTGCTCTGCTGCACAGGAGCATGCTTCTCCCCATAAATAATATTAGTYCACTCCTCAGGCAGCTTTCAGGCTTCCGACAAAATCTAGAGGATACATGACTGTTGTTTTTAATCCACAGGTTCACTAAAGGGGAGTTACTGTAACTCTCTAATAGACTTTAGTATTACGGTGTGTTTGGTTTCTTCAGCATATCTTCTTTTGTGAACTATCAATAAAAATCATCTGACACTGTATCAGTAAGAGTTGCTGACCTCTTCAAYGTCTAAACACCATGAAGCAACATACTTTCTCTCACCCTTTCAGSAACAGATTAGCTTCACAAAATAAGAATAATTTTTATGAGTTAGATGGATGTGTTTAATACGTTCTTTGAAAGCAGACACTTAGTGGGAAGGCGGATYACCACCTCCTTTGTCACTGTGGTTGCAACACGCTGAGGAACAGGCAGAGGATGAGGTTCAGTAATAAAGCAAAACTACATGAATAGTGATGTCTTGGTGATAAGCAGTCTGTGGCTGTTATTCATGATGTTAACACTTTCTCCTTCTTTCCAGATACACCATTTCACCCCCTCCTACAGGACATTTSGATAACGAATCCTGCATTTTTTCTTACCTGGAAAATCCACTGTGCTGCTTTAATATCCACTTCATCTTCACTTCGGAGGTTCTCTTTTGCTTGACAGTTGTCTGGATGGTAGCTATGAGTCCTGAAGTAGAGCATAAATTGCCTCCACATTGAGAAATAAAAAGGCTGTTCCTGAATCAAATTTTACAATGACCTTTCTTGGAAGAGTACCACTTTTATTTAATGATGAAACTAAACCAAATCCCAGACATTGGGCTGAATGACAATAACATAAAGATTGCTTGTCCTTACACCGACAGACAAATGTCAGGGCCTCTTGCAGCTTGCCAGTTCTTCCTGCAGCCTCCACAGTTCTGAAGACAAACAGGATTATCTGCCCTCAGATATCTGCAGTGTCTCATCCCCTCAGCATGTGCCAGCTTAGAGATTAGATTTACAATTTTGTAGGTTGTAGTAAATTGAAGAGGAGAAAGACAGGCACATAGTGGTTGAATACATGTCAGAGAAACWAGCTGTAACAATCATGAGACACATTTTATCACCTCAGAGTGAATGCATTTAATTTACAACTTGAAAGAAGAAGGAACTCAGCACCTGATTATACTCTGCAGGCAGCACCAAATGGATATGTCTGTCTTAGGTCAGTGGCACCTGTCAATCACATGTTTTTCCTCTCGGCTGAACAGATGGTCTGCTGGTAATCCTTGCAGTGCCAATGAAAACAGCACACGAGCCACAGCCAGGTCTCAGGATAGAGACAAACTGAATATAAAGACTAAGGCTCCAGGTAGACTATTAACAGATTATTTCTCCTGGCTATATAGAGGGCTGCCAGGCTTTTGCCAATATTCATYTGCTATTGTTTACATGTTTTCTCAAGTTGAAAAATATGTCTAACCCAACAACTTTTTTCTACTGAGAGTCCAAAGTTTTGAAAATTTAGCATTGTAGATACTAGGTAGATAAAATACCATCTGTCCCCACAGCATCACGTGTGAGAAGAGATGCCTTGGTCACATTTCTCTATTTTTCAGAAAAATCCAGTAATTGTTGAGGAGAAAAACTAAGAACAATGAGGCTCGACAAGGTAAATTGCACTAGAAGTCATTGTACAGTAAGAAAGCTGTAGCGAAAGCTGTTAGTAAGTTGACTTATAACTAGCAGAGTTGCTGATGAGGTTTAAGAAAACAACTTTTTTTTCTCTCCTCTAACCAGGCTTACCATCAGCAGCACTGAGTAGCTCAGCATTTCCTTTTTTCTCCTAAAAGCTACTGGTCTGACCTTGCCTTTTCCTGTGAGATAGGATAAAGTTAGAGGATCTACTGCCTTTTTTTTTTTTTTTAATTTAACCCAGACGTGAGCTTTATTTCACCTGGTACTGCATCATTTTCTCAGAGAAGAGCACTCCTACACTTCCAGGTGTGGACCCCCTTGTACAGACAAAAGCTGTTGGCACAAAGCAGCAGAGACTGATGGTGAGAAGAAGAGATGCTGTAGGCTCAAAGAGRGGCTGGAGACTCTGAGACCCTTTCGCTTTCAACACACAAGTGCATGTTCATGAGACAGGGATACTTGTCCCTACTCGTTAAAGTAATATACTCTACTATTTTAACCCCAGATGCATTATTTCTCAAGGCTACAAAGAGTATTGCACTGGCCTTTCTTTTCCTGTTTCTGCACAGTTCACCTCCAAATTTCTGGCATTACAGCATTGTTCCATTATATTAGGGGAGAAAACAAAAGCTGTATTTATTACAATAAAATGTTAGTTTATTTTTCTTTCAAAAAGACCACTTCTATTGAGGATAATTTGTGTGTGGTTCCTTCACTGAGCATGTAAAACCTAATTTCAAAGAGGTGGTGGAGCAATCACAAGGTTGCCTGTTATAACATATGCACAACTGTGGCATATTAGCTTTGCCAGATCMTTTGGGCCAGCATCTGATTAATTTAAAAGAAAAAATGATCCAAATTCTATGATCTAGAAGTCAGATAAACCTATACTGGTTGCAGGAAGCAGGATTTACTTGTTAAAAAAGATGCTCACATAATAATGTTTTTCCATCATGAAACAGACAATAAAATGAAGATCAAATAGGAGGAGAAAACTGAGGCAGATGAAGCAGTAGAAATCTGGTTCACAATGGGCCAATCTTGCTATAATTACTCAGAAAAAAATGTCTAGTGAAGTACTCCACATCTCCTCATATTGAAAAAGCACTTCTGTTTCTGTCCAAGGAGGCCTGTTTGATGACAACCCGCCACACTTAAACAGGAGAGAAAAAAATTACTCTTTAATATATTGTGAATTAGAGAAGTGTGTTCATTCTTCCTAACATTCTAAGCATGTTTTGCTTGGGTAAACTTTCAAAGCATTTTCTTTAATACATGTTAAATACTTGCACAGACATGCAGGAGCCAGGTGATGTACAGAAAGGTTAAATGGCAGGTGTGCAAAACACTTCTGTAATTTGGAGAATGTGATAGACAATGATATATTGTTCTTGTTACAAGAAGGAAAGGAGAACAGAAAAACACTCTCACGATCCAGCTGTCTGTAGTCTTACTGTGAGGATGACTCACCCGCATTAATTTTACAGTATTAAACTATTGAGCATTCTTATTCTTTGTGATCCAGGAAATTGATGACTTTTATTCCTGCATGCTGATATGCCTTTCACTTTTCATTCTGTTTCACACAGCAAAAAAGTCATCTAAAGATAGCAACTTCAAGTGAAATTGTGTTGCCAGAAGTTAAGGGACAAGCACYGATGTGACCAAAAATAGCTAAATGAGAATTATTTTGCACACCTGAATCCTAAAGAATAGATGCTTGCCAAAAAATAGGAGCACAGCACTTTTACAGTCATTAGCAAGATCCAGAGAATCAACCAGCACGAAAAAGGCACCATGAGATGCTCCAAGGCTGATGACATAGGATGGGTTTGTATTGGTTGCTAAGAATTGCCTCTTGCTGTCGTAGAGATGACAAGCACACGAGACAGGGTCCTGTAATGACTACACAATGCTTTTGTTTCTCAAAGCTTTCCCTTGCAATGCAATGAAGTTCCTTAACACAGAGAGTGCCTCATGGGACTCGCACTGAGTGAAAATTTTCAGATATGCCCAAGAGTTTCAAGATGGGGGGAAAAGAGCACATGTAAATCTCTTGCTTGCCCACCATCCTCTGGCAAGGTGATTCACAATTTCACTGTGCAGTTGTCAAGGAAGGAACGCTGTCACCAGCAAAGTTTTCACTGCACTATTTACCTCCTTTCTCAAACATTTCTGAGTGTGCTGAACACAACAGACTTCAGCCAGATGCTTTTCGCACTCTGTTGAAGACCCTTCTGTACTGTGAAAGCTGCTAATTTCTTCCTACCCCCTGTTGTATGTACCTCATTCAAGAGTTATGAATCAAYGCACAGACTTTTCCTTTTAACCCAGGAGATTTGTGGGATGGAGTCTACCTGTACACACCTTGTCTACACACACGAACTCCTGCAGAGGTGTGAGACATGACTGTCCCTTACAGAGCTATAGTGACTTTTTGTTCATGTTTTGCCTTTAATCCATTACATGGCATAGAAGAACATGTAAATTAAGTGTATCTTTATGCATGTATATTCAGGAAGAGTGTATTGCTTGCAATCTTTAACATGGCACATTGAGTTCACTAATTTGATTCCTCTGCTAGAGATTCTATTATCTTGCCTGGCATAGATGTTTTGCTTACTGTTTCATAGTTCCTTAAATACCCCCAGAACAGCTGTTAAAATAAAAAAAAAGTAATTATAATTCAATTCTTTATCTTCTCTTTGCCTTTCTCCTTCTGCTAATTCAGTAGATGCATACTTTCAACTATTATGCCTCACTCCAAGGTTACAGAAAAGTTACAGGGAAGTATTTTTTTACTGTAGCCTCTCAACAGCCTGGAAAATGAATAGTAAAGCCAGACTCTGTCATTTATGATGAAGTCAACATGCCAAATCACAGCTTTTCAAATTTCTTTTCTATAGACAAATGACTATGTTGCTTTAGCATCAAAATTTGACTGCAAATAGCAATCCATCTTCTTTTAGCCAGACTCCTGGCTGAATGGATGGTGCTAGACTCTTGTGGGTGGTGGAATCAGGCAAAAAAATAGTCTGCTATAAAAAAAATGACCCCTAATGACCTAATGCATATTCCAAAGAAGAGATCACATTGGGCACCAAATTGAAACCATGAACTATTATTCTCTGCTTACTATAGAGTACTGAAACAATATTAAACAGAAACTAGAGTGCACAACCCTGTGCATACTTGTACTCACGTTCAGACAGAGTACTGTGGTACGCTTGGGTTAAGCCAGAAGTGTGATAAAGGGGTGGGAGAAATATGCTGTGCAAGGTAAACTACAGTGTTTTGGATGATGTCCTTGAAATAGGCAATCCCTGGCAGAAGAAATGGCTTTGCATGCCTAAGCAAGAATTCAGGACATTATCCTGCTAGACATAATGGGGCATGTGATGGGAAGCAACTCAATTCGTGCCTTAAAACTGGCAGCTGGAAATGCACATTAAGAGGTGCTGACCCAGTTTCCAAGGGTTTACTTAAACTCTGAGAACAACTATTGGAGTGAGCCTGGAAGGGTGAAGGTGGAAGAATACCACACCTCGCCTAGGTAAGAGAACACATAAAGTCGTCAGTATTTTCAGTGCTGGGACAGTTTGGGATTTGGGCAGAAGTATTGTTGTGGACAACTGAGGAAGTTTCATGGAAGCAAAGCCTGATGTGCCTCCAGCTAGATGAGGCCTGAATGGTAGCTTGTAGGATCACTGTACAGGCCTGCTTTAATCCCAGGCAGCAACTAAGCACCACGCAGCTACTTGTTCACTTCCCCCGACGGAATGGAGAAAAATAGAATAGTAAAACTAAGAAAACTCATGCTTTGAGGTAAAGTTTAATAGGGAAAGTAAAAGCCACTCATGCAAGCAAAGCAAAACAAGGAATTCGTTCACCACTTCCCATTGGCAGGCAGAAGTTTAGCCTTCCCCAGGGAAGCTGGGCTCCTTCATGCATAACAGGTACTTGGGAAGACAAACACCATCACTCCAAATATTCCCCCCTTCTTTCTTCTTCTTCACCCAGCTCTATAACCTGAGCATGATGCCATATGGTATGGGATATCCCTTTGGTCATTTGGGGTTGGCTGTCCTCACTGTGTCTTGTCCAAACTCCTTGTGCACCCCCAGCCTGTTCACTGGTGAGGTGGAGTGAGAAGCAGAAGAGGCCTTGGTGCTGTGCAAGCCCTGCTCAGCAGTAATGAAAACATCCCTGTTTTCAGCACAAATCCAAAACATAGCCTCATGCTAGGTACTGTTAAGGAAACTAACAATCCCAGCCAAAATCGCACATGCCTTCGTTATACAAATTGCATTTAAAAAGCTTCAAACCTTGTTCTGTTTATCTTGCCAACATCTTTGGCTTTGGTTTCTTTATAAAATGGGTAGAGTCTTATGTATCATCATCAGTAACGTGATTAAAATGACTGTGGAAAAGGTGAACATGTTTATTCCAGATGCCCGATGCTGGACTCAAAATGAGTGGGTCACTTGCCATATAAAGAGAGAGCAGAAGCAGGAAATACTGAATGCCGTGGGACAGAAGTTACAAACACTCTTTCAGAAGAGGAACTGGGTAACATAAGGTCAAATTCTATCCCTCAGCTATGAAGCAAAAATCAGATTCAAATAAATATTCAAAGTAACAGATTTTTCTTCAAGATTTTGTGGAAATTTCTRTGCTAGAGATCAGGGGTTGTGCCAGCATTTCTTATCACTGTATGTAAGCAGCCTGCAAGAACACAAACTTGTTAGATTAAACCACCAAGTCTCACAGGTTGGGTAATCCATAGAATCACATTAATGGATGTGTTTATTACAGACTAGATGACACAGAGTGTACACAGGGCTTAGGGAGCTTTCTTCTGATGAAGCATAAAGAAATGCAAATGCTGTTACTTGGACTGTGCCTAGGATTTAAGCTCCTGTTATCAGGAAACCAACGGTTTTATTTCAGTATTAGGAAAGATCCATTTCAAAAGAAAAATTATATGTAGGAAATATAAATCAGTGGCACGGCAACAACCACCCTCCATGAGTTAAAAAAACAACTCCTATAGAGATACTGGSCAGACATAATTTAAAGAACAATATATCCTGTAAATGGAAAATACAGAAAGCCTAGAAAAACTAAGGTAACTGTAGACCAGTTCTAAGCCAGATCTACATTGGCTGTCTTGATCTGCTCACACACAAAACTCTGATTGTTTCCGTTTTCTCTGCTTTTCCTTCTCATATGTTAGCAGTATTACCCTTTGGGATAATTTCTGACCAAGAGTAGTATGTCTATGCACTTCATCACAGTATGACTGGAAAACCTAATTCAGCAAATGAATGCAATGAGAAGTTTTTTCTTGGAAACATGGAAGTTTAAGCCTGCAGCTTCTGGAACACTTCGGGTTTTAGTCTTAACAGTTTCCTCCACCTTCTGTTTGCAGAGGCAGAGCCAACATATACAGGCCACTTTTAAAAAAAGTTGTGCAGCCTTTTCACCTCCCATGGCTCCCTCCCAAGCTTGGTCACCCCTCCCCTCTGAGGGGTGCTGGGGAGACCCACAGGGACTTTCCCAAGGACCAGGAGGAGCTTGCCCTGGAGGRCAATGCTGAGAGGGGACCCTCTCAGCCCTTCTCAACCAGCCTTGTGCTCTCTCTGTGGAAACATTGAGCCATTTCTTGTCAGCAAGTAGCACGGGTGGGCACCTACACACTTTATCCTGTCTTCCCAGTATGGGATTAGATCCCCTATATAAGATCATATACATATATAYAGGTTCTGCATGTGGGTCGAGGAAACCCCAAGCACAAACAAAGGCTGGGCAGAGAATGAACTGAGAGCAGCTCTGAGGTGAAGGACTTGGGGGTGTTGGCTGACAAGCTCAACATGACCCTGCAACGTGCACTCACCACCTAGAAAACCAACCCTATCCTGGACGGCACCACAAGCGTGGCCAGCAGGGTGAGGGAAGTGGTTCTGCCCTCTCTACTCCACTCTGGTGAGACCCCACCTGGAGTCCAGCTCTGGGGCTCCCAACAAAAGAGGAATGTGGATCTGTTGGAGCAAGTCCAGACAAGGGCGAGGAAGATGAGCAGAGGCTGGAGAACCTCTCCTACGAGGAAAGGCCGGACAGAGCTAGGGTTGTTCAGCCTGGCAACGAGAAGGCTCTGGGGAGATGTTAGAACACCTTCCAGTACCTGAAGGGGGCCTACAGGAAAGCCAGAGAGGGACTTTTGACAAAAGCATGTAAGGACAAGGGGGAATGGCTTTAAGCAGTAAGAGAATAGGTTTAGATTAGATTTTGGAAAGGAATTATTCAAATTATTCAATGTGAGTGTGGTGAGGCACTGGAACAGGTTTCCCACAGAAGTTGTGGGTTCCCCAAACCTGGAAGTGTTCAAGGCCAGGTTGGATGGGGCTCAGAGCAACCTGGTCTAGTGGAAGGTGCACCCCCATGGCAGGGTATTGGAAGCAGATCACCTTGAAAGTCCCTTCCAACCCGAACCATGCTATGGCTCTATGACACGTGTGGGTATATATAAATGTGTATCTACATATGTATTTACGTACTCTAAATAACGTGTGTACGGTTACACCGCTACAGCCTTGCAGACACGCGAGTGACAGCGCGCAGGCCGGGAGGCCCTCGCAGGCCGCCGTCGCCATCACGTGAGCGCCATCACATGACGGCGGCAGCGCCGGAGCCGTCGGGTGCCCTGTGCTGCCCGGGCTGCCCAGGGCCGCCCGCGGCCCCTCTCTCTCTCTTCTTCCTCCCTTCCCTGCACGGCCCCCGCCGCTGGAGCTCCCCTGCGGTGAGTGAGAGCTGCCCCGGGCCTTGGTGCGGTGGATCCGGGGTCGGGTCGTGCCGCCGCACGGCCTTTCACGGGGGCTSTGGCGGGCCCGGCCGGGCGCGAAGGGTTTCGCTGCTCCCGCGAGGGTCTGGGCTCTGTCGGGCCCCAGGGGAGGCGGCCGTGCCGGTGAGCCTGTGCGGGAGGCGGCAGGACGGTGCCACGTCCCTTCCCTTCCCCCGTCCTAGGCGCCTCTCGGCTTCTTAAGGTAAACTGCAGCTCCTGAACTGCTGTTACCGACTCTGCCTTCGGGTAGTCTTTCAATGTCTCTGATTGGATCAGTAAGAGCCGGTAAACCTTCCGTGGCCATTGAAGGACATAATAGTGCCGTCTTCGTGGGCGTCTGCTTCTAGAAATGGTTTCAAAGGTTTCATTTGTCCTCCTCCTCCGTTTGCCCAGGATAGTTCCTTTTTTTTTTTTTCCTTAGAATCGTATTTTCCTTCAGTCATAGAATCGAGCTGTGCTTGCTAGGGATGGGCCCGAATTGCCAGTTTGTTCTTGCCTGCTCTGTAAGGGCGGCTAGAGCAGTCCAGAAGTAGGCTGTGTGGAGAGGCTGGGTACAGTTTAGGTTGTAAGGAATTCCAGCTCTAGCTGGGTCTGAAGTCTCTGCAAACACACTTCTTGTTTTGGCATCAAAGTTAGGTGGAGATTAAAACGATAAAGGAAGGAGAAAGAAGTGGTGAAGGTCACTGTCTGTGCTAATGTGGTATATCCTGATGAAGACTTTCTGTTCGTATTTAGTTTTTAGTTTGCTTTCTGTTCCCTTACTTAATGATTTTAATTTTCTTGTTATTCTGTGTAGCATGGTTTTAATTTATATACTCGTGGGTTTTTTTTCCCTGAAGTTGTAGTTTGCATGTTTGTAATGTCTAAATACTCTTAGACAAATACTTGTAGTAAATCAGTCCTAATGTGTCGGGGATGAGAGGATATACACTGAATTTTAACCCTGATTTGGAAAGAAGACAGTTTCTCTTATCTGTAGGGCTGCTTGGACGTTGCAGAAGAGCTGCAATGTGTTTTAGTAAACTTATGATTGCTTACAATTTAGTGTGTATGTTAGGTATGGCTTAGCTTTGTTTGTTTCCAGTAAGTCACATTTTAAATACTTTATAGAACTTTGATTTCTCAGAAACTACCTGGAACAGTGTTAGGGAATGGGACACCTGGAAACAGATTTTTCTTTTTATTTCTTTAAAATATTGGACAGATACTCTGCTGTTTAATACTTTAATAAGAAGTCTCGAATCTGACTTGCATTTCTAGGTACATTTTAATTATCAGTCAAGATGGATATCCGAGGTGCTGTAGATGCTGCTGTCCCAACAAACATAATTGCTGCCAAAGCTGCTGAAGTTCGGGCAAACAAAGTAAACTGGCAGTCATATCTCCAGTAAGTAAA
Organism: Amblyornis subalaris; assembly: GCA_018881555.1. NCBI lineage: Eukaryota > Metazoa > Chordata > Aves > Passeriformes > Ptilonorhynchidae > Amblyornis > Amblyornis subalaris. The sequence continues at coordinate 4,842,008 of JACAXG010000001.1, forward strand.
AACTTTCCACATATTTTTTCCCCTCTGACCGGTTAGACTTCTTGAGATTTTAGGCTACAATGGAACATTAGATTGCAGTGAAGAATATTCTGTCTATATGGAAGTAGTTGGAAAAAGTCTGTGTTAAATGGAAGTGGTTGTGGAAAATTTTCTTATGACTTATTACCAGAAGGGGAACTCTGCTTTTGTCAGCTGAGTGCTGTGATAGCAAATAGTATAAGTCTGCACAAATGTGTGGTAAAACTGTCTGGTGTTTTCCTTCATAATTCGAACACTGTTCTCAGGATGACTGCTGAATTAAAAAAAGTTTACAGTAATGATTATCTTATGTGTAGGTGTCATGTCTATTGCTGAAGTGCTTTTTGTGGGAATACAAATTGTGCTASCAAAACTGGAGTGGTAGTCCAGGAAGACAAGCTGTAAAAGTAAAAGAATAATAATACTGGAGAACAGCTGAAGCAAATAAATCAGGGACTAGGCTGAAGCAAGCACTTCAGTCTGGAGAGAGCTGTGCTGCTGTTTCAGGTAAGCTCAGAGTTTCCTTTGACATGGATAGGATGGCGCTAGGATTAGCAAGAGAAATATTGTCCTAAGACGACAAGCTGAGGAAAAGATTTATGGGTGAGGTAGGGAGTGGAGAGAAGAAACACTTTCCCTAGTCCTCTGTACTCTGAAGTGAAATGCAACATTCTTGCAGCCTGTTCCTCATGACAGGTACCTATGAAAAATATTGTCGAAGTGCAAATTACTATTATCTCCTGAGGATCCATGTATAATAGTGAATTGCTTAATAGTTCATTGCTTTGTAACTAAGGTTGCAGGAATGTTCATGATTGTAGAGCTACAAACCATGCTGATGATGCTTTGTGATTATCAACATTACGCCACTTAAAAAAAATAGGGGTTTTTTCAGATCGCTGTGATATGTATATAAATGTCATATTTTAAAATAACCTTGCAAAAGTGTACACATGTAAGCTGAGAAATGGTGACCCAGTGGAAGCTTACTAATGACTACCTGCTTTGCCCTGTCCTGTGTATTTCAGACTTGCTTATTCCATTCATTGAATTGTATTATTTTTTTCTTCTCTGTGATTGTATATTTGAATAATAAATCTGGATAAAGGAACTGATCTCCTGAGGAAACTTCTTTGTGCTAGGCTATTTTTAAGATGGATAACTTCCTGGCTGAGTTTATAGTGTGGTACTCAGTAGCTTTGCATGCAAAAAAGTACAGGTGGGGTGGTAACTTGACAGTGGCAGCTACCAAGCACTTTTCAAATGATCTAAGTGGCTTTTGCTGTTACTGTGTGCTCTATTATCCATCTGATAGGAAGYGTGTCCCAAGGATGCGAACAAGACCGGAGCAGCTGTTCCTGTGCTGTCCTAGTGGCAAGTGAACAGCTAGTTGGCAGTTATTCAGGATGAAAGGGGGAGAACAGTTGTTCACTGTTCATGGAAGTTGTGGTTGCTGAAAAGCTGTTGACAGAGAGGTTTTCTAACTTTCCCAGCATTTTCGTGAGACTTCTCTCTGTCTCACTTTTCCTGAGCAAAACTACTGTAAACAATCCTAGGAGCTTTTGTAAATTAACTAAGTTTTGTCTAAGTTCTGTGCAGCTGCGCTTTGTTATCATTCTTACTTAGACAAATGTTTTGGAATAGGTGTTGTTGGAATTAACCAATGAACTTAGTAGGTGGCTGACCAAGGGTCCAATAGACTCTTGACACTTCTGTAAACTTCAAGCGAGTTAAGGGATATAAGCCTTTGTATAATCATAATTAATTAATTAAAAGGCTGGCATYGCTTCGTTCTCTCTGGACTTTATGTCGTGTTCCTTCCAGCTACAGCGACAGAAGTGAATATGAGACTCTTTTGCTGCTTCTCTGGTGGTTCTGTTGGGCTGGTGAGATTAATCTGTTTTTGTTAGTATAGGGGATTGTTCTATTTGACAAGGACTTGTATTTATGTAGTATTATTTGTTTGACTATGCTTTATGTGGTCTACTGTTAATAACTTTCATTCATTCTTCGGATTCTCTTTCTCTGGTGCTGTATAAGAAAGGGGGAGTTTTGTTCAGAAGTGTCAGCAAATTTTTATRTAACTTCTTTTGACCAGAAGGCAGGGCTCTTTTTCAGATTTTACCTGTAGAATTTGACTTTGTTTTGTTCTGGAATCTATGAAAGAAGAATATACTAGTTACTTCCTCTCTTTGAATTAGCCAGGTTTTGGAGGCTATTATAGTGCATATGGCTGTTGTTTGTGATCCTGTTGTGAGACTGTTTGGTGCTTGGTGGCCTTTGTGTGTCGATAACAGAGTGTCCTCTTTATTATTGCTCTAAAATAAATGTAATCTTTGTGTCTTGTATTTACTGGTAACAGCCTGGCTGTCTGGCTAAGGTAGCTTCAAGGATTGACTTAAATGGTACCAGAGGGCTTGTGGAGCATCTTGAATGTAACTAGTTCCTTGGCTGAGGAGTTTCCTCATAATTAGTTATTGAAGAACATCAGCAGAATTCTGGTGCTTCTAAAGAGGAAATAAAATCATACTTTGTTTTGGATGTATTCTTTTTACAATAGACAGATTGGAATGTGGTAGTGTCTTTGAGGCTGAGCTTTAAGGGATTTCTTGAAAAGTCAGTGAGTGCAGCTGTATTGGCTCATTTCTGGAATGAAACACATTATTAAATGAGTGGAAACTACTTTTTTCAATGCACCTGTTAGAGGCAGGCCAGAGTGGTTTGGTTTGGTCTTTTCAGAAGGAAAATGGGATCTTTGGACAATTCTCTTTCTTTTGAGCTCCTTGTTCTGACAGTCTGTGTACTTAGTGTGGTAAACTTGCATGTAAATATATGAAGGCCTTCACATCTTCAGGTCTTCAGATACTTTAAAGTTGGAGGAAATATTTTTGTTTTCCCTAAGTTAACACATCAACTCAGGCATGACATAATTTATGCTCCTTAAACTATAGATAGTATTTATGTAGTTGAAGTCAAAGAACTTCACAAGAAATTCTGATGAAATTTGTTTTCTCCTCTGGCTGTGGCAGTTGTATGTGTATACAGATGCTTTAAAGATTGCATCACTTGCAACAGCATTGGAGTCTGGGTCACACAGAAAGACATTTCTGAAGTTCTTTTCTGCTCTCTCTTTAATGCAAAAGTAAAATGGTTTATTAGTGGTTGGTGAGACTTTGGTGGCCTGACTTCTGTTGTAGAGTCAGTTCAAGCTAAAAATTAACTGACATAGTGTTTATTCTACCTCTGAAGGTTGTAACTGTAAACTAAGTATTGAACTATGCCAACACACAACTGCTGACTTTTGATGTTTTTTCTGTATACTGTTGGCACAAAAGTTAAATATTTAGATATGACAACTGTATGTATTGCCAGTTAGCCAGTGTGTTCACTGCTCCCTACAAAATTAGGCTGTGGAAAAAGTTAATTGGTTTTCTGGTGCTAAAATTTGCCCTTTCTTTGTGTTGAAGTCCAGCTAGGGTCTGTGTCTGAGGGAGAAGAAAGTAGCAAAGCTTGGAACAGTGGAAGGTGATATGTAGGTCTCCCTACCTTCTGGAAACTAAATGTTTGAGGCCATTAGTTCTGTACAAACCTTGCTGCCTCTGGATSTTGAGACTTGTAGCAGTTTAGAGGTGTCAATGTGAGTTGAAAATACACAGGTCACTAATGGGCACTGTGTGGTTGCTTTCAGCATTTGCCTCAGGGTGTCAGAATGCCGGGGGGGTGTGTTGGCTTGCTTGAAGCAGGTTTGGTTTTGGTTTCAAAGGGTAGTAAATGAGTTATGTGGAAAAACTAACTTGTTTCAGAATTTAACTTGCATCTTGCTGCACTGTAGCTTTTCTGGATAGACAGCATTTGACTATACATCAGGTGTGATACCTGATGGCTAATTTGTACATAGTTTCCCATGTGTTTTCAAATACTTCACATACATGTTCGTGAATTCTGATGCTAAAATATCTTTTCTGTTTTCCTGGGGGTAGAGGAACCTTCTAGAGTTTAAGTGTCTTAAAGAGTTAAATACTTAAGACTTTAAAAGCCAGTCTTGTCTTAGAGGAAATATAGAGGTTTCCTAATATGTAGTGTGTGGGTTTTTTTCTTTTCAAATCTGGTTGTCTTATAGAATACATTCAGCCTGTTTTACAGTTTTAATTTTGTAATGTTAAAACTGTTGAGCAGTTGGATAAAGCGAGTGTCTCTACGTACATGCAAGGTACGGTAGATACCTACATAAAAGAAATTATGCCTTGACATAATAGCTTCATAWGAGCTTCATATTCACTGCAGACGTAATCAATTTTTTTATATTACCCCCCCYAAACAACAACAACAAAAAACCCAAACAAAAATACCATAACTTCCAGAATGTGTTTTGTTACATCATTCAAACAAAAAAAAGGAACTGCTGGAGGAAATGCATAATTAAAAGAAGAAATCACAAGTTTCTGAATCATATTGAGAGATCAGGTGGTTTTAAAAATGGTGATCTTTCAAATTCATGCTTTCTAAATCTTAGACTTTCAGTTTACTCTCCTGTAGCAAGTACTCTCAAAGGTAGGTCTTGGTATTTCAGGCTTTTAAATGTGGTTTAGGCCCTGGCCTAAACCTGATATGCTTAGACAAGAGGAAAAAAAAAAGAAAATTCATGTGTTGAGATAAAGAGATTTTAATAGGACAGAAAAGGAAGAGGAAAAATAATAATAAAAATAAAGGATTCATAGTACATCTACCAGCTACTGGGAAGAATATTAACTATCCCAGCTGAAACCAAGACACAGCTGAAGCTCAGAGTGACTTCTGTCTTGTCAAAAGACTGTAGATACATCCTGGAAAATAACAAATTAAATGGCTGCTAGGAAGAGGGATGGAGGGAAGCTTTGGTTACTTGTTTCCTAAAAGGTGCTGGGAAATTTGTGTTGCTTTGAAGAGGGGATGAGGAAAATGTGTAATAGCATCATGGGACCCAGTATCAGCTGTCTGAGGTTGTTCTGCACTTTCTCATATTGGATGTTGGTTTTTCTTCCCCCCCCCAGTGGTTGCTAAGGTTTACTGTATAATCAGTTATTTCAATTTTAAAATGAGATTAATGAAAATAGATGCATTTGAAATTACTAAAACTATTAATCAGATGTATGAGTTCCTTGATAAAATATTAACAACTTGTTTAAAAAGCTGCCAGATCCCTTGTAAAGCTTTGTATGGGTTGGAAGATGTCTTTTTGAATGGTGCTAACAAAGCAATAAAGAGTAAACCTTAATGTCTTTTTTTCTCAAGGCAGTATCAATGCCCACATTGTGTTTTCTTTTTTTCCTGTGGTCTAATGTAGGATAAAAGCAAAAGCTTGAAAGCTTTTTTCCTTGGCAGTTGGTAGACCTCTTCTAATAGCTGGGCTATAAAGAAGCATCTCTTCATGGGCTGAGGCTTTCTCCATCATTAAAGCTGAAAATTAAGGGTTCATCCAATGTTGTCTTTGAAGTGTTTTGTAAATGGCAATATTCTCATAAACAAGCATCTTACCTGGTTACTTTTATATCAATATGATCCAACAGTCCCTGGCTTGGCCAGCATTGTTTGAAACATAAGAGGCCTCCAGTTGTGGATCATTAAATCCAGTATTTGTGGCAGATGAATTGTCCTCATCTTTCCACAAATATTCAAATTCTTCCTTAGTAGTCAAGAAAGAACATAGGTCAGTCTAAAAGGCATGTGGTAGCATCATGGTCATCGCTGGCTAATCATATATAATTAATCTATAATAAGTTGTAGTAGAAGTTAGACAAGGACTGCCCATCACTGGCTCTATGAATCTGCCATCTCGTAAATCTTAATTGCCTTTCCTCAGTGCCTGTGAGGCTATGGCTAACAAAGCAGCTGGAGTACAGGACTAGCACATGTAGTGCTGGACTACTTAAGTTTTTTGCTTGAATAGTAAATAGGTAAAAGATGGCTCTGTGATGAGGCCATACTAAAGACATAATCATTTAAATTTGAGGAAAGATAAGAACACATTGTAGGTCTTATTTCTGTATTTCAAGGATCCAGGTGAGCCAATTGAAAAAGAAAAAGTGAAGGTAAGCCAATTGAAAAAGTGAATGCTTTCTGTAAAGTTTACAAGGATTTTAATGTAACCTCTGGTCATGGAACATCTGAAAACTGACCTTGAATATGGAAAAGATGGGTGAAGAGTCCATGCTACATAGCTTTGCAAAGAGGAAGAGGCATTTGATTCGGTGGAAGTGTTAAGAGAAGATGAGCCTTGGAAATAACTGAAACAGATGTCTAATGCTTTCATCCCCTGTGACTTTTGTATTGATGATGATGTGCATGATTTTCTTCTTTTCTGAAGCATTCCTGGTATTACCTTGTACAGCTAGTCACCTATTAAAGTCTTGGATATTTTTAGGACTACTTGATTTAAAACTACTTTTCTTACCTGAGGAGTACCTGACTATTTTTGACAGGTTTTTTAYTTCTTGTGATATGAAGTTTTGTATTATAATAAAAACTCAGTAATGTTCTGCAAGTCTGTGTGACCCTTCAGCTGAGTCAGCAGCTTTCTGAAATGGCACTGATGATGGCAGTAACCACTTGAATATTAAGTTTAAGAAAAGATTAAGTAGACATCTGTTAGCTTGTAGCTGTCTGCAGGAGATCACTGTGTCAAGCCCCCTTGCTATGTGTTTGGATGAACTTGCATGCATATCAGTTTTTAAACTACCAGGAAAAACTGAAATGTTGAAATAGTGAAATAGTGAAAGATAAAAATAAATTAGGAACCATGATCTCTGTTCTCCTTTACAGTTTTCTTCAGTGCTTATGGCAAACTTAAAATAACAATTAGTTTTGTTTTTCAGTACTTCTTGATTGGATTAGGCTGTTACTCATGTTGTGTGTTATAATTTCGGCGTAACATGCCAGCTGTGCATATTTCAGTTCTTACAGCTATTACTACTGACATTGCATTCAGCCTCTGGAAGCTTAGGAATTATTTAGAGAATGTTGTTGATCAAAGGGGATACATAGGGAAGGCTTTAGAGAGATTATTCCATCATTGGTTTTAAATTCTTTATACATGAGACCTTTGGCAGAAAGGAGCTCTTTATGTTTACTGTGGGATACAGCACAGAATGTGCCGTAAAGTGATATGGTTGATCCTGTACCCCCTCTGCTCTGCCCTCGCAAGACCCCACCTGCAGTGCTGCATTCAGCCCTGGGCTCCTCAGCACAAGAAAGACCTGTTGGAGCGGGTCTAAAGGAGGGCCACAAAGATGATCATAGGGCTGGAGCACCTCGCCTACAAAAWCAGGCTGGGATAGCTGGGGTTGTTCAGCCTGGAGAAGAGGCAGCTTTGGGGAGACTTTCCAATACTTTAACAGAGCTTATGGAAAGGACTTTTTATACGTGCAGATAGTGACAAGACAAAGGGCAGTGGTTTTAAACTGAAACAGGGCAGGTTTAGGTTAGGTGTTAGAAAGAAATTCTTTACTGTGAGGTTGGTGAGGCACTAGAACAGGTTGCCCAGAGAGTTGTGGGTGCCTCATCCCTGGAAGTGTTCAAGGCCAGGTTGGATTTGGCCCTGAGCAATCTGATCTTATGAATGACATCCCTGCCCATGGCAGAGGGGTTGGAACCAGATGATCTTCAAGGTCCCTTCCAATCCAAACCATTCTATGATACCTCAAGTTGAAGAAAACAAGGTTTGTTTGGTGGGCTGACATTGACTGGTCACCAGCTGCCAGTCAGGACACTCTTCCTCCATCAAAAGAACAGGGCAAAAAACATGACAAAAAGCTCTTGGTTTTAGGTAAGAACAGGGAGATCACTCACTAATTACCGTCATGGACAAAACAGGCTCTGCTTGGTGAAATAAAATTAATTTATTGCTGATTCAATGGAGTAGGTTAATGAGAAATAGGAAAACATCTAAAAGCCACCTCCCATGCCCTCCCTTCTTCCCGGGCTCAACTTCACACCCARCTTCTCTGCCTCCTTGCTCTGAGTGGTATAGGGGAATGGTGTGTTGAGGTTGTGGTCAGTTCATAACACTCAATCTCTGCTGCTCCTTCCTTCTCACACTCTTCCCCTGCTCCGTCATGAGGTGTCCCACCCATAGGTTGTGGTCCTTCTCAGACTGCTYCAGCATGGATCCTTTGTGCAGGATACAGTCTTTCAGGGATGGGCTGCTCCAGTGTACGTTCCCCTTGAGGTCACAGGTCCTGCAAGAAAACCCTCCACGGACTGTGATTTCCTGTAAGGCGTATCCACCTGCTCTGGCATGGGGGTCCTCCATAGACTGCATGTGGATCTCTATGGGCTGCAGGGGCACAGCTGCCTCACCATGGTCTTCCCCGTGGGCTGCAGGGGAATCTCTGCTCTGGCAGGTGGATCACCTCCCCYCCCTCCTTATGCACTGACCTGGCAGTCTGCAGAGTTGTTTCTTCCACATATTCTCAGTCCTGCTGTTGCACAGCAGTTTTTATTTGTTAAATATATTATCGCAGAGGTGCTACTGTTTACTGTTGTCACTGAGTGGCTCAGCTTTGGCCAGTGGTGGGTCTGTCCTGAAGCTGGCTGAAACTGGCTCTGTCTGACACGGGGGCTACTTCTGATGTCTTCTCATATAAGCCACCCATGCAGCCCCCCACTACTAAAATCTTGCCACGTGAAGCCAGTACAGTTATTTCAAACTTACTGTTCATGTTACTTATGGTTTCATATTTTGTTTTTCAGAGGGCAGATGATTTCAGGTGAAGACTGTGAATTTATTCAAAGATTTGAACAGAAAAGAAATCCAGAAGAAAAACAGGAGTTGTTGCAAACAGAAGGCARTCAAGTAACTTTCCTTTCTTCTAATGATCTCTCTTTTGGGGAGGAGGATGGAGGGAAATTTTCATACCAACTCTTATTTTTATTGCTGGCTGTATACAGTTAAGATGTTACAGAATAAGTATAAAGCTTGCTACTATGATTCTTTTTTTTTTCCTCAGATATAGGTTGGATATTATTTCGTTATTTTTAAAACCTATTAAATGATTTTAAAATATCATCTGACTTTGACTATGTTGTGGGACAAGCTAGCTTGTCTTTCCTCATCCCGGTTTTCTTAATCATGCACACTTTAGCTTGAGTAACTTTTTTTTTTTTGAGCTTTTTGCCTCATAGTTTGTTGATGACAGCTACTACCGGTAAGAGTGCTGCTTGGTTAGCTAAGCCATTATAATTTAGTTACAGCAATAGAGTCCACTGAATGCTAAGGTGGATTTAGTTAAACATGGGTATCTAGTGTCATTTTAGGCATGGTAAGGTATGAGACATCTGCATTGGACAGAGCCGATYCAGGAATGAATCAGCCCTTTGCCCTCATGAATTCCAGGCAGGATATCCAAAGATATTTCAATGATATTTGAATCAGTAGAATCTCAGCTTCAAAGCCTGAGGTTCTAGCACACAATAACAGACATCAAGAGGATTGGGGAAGGCAGGGAGGAAGGTGAAGAGTAGATACATTCAAGACACCAAAGTTTCTAGCCACTTTTTCTATTTTAATTTTAGGTTGTTCTGTGTTTTGGATTTTTTATTTATTTTGTCTCCAAATTGTATTGTGTTACTGTTATGTAATGGACCATAATTTGCATAATAACAAAAATATATATGAAGTAAATTATGTGTCACTATATAGTTATGATGTAGCAGTTCGGAGTTCCATTTTTCTTTCAGTTTTAGTTGACTGTGGTGTAGGGGAAGGAGGAAGTGTAAAAAGTACTGTTGTAACTATTTCAGCCTGTAATATCTGTTACTGAAATTGTAAAATTGTTCAGGAGGCACAGCTCAAACATGAACAAAGATTTCTCTATGAGGTGTATAGTAAGTGAACAGATGAGTTACCTGTCTTCCTCCCATTCAGGTTGCTGAAACTTTTTTTGTACTATGTCTGACTTTGTTGCTGTTCTGTCAATTTACTTGGATCTTCTCACTACCGTAAAAAAGGATGCTGAGGGAGACTTTTCTAATCCGACTTTCAACAAAGTACCTTGGTGACTTTCACTAGCGAGTACTTATTTCATTTGAAAGCCATGAAACAATTTGTAAAGGGTAACAATCAATGTGACAGAAAATTTTCTTTGTGGGATAATGTCAAATGTATTCATCTCTTACTGCAATTGAATAAGATGTTGGGATGCTCAGTGCTTATGTAAGACTTAAATGTGAATTAATAAGGTCCTGTTTTACATTATCAAAAGGAATGAAGACAATTGCTTATATTAATTTTAATGTCTCTCTTATTTTTCTAGTGTGCTAAAACATTTATAAACTTGATGACTCATATCTCCAAGGAACAGACTGTTCAGTACATTCTGACTATGGTTGATGATATGCTGCAAGTAGGTCAATAATCTGTATTATTTTTAAGTCTTTAAATGCATGCTTGAATGTTTCCTTAGCCTAATTCATGGATCTTCAGGTGTTTGTAATACTGTGTTAAAAATATTCTATTAAATTTTCAGGTCTTGTCTTCAGAGATTAAATGTTAGAACTAAAGTTGTAAGGGTAACTTAGTCTTGTGTGTRTATATATATATGTGCAAATTGTGGAAATAAACTTGTATGCTTTTCTGTCAGTTCTCAACCATGTTTAATGCAAAACTTGAATGTTAAGGCTGGTGTTGCATAGTGGTTTCATTTTACCTGATGTTAATTTGCAGAATTTTTTTCTAAATACTTTTTGCATTTGATGTATTGGCTTATGTTGTGGYGGACTTGACAGTGTTAAATTAATGGTTAGATTTGGTGATCCTAAAGATGTTTCCCAACCTAAACGATTCTAAGATTCTGTGACTTGTGACCTCAGCCRTTTCCTGTTGTTTAGGCCTCCCTAAACTTCTGACTTGTTGAAGTTGTTGAAGCTTTTCCTATGAAGGTGCTAATTTGGCCACCCTCTGCAAGAAGGTGGAGGTTCTGAAGCTTCAGGTTTCCAGCGTAAGGTAGTTTAGGACAACATGTTCTGAAATTCTGCATGGTTTAATTATAAATCAGGAGCTTTTGATTCCATGTRATTTACAGCTCTTTGCAGCTGTGGGATACAGTAGCTTATAAGTGTAGGCTGTTAAATTTGGTCTCGGGACTGCTGAGCTGACTGGGACAACTGAAGGGGAGGCTTTACTCAGTCAGATAATCCTGCTTTTATGTTTCCTCACTCTGAAGTAGGCTAAGAGAAGGCATTTGGAGTGATGTAACAAGATGGGTTGAGTTGTGTGAGGCTTTTTCTTGATAKTCACATAGACAATCTGTGTTTGATAGTTTCTCTTCTCCTGTTTTATGTTATATTTGATTCAAGGCTACACTGAAATGTGTCTAGTGATACTGGTTTAGGGCATTGCCCTAGGAGTTGAACCATGTGAATTCTAATTCCGGCTCTGAGTATTCAGTATTTCAACAGGCAAGCTGAAAAGTGTGAACCTCTCCACGGTAGGTATAGCATGGGGACTATGGTATTCTTTCAGGTGCCTGTCTGCACATTAGAGCGCTAAGTGAGTGCCCTGACATCTGGGATAATAGGATAATAGCTAATGGTGGTAGCAGCAATTTATTCATCTGTAGCTTGGTCACTCTCTAGTTTTACTTTTTGTYAAGTGTGACACGAACATCGAGAAGCAGGGAAGACAAAAATGAGCYTCATTGTCATTCTGTGATTAGGACACTGAGTTGGGAATACTTTATTTTGGTTTACACATTTGATGACAAACTTTGGCTCAGTGTGTGAGAACTCTGTTTATTATAGCTACTTTTGTAAGGAATGGGTCTTGCTCTCTGTGCAAGACATCAGTGGCCAGAAAAGTAACCATTTCACTTGCCCTTCTTTGCAACTTCTTGTGAGTGTTAGTAGGTCTTGTTTTGCTTGTGCACTTTGGCATTAGCACATAGTCTAAAGCTACAGTATGGGATAGCTGATATCTCCTGTGCTGTGGAATTAATACCCCACAGGTGAAGGCTTCCCTGGCCCACTCTTGAACAGTTGGATTAGTTCTAGGTAGCCACAGAACGTAGTTTTGAATAATTTCTTATTTGCTGTATTGTTTCTGTTATAAGTGGCTAGATGAATGTGTTTTCTTGACTTTATGACATGGCTGTATTTTGGGCCTTACCCTGCCACAGAAGTGGCATGTGTGGAATTCTTAATGTTAAACATAATGGATTCAAATTGTCCAGGCTTTGTAGTGATACAGGAGAATAGAGATGTTGGTGCTTATTATATATTTGCTTTTGTTTGAAATTGGATGCCTTTTTCACTTCAGAAATTCTGCTCTGGTTTCTGAAAGGCTGCACTGACTTTTGCAATGCTGTTTGTGATTGCATTATTCAGGGATGATATGGAGGGCTTTTGGGCACGCATTGGCATGGCATTATCCCAGAGTTTCCTAACCTGCTGCATCTCCATTCAGCAAGGCTGAAACAGGACTTCTGTTTTGTTTTGGTCGTGTTAAGGTGGTGGAATTTACTGTCAGTGGTGCCTTATGGACCTCTGGTTGACCAGGGGTCAACCCTGGACACCTTTTCAAGGTGTAAGATTCTTGTCAGAAAGCAGCATATTGGCCAATGACTGTGTGACTGTGAGTTTASGGCAGGGTCTCTGCAGACTGCCTGGGCACGAATACCCACAGTMTCATAGAATGGTTTGTGTTGGAAGGGATCTTGAGGATTATCTGGTTCCAMCCCCCCCACTGTGGGCAGGGACACCTTCAGATAGACARGGTTGCTCAGAGCCCCATCCAGCCTGGTTTCGAAGACCTCCAGGGATGGGACATCCATAATTTCCCTGGGCAACCTGTTCCAGTGCCTCACAATTCTTTCCTAATATCTAAACCTACTCCCAGTTTGAAGCCATTCCGCCTTGTCTTATCAATACRTCCTCCTGTAAATAGTCTTGCCCCATTTTTCCTGTAGTGGATAYGAAGTCTGTCTTTGCCTGAGTTGTCTTAATTCAGTACATTCAAAGATTTTGAGCAYGAAATTGTTCAAGGACATGGCCTGTCATGGTGCCATTGACTCTGAGTAAAGTTTGCCTTGAACAAGGATGTTTGCTGCAGTTTCATGAGACGAACCAATAATATTTGAAGCTGTTTTTGTTAGCTGAAACTTCTAGAAACTATCACAGGTAACAGTATCCAGCTCTTGTGTGTGTTGATAATTACTGACTGTGGTTCTTSTATTATCTTTCTGTGCTTTTCTTGTTATGTGGTATAAAGTATGTCAGCTGTGTTTTGAGCTTACCAAAAGCTTACTTGGGTGTCTAGGATTGTTCCAGCAGATCTAATTACAGATTTAATGATCTTTCTAAGAAAGATTTCTTTTGAGCACTGGCAAATGTGAAATTAATGCGGTGTTTACCTTGTAAGAGTATCACCATTCTGCTTACTTCTGAAGGTGGAGTGTGTTAGCATACTGGCATCCTTGAGGAAACATTTCTTACTCTCTTCATCTGATAAATTCTTGGGACAATTTCTTTGGATTAGTGACCTCGTCACACTGCGCACAGTCTGTTACTTACAAAATCTTTAAGAACCTACGCTGTAGTTGGTGCAGGTAGCAGTACCACCGGAGTGAACTTCATTATGCTTCTTCAGAAATAACAGCTGCTAAATTATTCAACTGTTGATGTGAGATCTTCAGGATTTTCTTTTTATGACTGTAGTCAGTAGCTTCCTGGGAAGGTGCAACACTACATATTCAGAGCTGTGGGGAGTTTTCCACTCCTTCCTTTCTGTCTTGATCCTGCACCTTAACAGCAAACCAGATGAGCCTTCTGATTGACAACATGTTGAAGTTATTTCAGCATTTCTACTTCCAGGCCTGTCTGTCTCGTCCTTAGCTATGTTGCAAACAGAAGTCATTGATCTAGTTGTTTTTGATGTTTTTTACCTAGACTGTTTAGCACAAGCAGATGCTAACAGCGATTTATTTGATTGAACTGCTGTTTTTCATCAAACCCTCACAGAGTGAAAGCTCCCCACTAAAGGCACTGTGTTCCTGAAATCTTACTTTTTTATCTATTGATGCCTTAGGATTTTAGCTTTTATATTTTTCATGTATTTGTAACCCTGCAATCCTTTAGTGTATAACTCTAAAAGTCCATATAGAGTGTTAGCTACTGCTTTCAGACAAAACAATTTCTCTCCAGGCCTGAAACTCAAGGACACCTTACTGTCTCGGGTCCCAAGACAKGTAAACAACAGTGAGTTGTGGGGGAGCAAACTTGGGGTGAATTACTTCATTACCTGAAGSTGTAATTGGAAGAACTAACCCCGATATGCAAACGGACCAAACTTATAAAAGTATGAAAACCTGTGACCTGGCGTCCATCTTAGGGGGTCCATCTTAGGATGTAACCCCTGAGTGAGCTCTGACTGCCCTAAATGATGTACCTGAAGGCCCTTCAATAAATATAACCACTTTTTACTCTCTTAATTTGTCAAGTCTCTCTTTTTAGGTAGTCCCGGATAAGGCATCAGAGCAAATAACTGCTTTATGTTGAATGCTTTTACAAGTCTATGATATTTTTCCTCTCTCCCAATTTTTACAGGAAAATCATCAGCGTGTTTGCATCTTYTTTGATTATGCGAAACGTGGTAAAAACACTGCATGGTCCTATTTTCTGCCGATGTTGAATCGACAAGATCTCTTCACTGTGCATATGGTAAGTTTTAAATGAACCTGTCTCTGAAGATGGAAGAGAATAATTCTGGTTCTGTTTTTCTTCAGGAGATTTGGGAATTTGAAGCAAAGTTTCTGTCTGGACTGGAAAGTTTTCCTCTTGCAGTCTAGATGAGTTTATTCTTAATACAAGCTTCACTTAACCATGTTTTAAAAAGAGAAGTTATATTGTTTAATTGACATTGTATTTTTTTCTGGGAGATTAGGACAGGTTTTAAAAACTCAGAAAAGCAGGAGTTTTAGAATTAATTAAGTACAGTGAGACATACCTGAAAAACTACCTTTTATCACAACTGCCAGTCAATGCTGAACAAATATTAGAATTTAAGTTCTTATCCTGTGCAAGGCAAATATCTTTACCTTGGTGAACCTTATTCTCTTGTATGCTCAAATAATCAGCTGACTCACTGAAAGTGTAGAGTGAGAAACAGAGAAATTCTTGATGCTGTGCAAGTGCTGCTCAGCAGCAGCTAAAACATTGATGTGTTACCAGCACTGTTTTGAACACCAGTCTAAACCAGAGCATCATATAGACTGCTGTGAAAAAGATTAAGTCCATCCCAGCCAAACCCAGTACAACCATGTGCGGTGTATGATTTCTGTTGTGCTTTGAGCTACTGTGTGCTGCTTGTGTATGTGGAGTAACTTTTCTGGAATCTTGATATTATTCTGTCATCAGTGGTGAGAACTGGCCATTTCATTTTGGCATTTTTTTTTTCCTTATGGGGCAAAATTATGGTTGTATTACTGTAAATTTCTAGCGGAGACCACAGTTTCCAACAGTGAAACTGCTGTTATGGCTTGAGGAAGAGAAAACTGCACAGCTATGAATTGTTCTTCACTGCATATGTTTATGCTTCATGATATGGTAGAGTCAAATCAGAGGCTCAAACCACAAAATACATACCTGGCATGCATTAGGCTGTGGTGGCAGTACTGGTGCAAGGATTCCAGGACACCAGGCAAGTCCTGCTGTTTGCCATTAGGTGTGGCCAGTGCAACTGTATTTGGGGCTGTGCTGTGACTTGAACAAGTGAGCTGGCTTGTTTTCTCAAGAAAAATATCAGGCCTGATCTCTTCTCTTCTCTTCTCTTCTCTTCTCTTCTCTTCTCTTCTCTTCTCTTCTCTTCTCTTCTCTTCTCTTCTCTTCTCTTCTCTTC